>OX463864.1:20258012-20390512 GCA_949825065.1 Odontocerum albicorne
ATAATATATATATATATATATAGTATATATATATATATATATATATATATATATATATATATATATATATATATATATATATATATATATATATATATATATATATATATATATATATATATATATATATATATATATATATATATATATATATATATATATATATATATATATATATATATATATATATATATATATATATATATATATATATATATATATATATATATATATATATATATATATATATATATATATATATATATATATATATATATATATATATATATAATATATATATATATATATATATATATATATATATATATATATATATATATATATATATATATATATATATATATATATATATATATATATATATATATATATATATATATATATATATATATATATATATATATATATATATATATATATATATATATATATATATATATATATATATATATATATATATATATATATATATATATATATATATATATATATATATATATATATATATATATATATATATATATATATATATATATATATATATATATATATATATATATATATATATATATATATATATATATATATATATATATATATATATATATATATATATATATATATATATATATATATATATATATATATATATATATATATATATATATATATATATATATATATATATATATATATATATATATATATATATATATATATATATTATATATATATATATATATATATATATATATATATATATATATATATATATATATATATATATATATATATATATATATATATATATATATATATATATATATATATATATATATATATATATATATATATATATATATATATATATATATATATATATATATATATATATATATATATATATATATATATATATATATATATATATATATATATATATATATATATATATATATATATATATATATATATATATATATATATATATATATATATATATATATATATATATATATATATATATATATATATATATATATATATATATATATATATATATATATATATATATATATATATATATATATATATATATATATATATATATATATATATATATATATATATATATATATATATATATATATATATATATATATATATATATATATATATATATATATATATATATATATATATATATATATATATATATATATATATATATATATATATATATATATATATATATATATATATATATATATATATATATATATATATATATATATATATATATATATATATATATATATATATATATATATATATATATATATATATATATATATATATATGTTTTCTTAGTCTTTATTCTTTCAATCGTTCCACAAGTCCAAACCATCTCAACGTGCTCTTCTTCATCTTACTGTTCACATTCATTCCTAATTACTTAATTCCGTATTGTGTCATACATTGTCACTCTTTGTATTCTTCTCGTCACCAAAACCATATTATGAACTATCACCTAAGCATATGTTGATACTGTCCGGCCCGAGTTTACACGTTTTAGTGCCCCATTGACTTTATTTCCTATCGCTACACGCCGTTCGATATCCTTCTTAACTCTTACCATCATCTGATGAAATACACGTAATATCCAAATAGCAGAATTCCTCAACTTGATCTTTCATTATTCACTCATATGTTGCATTTACTTTCTCTTTCACAATCTTATATCGCCATTACTTTGGATTTCGCAGTATTAATTCTTAGATATTCTCTTCGCATCTCTCATACAATATACTTATAAAACTCAATAATTCATCCTCATTCTCCGCTAACATCATTATGCCATCAATATACAGTAATTCGCATACGTTCCCATTCGACTTTTGTATGCCGCCCATTTTCCTTTGTAGTTGTCACTTATCACGCGGTCATATTCTTTTTCTAAGTCCATAAACTATAAAATGCACAAACTTTAAAATATTAAATGGAAAAAATAACATTGTCTATGCTAGATGAAACCTTTTATTTAATCCAACAAACTAAACGTGCAACTGCTTCGCATCGATCTGCGATAATACATACATACATACACACTGATATGAAATCGAATCGGCACAAGAATTTCCCTGTAACTCGGCAGTGTGAGTGAACTACAACCCCAATTCCAAACGTCACTCCGCAGAGCGCAGACGCCGAGCACAGTCCCTCTGTGTATTGCAGAACCCTCTGACATTTCCAGGGAACACAACAATCTTACCAATTCACCTTCTGCAAAAAAACAAGATAAAATATGGACAATATATAAAAAAACGGCAGAAAGTTCTCTATAATGTCAATAGTAAAGTGCGTTCCTGTCACGTGATTGAAATACGTCAAAAAAAAGCGCGAATTTGAATAAAGAAGCCATAGATTTTTCACATTCTCTTGTGTTACATAATTTTTTAACCTCAAATTTTATTTTATTAAAAGCCTTAAAAATAATTGTGTAATCGTTTTTGGACATTGAAATAAAATAAACTTGTTAAAGTGTTATTTTTAAAAAAGTAATTGTATTAACATCAATAATAGATTTACTTAAAAGTGAATAGTGAAAATATTTCATATTGATTGACTGCCTTTTAAAATTAATTTGTTATTGGCGCTATAAACTAACAGTGTTGCAACATATTAAATTTGTATTTCCCTTATTACTTTAATACGGTAATTTAAGGGGGAAAAGTGAAAATATATAACCTATAAATTAATTGGATTAGCATAGTACTATCGTTGTGCCCTACTTTGAAGGATTTAAAAGTGTTTACCTGTGAAAATATTCGGTTGCGTAATTTATTGTTTTTCTTTTCTTGCACTGTGTAATTTCGATTCTAGTGTTTTCTTAGATAATCTTGTTTTTTTTTAAATATCTAAGTGAAAATGGAGAAACTATTGCAAGCAGTTGCTCTTCTGAGTATTTTTATCATGCTGCCTGATTCTGGTGAGATTGTCTTTTTTTATGAAAATATTCTACGTAATTCTGTATTTGGTCGAACTTTTAATACTGTTTTATTTGTTTTGCTTTATTTATTATCAAATCAAATTAGGTTTACGCTTTTGAAATCATAATTTACATTTACTTATTTTCCTTACATCATTTAGTGACTGAAAATAATTTCAAATGTGGCTTATGTAACAATATATTTGAAGACTTCCGTACTTGACAATCATTTTGAATGTACCAGACTAGGGCAAATATTTTGACTGAAGGGCTCCATAAAGAATTTAAATATAAAAACGGGACGCCAAATAAAATAGTTTTTTTTATAGACGCATTTTTTTTGTCATAAAAAAGAGAATTATCAAGCCGTACTAAAAAAAACTGAACGCGGAGGTTTGAGTATTAATTTATTGGTGAGTTCGGTTTATGTTCATAAAAAAATGACGCAACGACTATGCATTACACACGGTTACACAAATCACACAAACCGTACTCGTACAAGTACAGAACACTCTTATGTTATTATACGATTCGAAACTACAAAATACTTTCTTTCCATAGACGTGTGTTAAGTCGTAATTAAAAAATATTTGTTTTATAAAATTACACAAAAAATGTTAAACGAAATTAAAAAATGGTTATAACATGCGGGCCACATTAAAATACACGGTTTACTGTATATAACTGAGTTTGACAATGATTTTTTGTTGAAATTGATGAGGCTTTCAATTTTGTTAGATAGAAAAAATGCTCGACCTCACAACATTGTTTAAGATTGTCAGCTCGTATTTCTATAGTCCGGAACTAACTAAAGCTTGTCAAGTTACACGTTCGTTGTAGGCCCACTCAACAAAATGCTTTATTCCATAGTGGAGTGATCGCAACTTCCTACAACTCTTGCGTAACAATACTGCACAGATTGGGTAATCAATATGTGCATTGTATGAATTTTCATATGACTTTGTCTACTTACAGGAAGTAAAGGGAAGAAGTTGTTTTTTCCGGGATGAATTGATTGAATTGTATGAATTTGTTTTTTTTTGTATTGTTCGACTTGTAGTGTTTTTGCATTATTCGACTTGTACTGTTTTTCGTATTGTTTAACCAACACTGCTTACGTGTTTATGTTAAATTATAGTTTGTGTTTTTCTTTTTAATATTTGAATCAAAAAGGTCAATTGGTCATTGAAATACAAAAATAACCTACGGGCCATAATTTGCCCTGGGCTGTTTATACTATATAATCGTATGTTAGGAAGTCACTCCACGACTGATCAAGGTAGCTTAATATGCAACAGCACACGACTTCCGTGGCCTAGTTTGGAAAAACGCTTGTCTTCTACCTCGAGGAAGGCGGGTTCGTTTCTCATTTTTTTCAAATAGGAATCATGTAAACCCTCTTTCACATTTGTCTGGTTGATTGGAGAGATTGTCACGTGGCAATACGCTCGCCAGGCTGAACTTTACACAACGCGAAAGCGTAATACAATACAATACAATAAAGGAATGTACCCATTCGGTTATTGGAGTTACAGTAAAAATACTACCTTGATCAAAAAGCTTTAGGACCGGCCACCGTGTGGCGCTGTCAGTCACTCGATTGGAATTCTTTTTTTTTTGTTAGGTTATCACATCTATCATTGACACTTCCCTTCAAATTTCAGCGCCATAGCTTGACATTTGTAAAAGTTACGCTGTACTGAGTACATCTACTTTTGTGCGTGTTTTCGATTTTTTACAAGTTTGAAAATGGCATCAACTGTGCATCAACGAGTTTGCATTAAATTTTGTGTGAAAACGGATTTAACGGTCCGCAGACCTTGGAAATGTTGGAGAAGTGTTTTTCGGTGGCACGAACGCTTCAGAAGTGGTCGTGAGTCGGTCGAGGATAACGAACGCAGTGGCAGTCGAAAACCGATGAAAACATCGATAAAATCAAAGAAATGTTGGCCGAAAACCGCAAATTGACCATCAGAGAGCTGGCAGAGGACTTGAACATCGCTTATGGATCCGCTCAAGACATTTTGGTTAGTGATTTGGGCCTCTGACGTGTCGCTGCAAAACTGGTGCCAAAATACCTCAATTTCATGCAAAAAAAGGACCGTGTTGATATCGCGAAAGACATTATTTCCATGAGTTTTTGACCAAAAACAACACGAATACTATCCAGCAGCCTTCGAATTCACCTGATCTGGCTCCCTGCGACTTTTTCCTGTTTAACCGACTTATAAAACCGCTTCGCGGAACGCGTTACAGCACCCGAGAGGATATCATGAAAAAATCGAAGACGGCTCTGATGGACATATCGAAAATTGAGTACCAGCGGTGTTTCGAGGATAGGATCAAGCACTCAGTCGATGGGGAGTACTTTGAAGGGGACCATATCGATTTTGATGAATAAACTTGTATTTTCGATCTTATGAATAAAGTCCTTAAACTTTTTGATCAAGGTAGTATAATATTATCAACCAAGTAAGCAATTAACGAAATATAAAAATCGTTTGATTATTTCCTAACAATATTTGATAATTAATTTTAATCGTTTACCGCTATAAGTTGGTGAACATAAATAATAATTAACAGTTGTTGACTTCAGTGACCTAGTTATGTTAGATAGATATTTGTCTACCAACTGGGCCTTGCGAATTCGATTCACGTTTAATTTAATTATTTTTTTATATTTAACTCATAGTATAGGTTTATATTTAACTCATAGTACAGGTTTATATTTAACTCATAGTACAGATTTATATTTAACTCATAGTACAGGTTTATATTTAACTCATAGTACAGGTTTATACAATATTTAACTCATAGTACAGGTTTATATTAAACTCATAGTACAAGTGGATTTGTTTTTTTTCTCTTTTTATTCTACATGTGCAAGGGTGTGGGCTGAAAAACATCTGGTGTCCCCGTGGCTGGGCTCGCCTTATATTGGTGGGGTGTATCTTGGCCGGGGGGATGTTATTATATGAGCCCAGACCTTTTGATAGATTCTCTCTTAAATGTATTTTCTGCAATTGATGTGTTCTTGAAGTATATTTAAATATATTATGTACGTACTATGTTGCTATCAATAAACCTATATTTATTTATATTTAACTCATAGTACAGGTTTATATTTAACTCACAGTACGGGTTTATATTTAACTCATAGTACAGGTTTAACCCAATTATATAAAATAAAATGCACAGTACAAGAAAACATCAAATAGATAACCGTTTAAAAATAAAAACATTGATTACTCATGTTCCCCTCCTATTGGTGGGGGTGTATGTCGATTGGGAAGATGTTATGAATGAGCCCAGATATTTTGATAGCATCTCTCTGAAATGTATTTTTTTCCATTCTTTTAAGATGTTTGTGAAACAGGATACACCTCTGAGGTCTAAAAGTTTCTAGCCTGAACAAGTTAAAGCGTGTATGGACAGTTATCAAGCTGGCGACGTTGACCTCGATGTTGCTGTTAAAATTTGATACCTCCACTCTCAGTAGTCTGCCAACTAGATCCGATAGAAGACGTGTTGTTTCGTTGTATTTTGAAAAGTTAAAAATTGAAAATCGCGCGGTTATATATCCCTGGTGATTGTTTTTATTAAAATGTGTGAACGTGAAAAATAACTGAATCAATGCAATAGAAATTCGTGCTCGTACGAGTAAAATAATAAATATGGGGACAATTTATGAGAAAATACGGAATGTTTAGGGATGAATGGGAATTTAAGTATGATGTGTTGAGTAAGATGAAGAAGAGCACTCTGAGATGGTTTGGGCATATGGAATGAATGAATGAAGGAATACTAATGAAACAAATATACAATGAAAATGTGAGGAGAAGGCGTGACAGAGGAAGACCAAGAAAATTAGGGTAGGATCAAGTTAATTATATTTTGAAAACAGGAAAAATTTAGAGCTAAGAGAAATCGTGGGAGCTATATGAGAAGATATATGAATGTGAAAGAGTCGAAATATATGTGTCGAAATACTCTTTGCCTACCTCAACAGGTAAACGGCGTGGTGCTGTGTACGTGTATGTATGATTAAGAAAGTTGATGAGGAAAACGGAGTAGAGAAAGAAGGAAAAGTAAAATATAAGAAAAAGAATAATACGGGTTGTTAACATAAGTTGAGTCCTTTATTCCAAATGAAGAGAACAAGAGGTCACAACAAAAAAAAATTACAACAAATTAATCAATAATGTATTCTCCTTCATTATTTACAGCTTCTTGCCAACGTTCTACAAGTTTTTCAATGCCTGTGTGATAAAAACCATCCGGTCTTGACTCGAGGAATTCGTCCAACCATGTCCGCAATTCGACGTCATTATTGAAGGAAAAACCATCAACGAGCTGTCCTTTCATTCATAGCATCTTCACCGTACACTTCGCAAATATCGCGAGTAGCTTTGGAAGCTTTATTCCCTCGATTGAACGCGAACAGAAGGAGGTGTCGAAAATGCTCACTTTCGTCTACTTGATATTCCATTTTGAAGGCTTGTAATCAAATAAAATAATATATGTAACGTATAAGCAAACACAATATCTTGTAGAGCAGAAAATTTTCTTTCGAATACCTTTACTATTTTGTTTTACTTTTGGTGCTCATTTTTAAATTTGAAAAAAAAAACAAACACTACTTATGTTAACACCTAATACATGTGCAAGGATATGGGCTGAAAAACATCTGCTGTCCTCGCGACTGGGCTCACTCTATATTGGTGGGGTGTATATTGGCCGGGGGGATTTTATAAGATGAGTCCAGACATTTTGATAGCTTCTCTTTTAAATATATTTTTTGCTATTTACGTGTTCGAATGTATTGAAATATATTGTAAACATACTATGCTGCTATTAATAAACCTCTACATATTTATTTAAATGCGGTTCCAAATATAATGGCCATATTCACCACTTTTCTTTTCTTACACTCAAACATATATTTTTCAATTTGTACAAAATTCTGCGGAGAATTTTCTCTTTCTTCCCGCTTTATATGTTTAGGTCATTGATGCATACTCCGATGAGACGACCTGCATGACCTAGGTGGTAGAAGCCTGCTTTTCAACCGAGCGACCGAGTTTTCGGCGAGATAAGAGGGTGCGGCGGGACAGTTAAGGATATTATACAAAAGACAGTATCTATTTCTAGCATTCAACCAGTTCAATACCTTCTGGTATAAACTTTTATGTGCTGACTGTGATAATTTCTATATAGGAAAGACAGGAAGATCCTTTGAAAAGAGATTTCGTGAACACAAATTCGCCTTAACAAATCCTTTAATTTATTCTGAAATGGCTAATCATTGTCACCGTGAAAACCATACATTCTCTATCGATTATGCAATTTTTTTACATATCAGTAGTAACGGAAATAAATTGGACAGATTAGAGACCCTAGAAATTTCTGAGTCAGTGCATCGAGGTGAATATCTGGCAAACACATATATTCTAAGAATCTCGCCACTGCTCGCCGAGGTTATCTCGTCCCTTCATCCAGCCACAGTCCCCCAACCCGAATGTTTACCGTTAGAAGTGTGTATGTCGGTACCAGTTCGAACCGAATTCAGTCTTGTTTGTACTCCCCTGATGATAAGGTGAAAGCCTTGAAACCGGTACGGTTAGAAGTGTGTATGTTATGTCGGTACCATTTCAAACATAATTCAGTATTGTTTGTGTTCCCCTGATGATGAGGTGAAAGCCTTGAAACCGGTAGGGTTATAATACCGTTACAAAAAGTGGAATAAACAGTGTTTGATAAAACATATATTTAACCCTTGCCGATCTGTGAACGGACAAGAGTGACCAAGACGTATATTTTATTTAATTTCTCGAAATATACTGCTTGCAGGGTCTTCATACTTTATGTATTCCTCATCGAAACCTCTATGATTTGAATGATGTCATTACGAAATCAAATCATTAATAAATATCAACAGAAATGAATGATTTTAAATCGAGAATTGACGAAATGTCAAAACACTCCGTATGACTCATTCTTTTTTGACAGTTAATATTTTACGAGTACATTCGTTCCAGGGATTGGTTACCAGTTTTATCAAACACCTGTGTGTTTAGTACATAGAATAGAAAAAAAAGTTATTTCGTGCCCCAATTGCGATAGACTTTCTCCACAGGATTAAATTTTGATTTTATGATATGTTTGTCCTATTTTCAAATTTTAACCTATTTTCAAAGTGTTTATATTTTCCAAATGGCAATTTTTATTGATTTGAATTTCGTGTTTGTTTTTATATTATTATTTTTGAATTTATATATTCATTTTATATTTTGTTAATATGTCAATTATTGTCTTAATTCGAATTATATTTTTATTGCCAAAAAATACACGCTACATTTTATTGTATAATTTTATGATTTTTTTTTAAAAGGTTGGAGACCTCTTTTCAGTCATGCGCATTCTGAACGTTGCGCAGACCGAACGACGCAGTGGAAAAATGATATTCTTATAGAAATGTCCCCTCTCTGTTTGAACTCTTATTTTATCATTTCTTACACTTATTTTATATTATCCGACATTTTATTACATAATAAAATGATGTTTATAGCTAATTACAAAAAAAAACTAATAGATTTTGCATAATTTTAATTTAAAACATACATGTTTACTGTACCCTCAGTGTCCAACACCGTTACTGGCGTAATTTTTTAACACAGTAAGGGAAGTGTTAATATCGATTTGTGACAGTCTTGCATAACTGGAGCGATAAATTATACGTTAAGGCGCCACCCTATTACGTCAACTAAAAGTTTACACGAGGATTAAAAAAATTGCGATAAATAAAATAAGATTAAAAATAATAAACTCAGTTGAATATATTTCCTCGGTTTGGACTGATAACGTTTTTACAGAAGTAAAAATAGTATTGTGCGTAAATTATAATCTATAATCGATTACAGATTTATGATAACAGTTTAAACCCATCAAATAATGATGGAGTGCCGTTTTATTTAATTTGAAATCAATTTCTTATGTAATTAGTGTATTTGATTTATTGTATTAGGTGTTAACATAAGTAGTGTCCGTTTTTTTTTTTCAAATTTAAAAAAATTGCACCAAAAGGAAAAGAAAATGGCGGTATACAGTCATGTGACTACAATAAATAACTACAGTATGAAGATAAATAAAGACAAAACAAAGCTGCTGACTGTAGGCCGAGCGCAGCACCAGATGAGAATAGTGATGTCGGGTAAACCACTAAAGAACACCAAGGAGTTTGTCTACCTCGGGAGCAAAATAACATGGGACGGTCGGTCCGAGAGCGAGGTCGACAGCCGTATACATCAGGCTAGACTTGCATTTAATAAAAGGTTGAAAATAATAGAATCAAATAATATAGACCTAAAACTGAGAATACTCCTCATCAAGACCTATGTATGGAGTATCTTGATGTACGGCTGCGAGACATGGTGCCTATCCGAAAGAGATAGACGAAGACTAGAGGCTTTTGAGATGTGGTCCTATAGAAGACTATTAGGAATTTCCTGGAGAGACCGCATCACAAATGAAGAGGTTCTCCAACGAATCGAAGGAGGAAGGCACCTGCTCAGGATCCTGTCCGAAAGGCGTGCAAGATGGATCGGTCATATAATACGACAAGAGGGCCTTTTGCATGCCATAATGGAGGGTATGACCGAGGGGACAAACTCTAGGGGACGCCCACGCCGAGAGTACCTGGAGGACCTGTTGGTGGACGTGCGCTGCTCAACATATACAGATTTAAAAAGAGCCGCACAGGACAGGGGGGAATGGAGGAGAAGAGTTGAAATTGCTGCAAACCAGTCTTAGGACTGCAACCACGGAGGAGAGACTACAATTCATTTGCTCAGCAAATTCTACGGTGGTTTGAAGGGGATCTTCATGAATAATATGGTTTAAGCGGTTCTCATCGAAGTCCACTGGTCGTCCGGAACGCTCCATGTTTTTCAGGTCTAAATTACCGTCTTTGAAACGCAAAAACCATCAAAGAGCTGTTCTTTCATTCATAGCATCTTCACCGTACACTTCGCAAATATCGCGAGCAGCTTTGGCAGCTTTATTCCCTCGATTGAACGCGAACAGAAGGATGTGTCGAAAATGCTCACTTTCGTCTACTTGACATTCCATTTTGAAGGCTTGTAATAAAATAAAATAATATGTGTAACGTAAAAGCAAACACAATATCTTGTAGAGCAGAAAATTTTCTTTCGAATTACGTATAACCGTTACCCTTTTTTTTACTTTGGGTGCTCATTTTTAAATTTGGAAAAAAACGGACACAACTTATGTTAACACCCAATACATACAGTACGTATTAATTAGTAACTAACTATTCGTCATAATTATATATACAAAAACTGACATACACGTATGTAGATACTTGGTAACTTAATAAACGAGTATAATTGTTCTACTGCAGCAGCTGATGGTAATGTCATACGTACTAACGAATCGAAGTGTTGTTTTATCATTGTTTGATGTAGACGTGTTTTTTATCGTTGTTTGATGTAGACGTATTGCATTATCGTTGTTTGATGTAAAGGTGTTGTTTTATCGTTGTTGGGCGTAAAAGTGTACTATGTAATTTTCAATTTGTTAACAAAAGGCTGAATTTGATTTGAAAAAGGTTGAATTTGATTTGCAAAAGTTGTAATGCTTCTTTAGTTTATTCTTAAATATTGCTAAAGATCTAGCAAATCTTATTGAGCCAGGAAGATTGTTCTAAAGTGGAAGCCTAGGTGTTGCAGACATCGACAGTAAGATGGAGGAGAGGCGATTGAGATGGTATGGGCACGTTGGACGCAGAGCACCCGATCACATTGTGAACCAGGCAATCTCCATGGATCTTCCTCGAATAACAACCAGAGAAAAACCAAAGAATTCATGGGTGGTACAAAAAGATAACCTGATGCAGAGGTACGGCCTGGGGGACGTAGTCCGGGACAGAAGAGCATACAACCTGAGGACGAGGAGATCTGACCCTAACAGTCTTCGCAGACAATGAGTTGAGATGGAGCCAGGGAGAAGAAGAAGAATATTGTTCTTAAGTCGAACCGAGTGAACCAGTAGCGTGGATGAATGACTTTTCAGTAAGATACAGGCAAACGCCTAGTTTACTGGGAACACGACAAATGAAAGGCAACAAATCCAGATCCGTTAAAATTTTCTGTCCACATTAAATTACCTGTTGGTTTTTTTTTCACAAATTATGTTTTTCACAACGTCTTCTTTCTCGTCATATATAAATAAATAAAAGTGAAAGTTTTTTTGCAATTTACATGCTCGAAGTGCCAGTAAAAGTAAAATCAACTAACATAGTTTGAAATTGTGTGTAAATAAGGTGTTTGACGTCGACAGAATATGGGTTAATATTGAAAAAAAACCGCTTTATACAATTTCTTGACTTGTGTACTCGCGCTCTCCCCTTGCTTAATTGTCCATCCCTCGCTGTGCCCACAGCCTGATTTAAGTACAATACAAGTATAGAATATTGCCACCCCTAACTACTAAAAAACCTATTTCCGTGGTTAACTCCAATTGATAAGTATGAGTGTTTAGCTCGACACAAATACAGCAAATTGTAGTAAATTTGGAATCGGCTAATTGTTAGTCACGTCAGCATGCGTGCAAAGCCCATATATGAGTAAGTAGGGCTGGATAAGAAATAAAGGGAACTTCGCAATGCCACGAAGGTTCAAAATTTTAACGATGCCAAGCGGCAAGGAGATGCAATCATAAAGTAAACGTCCAATCATCATGCATGTTTTCTTTAATCCTTAATTTTCTTTATAATAACCTATGACGACTTCCATGGCCTAGGTGGAAGACGTAAACAAGATACACCCCCACCAATATGAGATCGAGGCCGGGCGCAAAGACGTCAGCTGTTATTTAGCCGACTACCTTGAATCGATGACCTCTGTGACCTAGTTGGTAAGACGCCTGTATCCCAGCCCGGAGACTAGGTTCAAATTCTGCTGGAACCCAAATAAAAAAAAATCCAATTTGGTTTTTATTTAAGGCCTCTTTAACGTCATTCTGGTTGGGTGGAAGATATTGCTACATTACATTTAACCCGTCAGGTTGTACTGTTTACAACGAAAGTGTGATTAATTAATACAATAATTAAAGGACAATTTATATTGTGCCATTTAGAAATCAGATTCTGCAAGTGTAGTTTTACCTGATATTCGAACCCACTATTATCAACAGGTTAAAAATATTGCTTTTTTTTTCGATTCGATGACGGTTCGAAACGACGACCTTCCGCACGGAAGTCCAGTGCGTTACCACCGCGACCATGCACCTCTTGCATATATTTACATACATAAACACCATCACAACCTTTTTTCTTGCATATATACATACATAAACACCATCACGACCATATTGTATATATAAATACATAAATACCATCACGCCATTTCTCTGTAGGGGTAGGCAGAGAGGACAGAGTACCAGACTTTCCTATCTCGACCGCCGGTTGAATAACGCTTGTCTATTTATTTAATTTTTTACTTTAAACATTGTGAAATGCATAATGACTTTGAAAATAGATAAAGGGTCATCCCACGTGAAATAATCTCAATTTTATTTAAAATTTCACTTTACTTCATTAGATTTTTGGTTTACAGTTTGTATGAGACTTATAGAATACCTTGATAATAAGTTTCATAGATTGTATTGTGTACAACGAAAGTAAATAAACTGTAGCATCGAGATTCTGGTGTTGTGTGCTCGCCTGCGTTGGTCTGGATACGTGGCTCCTCGCATGCCTGAGTACAGACTCCCAAGAAATGTCTTCTTTGGCGAGATGACCAAGGGCAGAATGAAGCACGGTGGTCAATGCAAGAGATGTATGAACATACTGTATAAGATACTTAAAAAACATTAATGCTCAGCACAACTGAGTAACAAAAAGCAGAAGATAGTTCCAAATGGCGTAGAACTATTACTGGTTATCAGGGACCCAATGGAGAAAGAAGACGCAGATAAGCTGCAAGTACTGAAGATCTACGAGGGTCATCCAGAAACTAAGGTTACATGGGCTCCTGAGGCTGGGGGATTTTTTTTGCTTCAAAGTTGGCACACCTGGCATGTAGGGGGGATCCCAACGGTCAGTTTGTTTGGTCCCGTGTGTTTGTCGGCCATTTTGTTCAGTCACAGTAAATTCTTCCGATGGAGAGGTCGTCGCGGCTCCCGCCACCTCTCGTCCGTGCTAGACCCGCGCGGTCGTCCGTTTTTTGACTTTGCAGAACAATACCGCCGCGAATATCCATCGGAAGTTCGTGGAAGTTTATGGTAGTGATGTGATGAGTCGACAACATGTCACGAAGTGGGTTAGGTTGTTCAGAGAAGGCCGTACTGATACTCACGACGAGGCAAGGCAGTGATTTCTGACGAATTTGTGCAAAAAATTGAAGAACAAGTGCGAAATGACCGCCGTGTGACGCTTGACGACCTTCACGAAGAATTTCCTGATATTTCTCGAAGTCTTCTTGGTAATATTGTGTCAGAAAAACTTGGTTACAAGAAGTTGTATGTGAGATGGGTGCCCAGAATGCTCACACCGTCAAAATCGCGTGACTACCGCGCGTGAATTTTTGGATCGTTTTGCACAGGAGGGAGAAGCTTTTCTGGACTCTATCGTGACGGGGGATGAGACGTGGGTGTGTCACTACACCCCAACAATTTTCCAACGATCAGGAGGTCGAGGAAGCTGTGAAGAAGTGGCTGAAAGAGCTGGCGGCGGAGGTCTGACACTGGCATAGAAAAGCTAGTGCCCCGACTACAGAAATATCTCGATCTCGACGGCGATTACGTTGAAAAAAGTTTAATATATTTGTAAAGTATCCTGTGAATTTCAATTAAATACAATCATTTTTTGATCCTACATAAATTTTGTAATCTTACTTTCTGGATGACCCTCGTATATGCTACAGCATATGCCTATCACAAATGAGGAGGTAACATTAAAAAAAGATCGTGCCTATCGGATACAAAAAATGAGTTGATAAAGCAGATTTTTTCTTATCGATAGTGCGGAGAAGTTTAACATTTTCATTTCGAAGAAAAAAGCAAATAAATCATTTTAAAATCATAATAAAAAACCACTATTTTTTCAAAAATAATCTTGTCCAGGCTTCAAACCAATCAAAAAAGATCACGTCCGAATTGACCAGTCATAGCTTTCCGATTGTGTCTAACTTCACACCAGTTCACCAGTAACTGTCAGTTTTAAATCGTACGTGCAGTGTAATGTCATTATACAGCTTTATCTACCTACTATATTTATTTATTTATTTAATTAACGACACAACAGTGTCTTTATATACAAATGAACATGTGACAGGTTATAAATTACTTAAAATTATTGACAAATAATACAACTTTATCTTAAACTAACATGAAGATACAAAAAGCAGTAGACTAAATTACAGTCATCGTTTTAAAATTATTTAATAATCTTTGAGAATTTTGTGGGAATTTTATGGATAGATCTTGAGATATAGAAAACACATGGCCTCATTAGTGGAACGAGATGCAAGTTGCTTTGCAGAATTAAAAGCTTCACACGTGCTGATGCAGGGTTACTCAACTCCAGAGGCAAAATATTGTCCTTAATATTTGGTTTGTGTTACGTTATTTATATTAATAAAGGAGAGCACAAAGTTAGTAGCGATTTCTAAATATTGTTGTAATATTCTGGCGAATACTATATATACTTATATTAAAAATATCTAAATTGTTGCAAAACTCGTTTCCAAGTCTTTGCATACGAATTATAGAGTTGATTTTATAGTTAGTATAACAATTTTCGGTATAAAAGGGATTGAGCTGTCTTGTGGATCTAGTGGGAATACGAAATGAAATACTTGCGAGTAAGTGAGGTGCATCAATCACTGAGTGAATGATTTTGTATAGCAGTACTATATCGGCTGTTTTTTCTTCTGTCACACAGCTTCAAGAGTTTCACTGCATTCAATAAGTTGGGATAATTTCATTCTTCATGCGGTATTCCAAGTTTATTCCATACATATATTTATAGTTTTATAGTAATATTTCTTCTTATTTTGTAACACTTAACTTATTTTATTTGATTAAAATTAAAATAAATTACTCGACCCAATTATTTTTTGTATAATATTTTTGAAATCGAACAAAAAACGTCATTGTAATTTATTTTTAACAAACACTGTTTATTCCACTTTTTTATCCACGATAAAAAAGTGGAATAAACAGTGTTTGTTAAAAATAAATTACAATGTCTTTAAACCTCCACAACGTTAATGCCTTAACTATAAACAACAAAACAAAAAACGTCATGTCCCAGAGCTGTTCAATCAATAAAGATTAAAGTAGAATTGTTCTCACAAAACGGATCATGTCCATATTTTAAACTAGAATAACTATTTTAATTATTATGATTCGATTTTAAACAACAAATCAAGTCACCTTAAGCGATTTTAAACAACAAATCAAGTCACCTTAAGCGATTTTAAACAACAAATCAAGTCACCTTAAGCGATTTTAAACAACAAATCAAGTCACCTTAAGCGATTTTAAACAACAAATCAAGTCACCTTAAGCGATTTTAAGGATTTCAGATATTTTTATAATGAATTATTATGTCATATATTTTTAATGCAATCAGTTTTTTTTGCGATTTCCCAACATTCTGATTTGGTGGACAAGTTCTTTTTTTAATATTACCTCCTCAAATTAGCTTACATACTCATCTCCGGTGGCACCAACGCCAGGTACTCTGATCATCCACTTTGTATTGTGACTTCTATTATACTCAACACGGATATTGGCTTCATTCATTCAATACAAACATTATTTATTTTGGGGATATTAAAATAATTGTAATGTGTAACTATTATATATGAACATATGTACGAGTACATACTACCTTGATCAAAAAGTTTTACGACCGGCCCCCGTGTGGCGCTGTCAGTCACCCGATTGGAATTTTTTTTTTGGTTAGGTTACTAAATCTATCATTGACACTTCCCTCTAAATTTCAGCGTCATAGCTTGACATTTGTAAAAGTTACGCGGTACTGAGTACATCTACCTTTGTACGTGTTTTCGATTTTTTACAAGTTTGAAAATGGCATCAACTATGCATCAACGAGTTTACATTAAATTTTGTATGAAAAACGGATTTAACGGTCCGCAGACCTTGGAAATGTTGGAGAAGTGTTTTTTGGTGGCAAGAACGCTTCAGAAGTGGTAGTGAGTCGGTCGAGGATGACGAACACAGTGACAGTCGAAAACTGATTAAAACATCGATAAAATCAAAGAAATGTTGGCCGAAAACCGCAAATTGACCATCAGAGAGCTGGCAGAGGACTTGAACATCTTATGGATCTGCTCAAGACATTTTGGTTAGTGATTTGGGCCTCAGACGTGTCGCTGCAAAACTGGTGCCGAAAGACCTCAATTTCATGCAAAAAAAGGACCGCGTTGAAACCGCGAAAGACATGATTTCCATGAGTTTTTGACCAAAAACAACACGACTACTATCCAGCAGCCTTTGAATTCACCTGATCTGGCTCCCTGCGACTTTTTTTTGTTCAACCGACTTAAAAAACCGCTTCGCGGAACGCGTCACAGCACCCGAGAGGATGTCATGGAAAAATCGAAGACGGCTCTGATGGACATACCGAAAATTGAGTACCAGCGGTGTTTCGAGGATTGGATCAAGCGCTGGCATAAGTGCGTTGCAGTCGATGGGGAGTACTTTGAAGGGGACCATATCGATTTTGATGAATACACTTGTATTTTCGATTTCACGAATCAAGTCCTAAAACTTTTTGATCAAGGTTTTTGAAAAGGAACCAACCCATTTATTACCTGTCTCATATAATTGACGAAACATCACGCCATATTTTATGGACATATTTTATGGGTATACAAAATTGAATTACGCTTGGGTCCTTTTAGGTAATCCATACACACCCGTCCCTTGATTTACGCGGTTTTCCAAAATCGATTTGTTTTAAAGGGAGATTTTTTCTAAAATTTAAATAAATCATTAAAGAAAATATTCAAATCACTAGTTCCAAAATTCAAACGTTTTACTAGTTATGTAATCATGGCGCTTAGTAGCTGTCCATAATTTTCTACTTTTAAGGTAACCGTTGTTACGAAATTGTATTATATTACACTTTCGGTGTATCTGGCAAGATAATTGCCATTTGACAATATCTTCCAACAAACCAGGAAGATGTTAAAGGGGCTTTAACCCTACCTGTCCTGTGATGTGTAACTAGTACACATTGCTTCTAAACACTTTAATATCTCTATAAATATAATAAATACTGGCTTCAGATTTTAGGTATTCCTCTGTAATACATTTACACATTGACTGAAAAAATAATATTAATAATAATAATAAGCACTTATCGGCCACATCAGAGATATTTTGTGAAAATCGGGAATAAATTCACCAATACAATCAAACGTGTGCCAGAGTGTGACGTAGGTATATTCATTCTAAAAAACCGCTATGGGTGAGGAAGCGACGCTATTCACGTCTCACTCTCAATCCACTTCGGTATATGGGAACGCAAGAAATAGAATCTCGGTTCGCTCGCTTCTCTCTTTTTAGTAGCCAGCCGGCTTTCGTTCGAGGTGATCGCTTCGCCCGTTTTGTGAACGTCGTACGATGTTTTTTTTTTCATGTTTTCTGCAATTAAATTTAAATTATTATCACTTTTGACTTCAAATTTAATTATTTTAAGCGATTGGCTATGAATATTCTTATTTTTCCGATTTTAAATCGCTCATTTCTACAATTGTATTGATGTGTATTGAATACATAGCACCGGAACGCGCGGATTTTTTTAGCACAGGAAAGGAAAGGTTAAGTGAAAACTAGACTGAAATATATTTTTCAAATGGGTTCATATGATGGAACATACGATATAAAAATTCAGATAGGTACCCTTTTTTGAGTTCTATCAGAATCAAATGACCTTCGCAATCTAGTTGGTAAGACGGTTGACTTCCATCCGGGGATTTCGGGTTCGATTCCCAAATTTACCCAATTAAACAAAAAAGGGTCCCACTTTAGAAAAAAAGAGTTCGTCAGGTAACAGTGCGCGAGTGTTGTTGCCTCTAAACGTGCAGTAGTGTTGCCAACACGTGTAATCATAATGGCTGTGGAGTTGAGGTTGTTGGGTATGTGTGTGTGTGTGTTAATATTTTTAACAATTAAAAAAAAAAATATTGAGTTTATTATTGAATTAACTGCTTATTTATAATATTTTTCTTTTGTATTTTAATTTACGTGTTCAAGGGAGTCGGCAACATCCTTGCGGTAGCCTCGCCCTCCTGGGGTGTATCTTGATCAACGTTCCCCCTAATTTTTCATTATGTGTGCGGCCTATCAACTTATATCTCTCTCCCTGGCTCCATCCCAACTCATTGTCTGCGAAGACTGTTGGGGTCAGCTCTCCTCGTCCTCAGGTTGTATGCTCTTCTGTCCCGTACTACGTCCCCCAGGCCGTGCCTCTGCATCAGGTTATCTCTTTGCACCACCTATGAATTCCTTGGTCTTCCTCTGGTTGTTATTCGAGGAAGATCCATGGAGATTGCCTGGTTCACAATGTAATCGGGTGCTCTGCGTCCAACGTGCCCATACCATCTCAATCGCCTCTCCTCCATCTTGCTGTTGATGTCTGTAACACCCAGGCTTCCACGAATGTGTGAGCTTCTTATTTTGTCTCTTAGGGACACACCTGCTGACTATCTTAGCATGCGCATTTCAGCAGTTTCTAGTTGCCTAGAGTAAGAGGTATACATCGTCCAGCATTCGGAGCCATAGAGGAGTGCATTCGGAGCCATAGAGGAGTGGCCTATCAACTTATATGTGAAAGATAAAAAGAGGGAAGTGCGCAAATATGCATATTTATGCATAGATAAAACCAAGTAGTCAACATAATGCACCACGATATCATCATTTAAATATTTCAAATATGTAGGTTATGTATGAAAAATATATTATCTTATCCGATAATGTTCCTTCCTGTTGGAGTCGATAATGTTCCTTCCTGTTGGAGTCCTTTAGGTTAACAATTGGTGATACTTTGGTACTAGCGTAGTTAACAACTGTTATTTATTTTGTGTAGCTACTGTTACATAATAATATCATTATCTTTGATAAATCTGAATATATAATAAATAAAAAAATCATGGTCACCCTTGTACACTATTCTTTCGTTACGGCGCGTGGATTCTATATGGTGTTTCCATGTTCCGCACACATCTCAAAGAAAGGAACTTGAAAACCCATCATAAAATATCAAATAAAATATATAATTGTGCAAAACAAAATATGGTTACAAGTTCTTTTCTTTGAGATGTGTGCGGAAGATGGAAACATGTGTGCTTACAATTTTTAACAGATGTGCGGCCGCACACGCGCACACCTTAGAGGGAACGTGGATCCTGATAGCTTCTTTCTCATGTGTATTTTCTTTCTCTTATATATATGTTAATGTGCAGAGTAAATGCGCGAATCACGTGCGGCAGACGAACCACGAGTTTCTAGCCTATTCCAGTGGTTCTTACCCCAAAGACTCGATTACCATGGCCAAATATTTATTGTATTCAGGCGATCCCTTTCAATACGTCCGCATCACCAATAAGTCCGATCAAACTCGAAATCCCCGAGCTGGAAGTTCTACCACTTTAGCCACGGAAGTAGGCAGGCATTGTGTGAAAGGTTTTTCAGTTTAGGGTAGTAAACGACACTATAGCCTGTATTATAAGAAAAGGTTTTTTCCCTCGGTTATATTTCTATTCTTCGATTGTTTTCCAGTTTTCGTGGTAACACAAATAAAGCGAAAACTAGCGACCCTGAGTCTTGATTGCATAATCGATATATCGTGAGAAACGATGCATGTTTCTTGAAGAGAAAACACCTAGTTCTCATCATAGTCATCTTCCTATAGGATAGGTACAGTTCCCATAGGGTAGGCAGAGAGAACAAATACCCACTACGATCTATAATATAAGAGATAAGAACTAAAATTATGTAATAGAAAAGTATTACATATGAAGGGTTCATTTCTTGATTTGTGAATGTTTTTTTAGTCTACAAATTAGAAAATGATCCTTTCTATATTGGATATTTCTGATTTTAATGTAATTTAATTTTTATTTAATGTAAAATACATGAAAAAGGGAAAGAGGCAGGTTGTGATGAAATGAGTAGATAATTAAGGGTGTATTCTACTCTAGAGGCGTGAATTTCGGGCATTTTTCAGACTAAATAAAAAAAAAACAAAATATACTCGTATTTATTGTAAACATTTTTTTACAATTTGTTTATTGATGATTTGAGAATGTATAAATTTTTTTGAGAAAAAGGCAGTCCACTGTGTATTCCACTTTATATATTGGGTGTTAACATAAGTTGTGTCTTTTACTTTTACGTTACATATATTATTTTATTTGATTACAAGCCTTCAAAATGGAATGTCAAGTAGACGAAATTGAGCATTTTCGACATCTCCTGTTCGCGTTCACCTCCTTCTCCTACGGTGGTTTGAAGGGGATCTTTATGAATAATATGGTTTAAGCGGTCTTCATCGAAGTCCACTGGTTGTCCGGAACGCTCCATGTCTTTCAGGTCGAAATTACCGTCTTTGAAACGCAAAAAACCATCGACGAGCTGTCCTTTCATTCATAGCATCTTCATCGTATACTTCGCAAATATCGCTAGCAGCTTTGGCAGCTTTACTCCCTCGATTGAACGCGAATAGAAGGAGGTGTCGAAAATGTTCACTTTCGTCTACTTGACATTCCATTTTGAAGGCTTGTCATCAAATAAAATAATATATGTAACGTAAAAGCAAACACAATATCTTGTAAAACAGAACATTTTCTTTCGAATGACGTATAATATTTACCATTTTGTTTTACTTTTGGTGCTCATTTTTAAATTGAAAAAAAAAAACGGACACAACTTATGTTAACACCTAATATATAACGGTATAACCCTACCGATTTCGAAGTTTGAGATGAAAATGAGATAAATACCTTGAAACCGGTAGGGTTATATCATTATATTATATAAAGTGGAATAAACAGTATTGGGCTTAGAAAATACATTTAAGAGAGAAGCTATTTAAAGGTCTAGGCTCTTCTCATAACATTCCCCACATAGAGATACATTCCCACCAATATAAGGCGAGCTCGGCCGCAAGGACATCAGATGTTTTTAGCCCAAATCCTAATTGTCATAATAATTGCATGTTGTATTATTTTTTCATTATATATTTCATATCTTTCAACCAATCAGAAATATGTCAATGAGGCCTAAAGTATATACCAGACTAATACCCTTTTTTTAAATGGGTATTAACGGGAATCGAACCCTTAACCTCCGGGTAGGAAGACAGGTGTCTTACCAACTAGTAACGAAGACGTTCACTTCATTGTTTTTGCTTTGTCTTAAGGAGAGTTTTCTATCTAAAAGGCACTATATAAATTATCATTGTAAATATTTCTTAACTTAAAGGTATTCCAACTACTTCATATATTTTTTTATTATAAATATCATCCCTATCACGCCATGTCCTTATTGGGGTAAACAGAGAGGATCTTTATTTAATTTTATCTTCGCACTCTATTTCCCTTCAGCCACACCCAAACAGCTCGTCATGCGTACTCTCTAATTATTTAAGCTTTTCACTTTTACATCCTCCAAAAAATGTTTCGTGGTCGTGCCACGTTTTTCTAGGCCTTCTCAAAATTGTCGTACCTTTTATACTATCATACTTGCATAGACTATTTTTGTAAATCTATCATTATTCATTTATATATTGTTTATAGTTAAGGCATTAACGTTGTGGAGGTTTAAAGAAATTGTAATTTGTTTTATCAAACACTGTTTATTCCACTTTTTGTAACGGTATAACCCTACCGGTTTCAAGGCTTCTTTGTGCTCCCCTGATGATGAGGTGTACACCTTGAAACCGGTAGGGTTATACCGTTACAAAAAGTGGAATAAACAGTGTTTTATAAAACAAATTGCATTATTCATTCTTTTCTTTATATTTATAAAATTTTATATTTTTGCACACAGATAATGAATCGATCTTAACTATTTCGATATTTCCAATTAATAAGAAAATGTATTTTGAGGGTTGGGTTATTTTTGTATAATAACGTACTTTTGTAAATAACTGCTACTAAGGGCGTTAAACAGGGCTGTAGAATATTATCTGCGCCCCATTCCACAGACGCACACTGGGTTAAAAAAATTAATTAAAATTTCAAAAGTTATTCCTTTCAAATTGAGCGGCCAAGTTTGCCAATACTACCGGAGCGATCTCCAATACGCACCGGACGAAAACGCAGATTCATATAGGGCAGACGGAGACATACAGTAAACCGTGAGACAGCGATATTTCATATTCGCTCAGCGTCTGTGCGAGGTGGGTTGATACTCAGCGCACCAGCGCACCTCGGGACCAGCCGCCGCTGAGTCTAACCAACATGCCTTTGGAAATGCCGGTAGTACGAACAATCACATTTTTCAATCGTGTGTATCTTCATATAGACGTGTTTCATGTGTCACTCACCTTCTTCAGGAAAAATCTCTTAAATTTAGTCTAATACTTGAAATAATTTCATTTTTTATATTATTTAACATAACATAAAACGTTATGACAAAATAAGGCTACATTTTGTCATAATGTTGTAATGTTACACATACATTATAATTTGTTTTATAAAACACTGTTTATTCCACTTTTTGTAACGGTGTATAAGCTTTAGGGTTATACCGTTACAAAAAGTGGTAATAAACAGTGTTTGATAAAACAAATTACAATGTCTTTAAATCTCCACAATGTTAATGCCTTAACTATAAATAATATATAACATATACATTTTTATTATTTTTCTTATCGAATAAGTCTTTAAATTTTGAATTGTTTTATACATGTTTTTATTTTCTTGTTACGTTTGGTACGAATTAGGGAAACCTGTAATGTGCTTCTTCTTCTTCTCAATGCCATGTCAGATCCCCCCAACGTTGAATATCACTTGAGAGTAGATATCTTTGTCACCGGCAGCCCGAAAAAGATCTCCAACGCCCCTTATGCCAGTCCAATCACGTATATTGCGGAGCCAGGAGATTTGCCTCCTGCCAACACTTCTTCGGCCTTCTATTTTGCGTTGGATGATCAGGTGCAGTAATTTGTACTTTGCTCCTCTAAGTAGGACACCTTTCGGATTTTAATATTAGTCGGCAACTCTCTACCAACTTTGGCTATTTGAAGAACCCTTGTGTTGCTGACCATATCTGTGCAGGGTATCCGTAACATTATCCGGTGCATCCACATTTTGAATGCTTCCAGTCGGTTTATACTACTTACTTTGAGGGTCCATGATTCCACTCCATGCAATAATTCTGATGTAATGTGCTAACAAATTAACAAATGTAATTTAATAGTGAGTTTACACCTTTTTGGATGTTTGAATATTGTTTAATTCGCAGTTTTTTTATTGATTGATTCTTGTTAATGACTAAAAATCTCAGGTGTTTTGCTCCCATCTTTCCGTTTCTACCAGTTATGTTAGCTAGACTGTCCACGGAAAGTTCATATAAAATAGTTGTTGCTATTTCTGTTGCAAGGTCATTTTCTATCCAGTGTGCGCCTGACAATCTACTATCGACTCGCCCTTGACATTTCTGCCAAGTACGGCGAATCTTTCAGGCGGGACGGGGACGGGCTTGGCACGGTGCCGCCCTGAAACTTCAAAATTTCCATAAACTGTAAAGCCTTGTGGAAATTATTCAATATTACACACAATTTATTATACATTTCGATGGCCGTGGTCTAACGGTTATCATACACGCTACTTAAGCGAGCGCCCCAGGTTCGATTTTTGGCGGATTCAATTTCGGATTTGTTTTACTCTTAGACCCTTTTACATCTGATTTCTATATTTTTCTGTAGCTTATATGCTGTTGCACTGCGATTTTCCTTCTGTGACGTATGATCTTAAGTCCGTCGTCGTTACTATTCTTTTAACACTCAGGAGTGTCATTGCTCTAGGTGGAGTCCCTTTGGGTGTCTCCTTTTTCATCACTAAGTAACGTCGTGCTGAATGGGGACTTATATTGTCCCCCATAACATCGTGAATGGTTGTGAGATCGAACTGAACCTTATATACTGCTCATCATAAATCTTAACTTAATCAACACAAAAATAGTCTTGTTTGTGCTCCCCTGATGATGAAGTGAAAGCCTTGATAAATTACAGCGTCTTCAAAATGTTTGTCTATGATTTATTTTTAACCTAAGAAAGTACGATCATGTAACTTCATACCAGAAGGCTTGAACTGGTTGAACGTTGGAAATAGACACTAAATTCACATACTGTCTCTATTGTATAATATCCTTAACTATTCTGCCGACCCCTCTTATCTCGACGAAAATTTTCAACGTTTTTCCGATCATGGACTAGTGCTATGCTCAAACATAGATTGTTTATTGGCCTTTCCAGTTCGCCGCTCTTTTTTTTAATGTCATCCTTTACTGTTCATTCAGTGGGACTCTGGAATCAGTTACAAACCAATTTTAGACTCGCTCCGTCATTGGCATGCTTTAAGAAGTGACTGAAAAAACTCTTAATTTCTAGTCAGTAAAATAACGTGTTTCATTCCTGATTTTTCTTTTCCTTTCCTCTCCACCATCCCTTCCGTTTCCTTTGATTGATGAAATTTCCTTTTATATGAAAAGGAATGTTCGGGTGATTGTCCGTCTTTGTGGGCATATGCTCACGTAAGTGTTCATTGATTTCGTGGAGATGGATAGTCATTTGAATGATTTATTCATCGGTGGTTGCCTGGTTGAGTGGCAGGACGTGGTTAAATACCTCGGCCTGCACCATGACCGACGACTGACGTAGAAAACCCATTTGAATACCATCAGACAGAAGGGTCACATGGGCATAGGGGCTATCAGTTCGATATTTAATCGACGCAGCTTCCTTTCACCCAAAAATAAGCTCCTCCTCTATAAAACCCTTATTCGTCCTATCTTGACCTATGCTGCACCCGTTTGGGGTAGTGTGAGCAACACGGATCACCTGAAACTCCAGAGAGTGCAGAACAAGGCATTCAAGATATCTTTTAACACCCATCCCAGAACAAACCTTACCCGACTTCACGCCGAACAGCAAGAAGAAACCCTACAACACCACATCCTCGCTTGGACCGTGAAGTTCTATAAAAGCCAACAAAATCACAGCAATCCCTTAGTCGCTGCCCTGGGGGCTTACGAGAGTAAATCCGACCTACCCTTCCGTTATAAGCACAAGCTCCCGAACCATTATCTGTTACCTGACTAGTCCACCTACAGTATTAGCTGGGACGACCAAGGTCTGAGTGAATGTGATGGAATAGAAGTAGCCTGAACGAGTGGACTTGTTTTTGCTGAATAATTAGTGTAAGAATTGTTATCTAGTTATAAGTAGTATGTAGGTGTTAATTATTTCTAAGATCTCATATATTAAGATTGAATAAATAAAATAAAATGATATGTAGGAAAATAAGATTAAATAAGTGCATAAATGATAACATATAATTAAGATTAGTTAAGTAATAAATTTGTATATAGGTATAGCCTTGACAAATGTTTGTATAATAATTTACTTGTTTAATAAAAAAAATTAAATAAAAGCGACCATGTAACTTGCTTAATTTACTGTTGTCTGGTTGGTTGGAAGAGATTGCCGCCTGTCAATTAAACCCGCCAGATTGTATTTGCAATAAAAGTGTTGAATAAATAAATAAATAAAAATAGCGCTATGTAAAATTGTCTAACGAAAGACCGCAGTAGATTAAACTTGCCGATTGCCTTGGAAACATAATATCATGTTTCCAAGGCAATCGGGAAGCTAAGTGCAACAGTCTGTTATCAATAAATCAATACTTAAAAAAGTGTGTTCCATCCACAGGACAACTGATAGTGTCATACTCGATCACGAGTGATAGCGCCGATATTGATTACGCCACTAGCAATATAACACAGAGTTGACATAATACGCAAAATGGTGTCGTTTAGAGCAGTGCTCCGCAACCTTTTCTCCCCTACGACACACCAAAATTCTTCCTAGAATTCCGCGACACACCAAAAACTAAAATATATAGGTATTAAATTGATACACAAATTTTACAATAAATTTTGGTTTTTTATTTGAAAAGTATACATACATAAAACTATAAATGCAAATTGCAAATGCAGTATAACGCATGCGCAAGAGTTTTCAGCGACGCGCATAAGGGTTATTTTTCTTTGTCTATGACTAATTTGGTGCGGCCATGGTGTGTACAAAGCACACTACGCAGTTTTCAACAGTTGGCACCAGGTGCAGGGGGACCATTGAAAAATTATTTAGTTATAATAATTATTCTATACTACATTTTGAAAAATGGACAATATTATGAAAAATAATTTGTCATTGTGTATTAAATACATAATGAAAAATTGTAAAATGTCAAATACATTGAATTTGACCGCGACACCCTGTATCCGGCTCACCGGTTGCGGAGCACTGGTTTAGAGCAGGGGTCGGCAAAAATCGATATTGAGATATTCTGTATCAATCGCGAATATCTTAAAAAAATACAATTACTCGTAGTTAATGAAGTTAAAAAATAAATTGCTCATTTATGATTAATACAATATCTTCTCCCTGGCTCCAACTGTCTGCGAAGACTGTTGGGGTCAGCTCTCCTCGTCCTCAGGTTGTATGCTCTTCTGTCCCGGACTACGTCCCCCAGGCCGTGCCTCTGTATCAGGCTATCTTTTTGCACCACCCATGAATTATTTGGTCTTCCTCTGGTTGTTATTCGAGGAAGATTGCCTGGTTCACAATGTGATCGGGTGATCTGCGTCCAACGTGCCCATACCATCTCAATCCATCCGCCTCTCCTCCATCTTACTGTTGATGTCTGTAACACCTAGGCTTCCACGAATGCCTAAGATTTTTATTTTGTCTCTTAGGGACACACCAGCTGACCATCTTAGCATGCGCATTTCAGCAGATTCTAGTTGCCTAGAGTAAGAGGTATACATCGTCCAGCATTCGGAGCCATAGAGGAGTGCGGGTCTGACAATCGTTTGGTATACTTTTCCTTTTAACTTTACTGACATTTTCGGATCACATAGAACTCCCGTCATTGATCTAAACTTCATCCATCCCACACTAATTCTATGTGTTACATCTGCTGCACATCCTCCATCGCTATGGATGAGTGACCCAAGATACTTAAAGGAGTCACAATTTGGTAATGTTTCTCCATCTATGATTTATACAATATATAAAAATAAAACAAATAAGATTAAGATAAAATAGATGATTTATCTAAAATATACAAACATGCAGGACGTGAAGATATACAAACATGCAGGGCGTGAAGGGAAACGAATTAATAAAAACAGAGTAAAAAAAAAAACAAATATGCAGTGCAACTGTGAGTGAAGTGCAAGGTTGAGAAAGACTGTAAGTAAATTATATTTTGTAAGAAGGAAATTTAGAAAGTCAGAGAAATCGTAGGAATTGTATGAGGGCGTATGGCTGTGGAAGAGGCGAAGGTTTTATGGCGATTTAGGAAAGTATGGCGTTCTGTCTTCTCTACCTACCCCGACAAGAAAATGGCGTGATAGTATGCATATTTAAAAATATTATTGTTGAGAAAAATAGTCCCTTTATCTTGAATATCCAAAAAGAAAGCGTATAAAGTTACGAAAAATAGTTCATTTATATGCATAAATAATTTATATACAAAAAACGTTATCATAAAAAATAGTTCATATATATTAAATCTACAAAAAGAAAGCAAATAACGTTTAGAAAAAAATGTTCATTTATCTTTCATGTACAAATAAAAAGCAAATAACTTTAAGAAAAATACAGTACATTTATCTTTAACAAACATAAAGAAATCAAATAATGTTATGACAAAAAAAGTTTATTTATCATTAATCTACATAAAGAAAGCAAGTAACGATATGACAGAAATAGCTAATTTATCTTTAATATACATAATTAAAGCAAATAACTTTATGGTAAAAAAAGTAGATAATTTATCTTTGATATGCACAAAGAAAGCAAATAACGTTATGACAAATATAACTCTTTTATCTTTAATGCAAGTAAAGAAATCAAATAACGTTATAACAAATATAGCTCATTTATCTTTAATATACATAAATAAAGCAAATAATGATATTGCAAAAAAACTCATTTATCTTTAATATGCATAAAGAAAGCAAATGACGTTAAGACTAAAGTAACTAATTTATCTTTAATATACAAAAATAAAGCAAATAACGTTTAGAAAAAAATGTTCATTTATCTTTCATGTACAAATAAAAAGCAAATAACTTTAAGAAAAATACAGTACATTTATCTTTAACAAACATAAAGAAATCAAATAATGTTATGACAAAAAAAGTTTATTTATCATTAATCTACATAAAGAAAGCAAGTAACGATATGACAGAAATAGCTAATTTATCTTTAATATACATAATTAAAGCAAATAACTTTATGGTAAAAAAAGTAGATAATTTATCTTTGATATGCACAAAGAAAGCAAATAACGTTATGACAAATATAACTCTTTTATCTTTAATGCAAGTAAAGAAATCAAATAACGTTATAACAAATATAGCTCATTTATCTTTAATATACATAAATAAAGCAAATAATGTTATTGCAAAAAAACTCATTTATCTTTAATATGCATAAAGAAAGCAAATGACGTTAAGACAAAAGTAACTCATTTATCTTTAATATACATAAAGACAGCAAATAATGATACCGCAAAAAACTCATTTATCTTTAATATAAGTAAAGAAATCAAATAACGTTATAACAAATATAGCTCATTTATCTTTAATATACATAAATAAAGCAAATAATGATATCGCAAAAAAAACTCATTTATCTTTAATATGCATAAAGAAAGCAAATGACGTTAAGACTAAAGTAACTAATTTATCTTTAATATACAAAAATAAAGCAAATAACGTTAAGAGTCATGCATACGTTTCGAGGGTGACTTTTGACTTTAAGGTTTTCCAGCCCCTGAATTAGACTTTAATTCAGAGGTTTTTGATGTCATTTACCCATTGCGTCCTCTTCAAGACATTTGTAATGGAAATGTCAGGCGTGGGGTGGGGGTGGGTATGGGGGTGGACTTTACTATGTTATATTAAACGAGTATTTATACCGTATAAAAGCGCTGTCATTATGTTGTCTTTTATATTATTACATTATATTATTTTGGCATTCTTATGTCTAAACCAGCGATGCCCAAACTTATCAAGAGATAAGGGTTGTTTACACTATTGATTCTCAACCTTTTAAGCTTTGCGACCTACCAAAAGATAAAAACAAGTTGAGATTTTGCAACCCCCTGCATAAATAAATATATCGTTGGTGCAAAAATTTGTCAATCCGTACAACCAGTAACTAACATTTTATTCTTAAATTTGATTTTGATAACATTACTTACGTTACCTCCTACACACTATAACTAGCTATGTAACCTATACACTATCACAAGCTATGTAACCTACACACTATTACTAGCTATGTAACCTACACACTATCACTAGCTATGTAACCTACACACTATCACTAGCTATGTAACCTACACACTATCACTAGCTATGTAACCTACACACTATCACTAGCTATGTAACCTACACACTATCACTAGCTATGTAACCTACACACTATCACTAGCTATGTAACCTACACACTATTACTAGCTATGTAACCTACACACTATCACTAGCTATGTAACCTACACACTATCACTAGCTATGTAACCTACACACTATCACTAGCTATGTAACCTACACACTATCACTAGCTATGTAACCTACACACTATTACTAGCTATGTAACCTACACACTATCACTAGCTATGTAACCTACACACTATCACTAGCTATGTAACCTACACACTATTACTAGCTATGTAACCTACACACTATCACTAGCTATGTAACCTACACACTATCACTAGCTATGTAGCCTACACAATATCACTAGCTATGTAACCTACACACTATCACTAGCTATTTAACCTACACACTATCACTAGCTATGTAACCTACACACTATCACTAGCTATGTAACCTACACACTATCACTAGCTATGTAACCTACACACTATTACTAGCTATGTAACCTACACACTATCACTAGCTATGTAACCTACACACTATCACTAGCTATGTAGCCTACACAATATCACTAGCTATGTAACCTACACACTATCACTAGCTATGTAACCTACACACTATTACTAGCTATGTAACCTACACACTATCACTAGCTATTTAACCTACACACTATCACTAGCTATGTAACCTACACACTATTACTAGCTATGTAACCTACACACTATTACTAGCTATGTAACCTACACACTATCACTAGCTATGTAACCTACACACTATCACTAGCTATGTAGCCTACACAATATCACTAGCTATGTAACCTACACACTATCACTAGCTATTTAACCTACACACTATCACTAGCTATGTAACCTACACACTATCACTAGCTATGTAACCTACACACTATCACTAGCTATGTAACCTACACACTATTACTAGCTATGTAACCTACACACTATCACTAGCTATGTAACCTACACACTATCACTAGCTATGTAGCCTACACAATATCACTAGCTATGTAACCTACACACTATCACTAGCTATTTAACCTACACACTATCACTAGCTATGTAACCTACACACTATCACTAGCTATGTAACCTACACACTATCACTAGCTATGTAACCTACACACTATCACTAGCTATGTAACCTACACACTATCACTAGCTATGTAACCTACGCACTATTACTAGCTATGTAACCTACACACTATTACTAGCTATGTAACCTACACACTATTACTAGCTATGTAACCTACACACTATCACTAGCTATGTAAGCTACACACTTTTACTAGCTATGTAACCTAAATACACACTATCACAAGCTGTGTAATAACCTCCTACACACTATCACTAGCTATCTAATAACCTCCTACACACTATCACAAGCTATGTAATAACCTCCTACACACTATCACTAGCTATTTAACCTACACACTATCACTAGCTATGTAACCTACACACTATCACTAGCTATGTAACCTACACACTATCACTAGCTATGTAACCTACACACTATCACTAGCTATGTAACCTACACACTATCACTAGCTATGTAACCTACGCACTATTACTAGCTATGTAACCTACACACTATCACTAGCTATGTAACCTACACACTATTACTAGCTATGTAACCTACACACTATCACTAGCTATGTAACCTACACACTATTACTAGCTATGTAACCTACACACTATCACTAGCTATGTAACCTACACACTATCACTAGCTATGTAGCCTACACAATATCACTAGCTATGTAACCTACACACTATCACTAGCTATTTAACCTACACACTATCACTAGCTATGTAACCTACACACTATCACTAGCTATGTAACCTACACACTATCACTAGCTATGTAACCTACACACTATCACTAGCTATGTAACCTACACACTATCACTAGCTATGTAACCTACACACTATCACTAGCTATGTAACCTACACACTATCACTAGCTATGTAACCTACGCACTATTACTAGCTATGTAACCTACACACTATCACTAGCTATGTAACCTACACACTATTACTAGCTATGTAACCTACACACTATCACTAGCTATGTAACCTACACACTATTACTAGCTATGTAACCTACACACTATCACTAGCTATGTAACCTACACACTATCACTAGCTATGTAGCCTACACAATATCACTAGCTATGTAACCTACACACTATCACTAGCTATTTAACCTACACACTATCACTAGCTATGTAACCTACACACTATCACTAGCTATGTAACCTACACACTATCACTAGCTATGTAACCTACACACTATTACTAGCTATGTAACCTACACACTATCACTAGCTATGTAACCTACACACTATCACTAGCTATGTAGCCTACACAATATCACTAGCTATGTAACCTACACACTATCACTAGCTATGTAACCTACACACTATTACTAGCTATGTAACCTACACACTATCACTAGCTATTTAACCTACACACTATCACTAGCTATGTAACCTACACACTATTACTAGCTATGTAACCTACACACTATTACTAGCTATGTAACCTACACACTATCACTAGCTATGTAACCTACACACTATCACTAGCTATGTAGCCTACACAATATCACTAGCTATGTAACCTACACACTATCACTAGCTATTTAACCTACACACTATCACTAGCTATGTAACCTACACACTATCACTAGCTATGTAACCTACACACTATCACTAGCTATGTAACCTACACACTATTACTAGCTATGTAACCTACACACTATCACTAGCTATGTAACCTACACACTATCACTAGCTATGTAGCCTACACAATATCACTAGCTATGTAACCTACACACTATCACTAGCTATTTAACCTACACACTATTACTAGCTATGTAACCTACACACTATTACTAGCTATGTAACCTACACACTATCACTAGCTATGTAACCTACACACTATCACTAGCTATGTAACCTACACACTATCACTAGCTATGTAACCTACACACTATTACTAGCTATGTAACCTACACACTATCACTAGCTATGTAACCTACACACTATCACTAGCTATGTAACCTACACACTATCACTAGCTATGTAACCTACACACTATCACTAGCTATGTAACCTACGCACTATTACTAGCTATGTAACCTACACACTATTACTAGCTATGTAACCTACACACTATTACTAGCTATGTAACCTACACACTATCACTAGCTATGTAAGCTACACACTTTTACTAGCTATGTAACCTAAATACACACTATCACAAGCTGTGTAATAACCTCCTACACACTATCACTAGCTATCTAATAACCTCCTACACACTATCACAAGCTATGTAATAACCTCCTACACACTATCACTAGCTATTTAACCTACACACTATCACTAGCTATGTAACCTACACACTATCACTAGCTATGTAACCTACACACTATCACTAGCTATGTAACCTACACACTATCACTAGCTATGTAACCTACACACTATCACTAGCTATGTAACCTACACACTATCACTAGCTATGTAACCTACACACTATCACTAGCTATGTAACCTACACACTATCACTAGCTATGTAACCTACGCACTATTACTAGCTATGTAACCTACACACTATTACTAGCTATGTAACCTACACACTATTACTAGCTATGTAACCTACACACTATCACTAGCTATGTAAGCTACACACTTTTACTAGCTATGTAACCTAAATACACACTATCACAAGCTGTGTAATAACCTCCTACACACTATCACTAGCTATCTAATAACCTCCTACACACTATCACAAGCTATGTAATAACCTCCTACACACTATCACTAGCTATTTAACCTACACACTATCACTAGCTATGTAACCTACACACTATCACTAGCTATGTAACCTACACACTATCACTAGCTATGTAACCTACACACTATCACTAGCTATGTAACCTACACACTATCACTAGCTATGTAACCTACGCACTATTACTAGCTATGTAACCTACACACTATTACTAGCTATGTAACCTACACACTATTACTAGCTATGTAACCTACACACTATCACTAGCTATGTAAGCTACACACTTTTACTAGCTATGTAACCTAAATACACACTATCACAAGCTGTGTAATAACCTCCTACACACTATCACTAGCTATCTAATAACCTCCTACACACTATCACAAGCTATGTAATAACCTCCTACACACTATCACACGCTATGTAATAACCTCCTACACACTATCACTAGCTATGTAATAGAATAGATATACAGAGGTTTGTTAACTATTGGAGTAAACAACTTAGAACAATGACTTGGACGGTATTTTTTTTAATTTCTCAGAAAATGTGTTATTTTCCTTTTTTATACGTAAGTTTTTTTTATTTTCACGACCTCTCTAATATTTTATCGTGACCCACAGGTTGAGAAATGACAGCTTAGATAATTTCAAACCAGTGAATTGGTTTCCACTGAGTAAAATACGAGGTTCCGCAAATATACACTGCATTATGTACACAGCAAAATAATATAAAATATATTTTTTAAAGTATGATAGTCCGACCTAAATACTAAATAATAAATTGTGATTGATAGTCCACAATAGTATTTTGGTGCTAACCGTACTTCAACATGGAAATGGCGTGATGGTATGCGCGTAAAAAACCCGTAAAGTTTGGGAAGATCTAGAAAAACATGACAAAATCAAATTCAGAAAGAGAATGAAAGCCTTTGTATAGATGCATCCATAACGAGGTGTATGAACGTGCTAAATTCCCTCGTTTCATTGGAACAATGTTATGTTGTGATACGGAGCTAACAAGCGATGCACCGCTCGCTAAAGACCAATCAATCTAAATTGATCTGAACGAAGCGTATTGATGGAAACGGTCGCGCTGCTTGTCATTTTGTGTCAAGGATGTTCAGCGTCCATTAAGTCTTAACAGGAGTAGATACAGTACCATATACAGAAACAATTCAATTAAGACTATGATTTGCCGTACGAGCAGTGGTATATAAGTATAGATCACATAAGAATACGGCAGTCCCTTCTTCTCCGCGGGGTATACGTTCCAAGACCCCCATTGGATGGCTGAAACCGCGGATAGTACAGAATCCTATATATATACAGTTGCCCCTCCTTATCCACGGGAAACACTTTCCAAAACCCTCATTGGATGCCTGAAACCGTGGACATACAAAATTCTATGTATACAGTAGTCCCTCTTGTTTATGGGGGATACGTTTTAAGATCCCAAGTGGATGTCTGAAACCGTGGGTAAACCAAATCCTATGTATACAGTAGTCCCCCTTATTTGTGGGGAATACGTTCTAAGATCTCCAGTGGATACCTGAAATCGTGGACATTACCAAGTCATATGTCAATAGTAGTCCCCTTATTTGTGGGGAATACGTTCCAAGATCCCCAGTGGATGACTGAAACCGTGGATATACCAAATCCAATGTATACAGTTCCAAGATTGCCAGTGGATGTCTAAAATCACGGATAGTGCAGAGTACTCCCTGCTTACTCACGGGATATACGAGTATATTCTTAGACCCCCAGTGAATGCCCAAAACCGTAGATAGTACAGAACCCAATATATAATATACAGCAGTCTTCCCTTATCCACGGCAGATGCGTTCCATGGCCTCCAGTGGATGCCTGAAACCGCGGATAGTACTGGATCATATCTATACAGTAGTTTCTTTTATCTGTGGGAGATACGTTTCAAGAACCCTAATGGATGCCTAAAACCATCAATAGTACAGCAAACTTTTTTTTTTATACAATTACAACAAAAACAATCAGAAAACAACAGGTATTATCGTACAAAATCACACGTTATTAATATAGTACAATACGGGGCCGTCCACAGGCGCACAGCCCACACTGCTCAAAAAATACAAACACAAAAGACAAATCATTGAAAAATAAAAGACAAATTGAAAACAAAATATAAAAGACGGAATCAGACAAGTACAACTTCACAAATCTCCTTCAGAACGGGGAAAAATCACTAAAATAGATTTTTTTTAAATTATGTAACCCACTTACGGTTCAGTTAATTTTAGACATTATTACAAAATTTGCGTAACCAGGAGAGATTTTTAAAAAACCCGGAGATATCGTGTTGAAACCCTGAAACTCCGGGTGAACCCCTAAAAGCTGGTCATCATATCGTGGTAGCTATGTTCAGAACTGCTGCCTCAAAATTCATATTAATCATGATAATTTATATGAATCATGATATAGTAACTCATATTAATCATGATAATTCATGTTAATCATGATAATTCATATTAATCATGATAATCGCCATCTGGAATCATTTCTGAAGAGGGGAGGAAATGCAAAGAAGATGAAGAAAGTAGAACAATATATTGTAGTAAAAGTTATGTGAATTCAGTTTCGCTCTTTCTCTCTCCACCCCATCTTTGCACTCCTCATTAACTTTTTCTTTTTCTTTCCTCCAATATATCTTACTGTACGGTACTCACCTTTCTTTTTCTTATGTTGATAGAGATGAAGTGAGGTGAATGGCGTAGGTATTGTGACGTAGTGTTAGGCTACCTTTTGACGATACGTTTGAATTTCCCATTCATATAATTGAACCGATGTTTCAGATAACTGAAACATCGGAAAGCAAAACCGCCAAAAAAGAGCAACTACTGTCTAGATCAGTGTTACCCAACGTTTTTTGTGCTATGCCCCACCTAAGCCTTTCTAAAATTTTTATGCCCCCCCCCTACGTAACGGTGACGCAACAAAGCGATCAAAATACGGCTAAGTGGTCGCGACAAAAGGGTAAAACTTTAACCCTTTTGTCGCGGCCGCATTGTCGTTGAACCCCTACGGAACATATACATATTTTTTAATATTAAAAATTGAATTGTTCATTAAAGAAACTTAAATGATGGGTTTTAGGAAGAAATCACTAGGAAATAAGCAAAAACAGTAAGTAAATTTTCAAAACATATAACGGAGAACTGAAATTTGCATCGAGAAGAGTTTTATTTGTTCCTTGAAGTTGTTTATTTAATATATTTATATTAGTTTTTCAAAGATATCGGCTAAATAACTCACAAATGCCTTACCATCGACCGTTAACAGATATCTCATTTCAGGTTTGTCGCTTAAAAAATCACTAAGAGTATCAAATAGTTCCATAAATCTTTACAAGCAGTTCCCTTTCGAGAGCCATCTTACTTCAGTGTGAAGTAAAACTCTCACATAGTCTGCTCGTGAACCACAATATAGAAATATGGTTAACTTAAACTCTGCCCCCCTGTGGGGCGTGGGCCCCACGTTGGGAAACACGGGTCTAGATAGAAAATTTCCATGGAATGGTTAGGTTATTATTCATGAAGGGGAACGACACACATTTAGGGGCTGGCGTAACCATCGAATTATTCCAATAGGAGGTGGATGGAAGCGGTAGGTAGTACAGTACCTGGCGGTAAGTAATACACATCGAGCTTAACACCTCTTATCCTGTGATGTGTAACTAGTACACATTGCTTCTAAAAACTTTAATATCTCTATAAATATAATAAATACTGGGTTCAGATTTTAGGTATTCCTCCGTAATACATTTGCGCATTGAATGAAAAAAATAATATTAATAACACATTGTTTGCGAGAAACGATAAAACTCGTTCTATCCCGTCTTATGGTAGAGAGCGGGAGACGAGTTTACTCGTTTTGGTTTGCCAAGCGGTGGTATGCGGGAAACTTGTAAACACGGTCGCCAAATGAGGTGGGAACTGCGCGTTATCTATTATAAGATTCTTATAAGATCTTATAAGATCTTATAAGATTCTTATAAGATCTATTGAAAATTTCGTAATTATATTGTAATTTTATGTGAATAAGATGGTGAGAGTATTTTTTTCTATGTTTACCTAGAATGTAGTAATTTTGTGTGAGTAAAAAATAGAGCAACCCATATTTTGCATAATAAAGATATAGATAGTTCTATTCTTAGTAAGATACAAAAAGTTTTTCGAAAAAATACTAATTAGTTTGAGAGATATGGTTTTTTTACGAAAGTCTAATTTTGGCGCAAAAAAGTCTAAAAGTACCCGCATTGCGTCATCACTTGTCGCGAAAAGTACCCGCAAAAAATGTGATAATAATTAGCACATATCGGCCACATCAGAGATATTTTGTGAAAATTGGGAATAAATTCACCAATACAATCAAACGTGTGCTAGTGTGTGACGTAGGTATATTCATTCTAAAATATCACTATGGGTGAGGAATCGACGCTATTCACGTCTCACTCTCACTCTACTTCGGTATATGGGAACGCAAGAAATATAATCTCAGTTCACTCGCTTTTCTCGCTCTGTAGGTCAGTGGTTTTCGGTAAAGGTGGTCGCTTTGCCCGTTTTGTGAACGTTGACCGATGTTTTTTTTTTCATGTTTTAGCAATTAAATTTCAATTATTATCACTTTTGACTTTTAATTTAACTAATTTAAGCGATTGGCTATGAATATTCTTATTTTTCCGATTTTAAATCGCTCATTTTTACATGTGTGTGTTGAATACACAACACCGGAACGGGCTGATTTTTTTAGCACAGGAAGGGAAAGGTTAAGAAAAAGACTGTCGACCATAATCGGCTAACTTCGGCTTTGTAAAGCGCCGTCTCTGTCATTGTAGATACCGGACTGTTAGCGCATTGTGCGACAGAGATAACGTTCTACAAAGCCGAAGTTAGCCGATTATGACCGACAGGCTCTTTCTTAAGCCCGATGTGTATTACTTACCACTGGGTACTGTACATTTTCGTATTGTATTTTTTATAGAGGACAAATGGTAAATTAAAAAAAATAATTAAGTATCAAATTACACTTTCTCGTACTCTATTCATATTCATTATACTCAAGAAAATGTAGCATGGTCCCTGTGACGTTTGAAATGTCATGTCTCAAAGGGATGGGTTAAAATCGTTTTTTTTTTTTACAAATCGAATCGTTTTTTTATAAATCGAAAAATTGTTTTTCTCTAAACTGACGTTTTAATTCCTAATTTTCATTATACTGACTTTCTAATGTATTGTATGATTTGTATCTATCTTTAAATAGGCCAAGATCCACTATGAATTAATACTAATTACGAACATTTAATTTTATGTATAAAGAAAATCGAAAATCCTATTATCGTATACCCCATTCCTAGCCAATGCAGACTAACGTAGTGACTTTTGACAAACGTCGCCAAATATTATTTGATTTTAACAAACTGCCATATTTTTGCTAATTTGTAACAAGATGTATTAATTCGTCATTATTGTTAGTTTTATGTAATGTATTTACCTAAATAACTTGCTATTTATTAGAATCGAGGCTTATATTAAAGTTCATAAAATAATTAAAAATACTGAATGTCGTTACAAGGTTGTATTGGGGCAAATTTGTGAAACATCACAGGGACCATGCTACATTTTCTTTGGTATAGTCTTTCATAATAAGTATATTGACCAATAGCGTAGCGGTGGTCTTCTGAGATGTATATGGATGTAGAGGAGGCGAGAGATATGCGATGAGACGGTTTATGGATATAGAAGAGGCAAAAAATGTGTGTTGAGACAGGGAAAGTCTTGCACACTCACCTCTGTGCCTATCCCGATAAGGAAAGGCATGATAGTATGTTTGTATATATAATAATTATTAACACTTTCAGGTGCCTCCATCGAGTGTTACCAGTGCAACAGCAAGTTCGACCCCCGCTGTGGAGACCCTTTCGACCCTTACTCCCTGGGCATAATCAACTGCTCCAAGAAGACGCCTCTGGAGCACATGCCAAAGCTGGAGCCCATACTCTGCAGGAAGAACATACAAAAAAGTGAGTCTATTCATATCTTTCAAATATTACTCTAAAAATGAACGCTTTGTAGGAACCACGGTCGTCGCTGAATATTGTCAACACACACGGTCAACGACCGACGAAACGACCTTTGGATATGTCCAAAGGTCGCATACCAAAACATTGAAATTGTTTACCCACAAATACAATTTACGATACATTCCACAGTAGAAAGAGAACGCATCACGCTGTCTCGCCGTTTTCGCCAACAAATTGTCTACCCACAATATTATTTGCGATGCCTGCAATATTTCAATCGACCATTTCTGCACGCACAGAAGCGAGATAAAAATATATTGCGGGCGCACTCCCGCGCCCATTCTGAAATGTATAAATACCCACTTACCGATAAATTAATTATTAATTATTATTTATTATTCATTGATTCATTCACTCTCTCTTTCCGCATTTGCTAATTGACGTATTTTATTTAAATACCAAACAATCAAAATCATCATCTCGTCCCACTACAAACATCCGCTAAAGCTTCATACATATGGTACACTACACTCCATATTGTGAGGTATTTGACCACACTATAATGCACTTCTGTGTGGAAAGTCGCCGGTTCGAACCCTGCAGTGTACTACTCCTCTTGAATGACACAGGTATTTTTTCGACTTAGTATTCGGGGGTATAAGGATAACTATGACTTCGGTCATATTTATTCTTTCAAAATATAAAAAATCCGGTGTGTTCTGATTGTTTCACTTCGGTGTGCCACCGGATCCAGTACAGCGGTGTGTCTGGTGAGTTTGCTGGTGTGCAACGGCTCACTCACTTAAAAAAAACAACTTCATGGTTCATCTTCGTTTCCAACTGATTTGAAATTGAAATGGAGAGGGGATCCTCGACAACGTCAACGAATTTCATATTATATTTTCATATCTTTTGTTTCCTTGGAAACTGTATCTCAATCCTGTATTTTAACATGGTAAACTGAATTTGCATTGAGTCCCGATCCTGTGTTTTGACATGGTAAACTGAATTTGCATTGAGTCCCGATCCTGTGTTTTGACATGGTAAACTGAATTTGCATTGAGTCCCGATCCTGTGTTTTGACATGGTAAACTGAATTTGCATTGAGTCCCGATCCTGTATTTTAACATGGTAAACTGAATTTGCATTGAGTCCCGATCCTGTGTTTTGACATGGTAAACTGAATTTGCATTGAGTCCCGATCCTGTATTTTAACATGGTAAACTGAATTTGCATTGAGTCCCGATCCTGTGTTTTGACATGGTAAACTGAATTTGCATTGAGTCCCGATCCTGTATTTTAACATGGTAAACTGAATTTGCATTGAGTCCCGATCCTGTGTTTTGACATGGTAAACTGAATTTGCATTGAGTCCCGATCCTGTATTTTAACATGGTAAACTGAATTTGCATTGAGTCCCGATCCTGTGTTTTGACATGGTAAACTGAATTTGCATTGAGTCCCGATCCTGTATTTTAACATGGTAAACTGAATTTGCATTGAGTCCCGATCCTGTGTTTTGACATGGTAAACTGAATTTGCATTGAGTCCCGATCCTGTATTTTAACATGGTAAACTGAATTTGCATCGAGTCCCGGTCCCGTGTTTTCACATACTGGATACTTCTTCTAAAAAAGGACAAAACATATAACTGGCATAAAGCAAATCTTTTAGTAAACAATTCAACATTTAAACAATAGTCTCCTGAGTTCTAGCATGAACAATACCCTACTTATAGATAAGAATGAATTTATGATGGAGATTATGATATCACGTTATTACTGCGCCGTGAAGTTTCAGTTGATGAAGATTATCACAAACCAATTACAGCATCCAGGTCCAGGAGTTCCAAGATCCTCCAAAAATATTGTCATTCAACTGATATGTATTTCATTAACTGACAAAAAAATAACTAACTAAGAACTTGCAAGGTATGTGCTGCACACAAGAAGAGAAGTGAGACCCGGTAAATGTGTAAGGAGAGTGATGTAGCTCTCCACAGAACTTGCAAGGTATGTGCAGCACACAAGAAGAGAAGTGAGACCCGGTACATGTGTAAGGAGAGTGATGTAGCTGTCCACAGAACTTGCAAGGTATGTGCAGCACACAAGAAGAGAAGTGAGACCCGGTACATGTGTAAGGAGTGTGATCTAGCTCTCCACAGAACTTGCAAGGTATGTGCTGCACACAAGAAGATAAGTGAGACCCGGTACATGTGTAAGGAGAGTGATGTAGCTCTCCACAGAACTTGCAAGGTATGTGCTGCACACAAGAAGAGAAGTGAGACCCGGTACATGTGTAAGGAGAGTGATGTAGCTCTCCACAGAACTTGCAAGGTATGTGCTGCATACAAGAAGAGAAGTGAGACCCGGTACATGTGTAAGGAGTGTGATCTAGCTCTCCACAGAACTTGCAAGGTATGTGCTGCACACAAGAAGAGAAGTGAGAGCCGGTACATGTGTAAGGAGTGTGATGTAGCTCTCCACAGAACTTGCAAGGTGTGTGCTGCACACAAGAAGAGAAGTGAGACCCGGTACATGTATAAGGAGTGTGATCTAGCTCTCCACAGAACTTGCAAGGTATGTGCTGCACACAAGAAGAGAAGTGAGAGCCGGTACATGTGTAAGGAGTGTGATGTAGCTCTCCACAGAACTTGCAAGGTATGTGCTGCATACAAGAAGAGAAGTGAGACCCGGTACATGTGTAAGGAGTGTGATCTAGCTCTCCACAGAACTTGCAAGGTATGTGCTGCACACAAGAAGAGAAGTGAGACCCGGTACATGTGTAAGGAGAGTGATGTAGCTCTCCACAGAACTTGCAAGGTATGTGCTGCATAGAAGAAGAGAAGTGAGACCCGGTACATGTGTAAGGAGTGTGATCTAGCTCTCCACAGAACTTGCAAGGTATGTGCTGCATACAAGAAGAGAAGTGAGACCTGGTACATGTGTAAGGAGAGTGATGTAGCTCTCCACAGAACTTGCAAGGTATGTGCTGCACACAAGAAGAGAAGTGAGACCCGGTACATGTGTAAGGAGAGTGATGAAGCTCTCCACAGAACTTGCAAGGTATGTGTTGCACACAAGAAGAGAAGTGAGACCTGGTACATGTGTAAGGAGAGTGATGTAGCTCTCCACAGAACTTGCAAGGTATGTGCTGCACACAAGAAGAGAAGTGAGACCCGGTACATGTGTAAGGAGAGTGATGTAGCTCTCCACAGAACTTGCAAGGTATGTGCTGCATACAAGAAGAGAAGTGAGACCCGGTATATGTGTAAGGAGTGTGATCTAGCTCTCCACAGAACTTGCAAGGTATGTGCTGCACACAAGAAGAGAAGTGAGAGCCGGTACATGTGTAAGGAGTGTGATGTAGCTCTCCACAGAACTTGCAAGGTGTGTGCTGCACACAAGAAGAGAAGTGAGACCCGGTACATGTGTAAGGAGTGTGATCTAGCTCTCCACAGAACTTGTAAGGTATGTGCTGCATACAAGAAGAGAAGTGAGACCTGGTACATGTGTAAGGAGAGTGATGTAGCTCTCCACAGAACTTGCAAGGTATGTGCTGCACACAAGAAGAGAAGTGAGAGCCGGTACATGTGTAAGGAGTGTGATGTAGCTCTCCACAGAACTTGCAAGGTATGTGCTGCATACAAGAAGAGAAGTGAGACCCGGTACATGTGTAAGGAGTGTGATCTAGCTCTCCACAGAACTTGCAAGGTATGTGCTGCACACAAGAAGAGAAGTGAGACCCGGTACATGTGTAAGGAGTGTGATCTAGCTCTCCACAGAACTTGCAAGGTATGTGCTGCACACAAGAAGAGAAGTGAGAGCCGGTACATGTGTAAGGAGTGTGATGTAGCTCTCCACAGAACTTGCAAGGTATGTGCTGCACACAAGAAGAGAAGTGAGACCCGATACATGTGTAAGGAGTGTGATCTAGCTCTCCACAAAAAGAAAATATTGATAAAATTACTAGTTACTTAAATTATCAAAGTATTTTTAACAAATATACAAGGTTGCGGGTTCGATCCCCGCTGGAACTCAGATTTTTTTAAATAGGATTCCCGTCTGGTTAACACTTATGGCCTATAAAAACATCTTTCTGGTTGGTTGGAAGAGATTGCCACATGGCAATAAACTCGCCAGATTAAAAAAAAAAGTTTTAGTACAATATTTCTAATATTTACTTAGATATAGCAATTTTAGTAAATCCTTCACAAAAATCAAAATTCCTCAAAATCAAGCCGGGTATAGATCGTTCAGCCAAGAGTCATTTTGCAATAGTGTGAGTAACAGCGCGTTTTACAAAAACTTGTCACTTTATTTTTTTAATGATGTAAAAAAGCAAAAAAATATAAAAATAATATTTTATATTCGAACATTGAAATGAACGCACACATTTTGTAAATTAAAAATGCTGTCAGCTTAAATTGTAATAATCATAAAAGTAAAATGAAAGTAAGTTCATTTAACATATTAATTGTTTAGGCATGGCAGATTCTAGGAAATATTAAATAACAATAATAACAATAACAATAAGCACATAAAAATAAATTAAATGTAAGATTATTTAACATATTAATGTGTCATAATTACAATGCCAAATAATACAGTTTTAAAATAATAGTGGATGGAGTGATACTATATATATATGAAGATATACAAGACCTGTGTCTGCCCCATAATTACATACAGCATAGAGTCCAGAGCCGACACTGTCAGAACCAAAAATCTCCTTCGAACCAGCGAAATGAAGTTACTCAGGAGTATCGCTGGCAAAACCCTTCGTGATAGAGTACGTAACACAGAAATCCGAAGGACGTACGAAGTTGAAGATATTGTCAGATTGAGACGACAGAAAATAAGGTTCTGAAACGGACATATATCCAGAATGACGAAACCAAGAGCCGTAAGAATGGTCAGGGACAGTATCCCCCAAGCAAGCAGACCTCCAGGATGATCTCCCAAAAGATGGAAAGAGAGCTGGCAGTCAACGTCATAAGAGGGAAACAATGATGCAGGACCATAACAGGCCAACAGACCTAAAAGAAGAAGAAGAAGGAGTGATACTAAATTTTAGGAAATTTTAAGTTATAACAAAATACATTCTAAGCTTTCGAAAAATGTTGAATTATACATTATGGCACATTAGACAAAAATCGCACTCCTAATTTTGACATGGTAGTGTTTTTCTAATCACCGAGTATTTAAACAATACAAACGTGCGCTCTGCGCGAACTAATCGTGTGGCATTCTAATACCAATTGTATAATTACATAAGTTGTGTAATACAGAGAATGTTACTCACACTATTGCAAAATGACTCTTCTGGCTGAACGATCTATTCTGTGAAAGGTCTTGATTTTGATTGGGTCTTAAAGTGTTAAAATAAGAGGAAAGTATTAAAGCAGTTTTATCTGTTCCCGAAAGTGTTAAGAAAAAATTTTGTCTCATTGTGAGGGCGCGTTTTCAAATAGGTGCCTTAGGCACTCAAATAGGTGCCCAATCACTTAAATACAACTTTCTAGTTTTTTGTCCAAATAGAGATTAACCCTTCCCTTACGGTGTTAAAATTGAAACGCGTGCTCCGGTGTTGGGTAGTGAGTACGCGATCAAAAATTAGCGATTTTAAATCGGAAAAATAAGAACATTCATAGATAATCCCCTTAATTAATTATAATTGAAGTTAAAAATTATAATAATTGAGATTTATTTGCTGAAAACATTAAAAAACCATCTGGCAACGCTCACGGAACGGGCGTACGTGTAACCTATTTGCAAGCCTAGAAGCTACTGTGGCGCGGAACGTCAGTCGCATACCCCGGCGCTTACGCTTATGCTTGCGACGTTGAGACAATTCAGCTCCTCGCAATTCAGTGGAGTATGCAAGAGTGAGATGCGAATATAGTGTTGCACTTCCCGCATACTATTCACATATCGTCAAGACACAAGGTCGAGGCACTCACAGCGTTTAAATGCGAATTTGTTTCCGATATCTTCACAAAATACCCACGATGTAGTCGATAAATTCTAATTAATATTAATATTATTTTTTAAATCAATGCGTAAATATATTATGGAGGAATACCTAAAATCTTAACCTTGTATTTATTATATTTATAGAGATATTGATGGTTATTAGAAGCAACGTGTAGAAGATACCCAACACAGGGAAGGAAAGGTTAAATAGATGTGGTAAAACGATACATCCCTGATGCACACATCTTAGAATTTTTATAACAAGGTGTTTTTATTCAACCAAATTTTACTTCCGTTTTCTGTTTTCAGAGAGGTTTATTATAAAATTCATGTCTTATACACTAAACCTTATTTTCCTTTTTTCCAGTTTACGGCAAAACGACCATCGTAAGAGGCTGCGGCTACATCACAGATCCGGAGAGAGACGATAAAGCGTGCGTGAGGCGTTCTGGTACCCACGACGTATTCAATACCTACTGCTCTTGCACCACTGATCTCTGCAACGCAGGCAGATCCCTCACTCCGACCGGCAATCTCTTCATCATGTCTGCAGCACTTATTACCGTGATGTTCGCTATGAAGAGACTCACCGGATCATCGTTAAATGATTTCAACTTATGAATTGTTTCTACTTTGTAAATTGTCATTCTTTAATTTTGCATTTTTACTCTATTCGAATGTTTTTTTTTTATTTGTCATTATTGTAGGTAAAATTGCTTTTTTTTTTAAATTACATAAATTGATTAATGTGTAGTTATCAGTAAAAATGAGATCACAGGTAATTTCTCTTTTTCAACATATATTTAGCCCTTGAATACTTTTTACTTAGAACACTTGAGTAGCATGCTACTTAAGATTGAAGAGTAGCTATAAAAGTGCCACTTTAGATTGAAAAGTAGCTGAAACTGCGCTATTTTCCAAAGCAGATTAAACAACACTGATAATGGCGATCAAACAAAAGAGTATCAGTATTTTTTTCCACTAAACCTTTTTAAAATCCTTCCGATTGGTTGAGAGAAATATTCAAAGTTCATCATATTTTATCCAAGGTTTCGACTTTAACTTTGTGGAATTCTATATTAGAATATTTAACATTTGTTATTCCTCTAATTACATTAATTCCCGCTACATGTGTTTCTTAAATATTTTTTGTCTACATTAATAAGAACTCTTGAAATCAAAGAAATATTTTGGTTAATTTGTTAAAATTGAAATCTTTCCGAAAATATACCAAACACTTTACTTGCTCTGATATATAAGCACTGCTCTCATAACAAACCGGGCTATACCGCCTGAAGAGATTCTCAGGTCTCAGGACTGGGTTAAAAGATGGCCGATGTTTCGAAGGTATTGCTGTGTTCATCATCATAGCGACGTCAAAAAATATCACTGAATATAGTAAGCCATACAAGAAGCAACCGACTTAATACTTGCACTTGTGACCGCAACATGAACAAGTGTTTGGTCCATTCAGCCAACTTAACACCTGCACTTGTGACCGCAACATGAATAAGTGTTTGATCCGTTCAGCCAACTTAACACCTGCACTTGTGACTGCAACATGAACAAATGTTTGATTCATTCAGCCAACTTAACACCTGCACTCGTGACCGCAACATGAACAAGTGTTTGATCCGTTCCGCTAATTTAACACCTGCACTTTTGACTGCAACATGAACAAGTGTTTGACACCAGTCTGATATGTAAGCACTGCTCTCATAAAAAACCGCGATCATATCGCCTGAAGAGAGTCTCAGAATAGGAGGTAGAAACATGTGTAGCGGGGATCAATGTAATTAGTGGAATAACAAAATAATTTATTGCTTAATATTTTCATCACATTGTATTTAATACGATGAAAGTGCAAGATAGTAAAACAACTCGTTTTAAGGGCAGTTCAGAAAGCCTATACTCAAGAAAACGTAGCATGGTCCCTGTGACGTTTGAAATGTCACATCTCAAAGGGATGGGGTAAAGTCGTTTTTTTTACAAATCGAATAGTTTTTTTATAGATTGAAAAATTGTTTTTCTCTTAACTGACGTTTTAATTCCTAATTTTTATTATACTTACTTTCTGACGTATTGTATGATTTGTATCTATCTTTTAATAGGTCAAGATCCACTATGAATTAATACTAATTACGAACATTTAATTTTATGTATAAAAAAATCGAAAATCCAATTATCGTATACCCCATCCCTAGTCAATGCAGACTAACATAGTGACTTTTGACGAACGTCGCCAAATATTATTTGATTTTAACAAACTGACATATTTTCGCTAATTTGTAACAAGATGTATTAATTTGTCATTATTGTTAGTTTCAAGTAATGTATTTACCTACATAACTTGCTATTTATTAGAATCGAGGCTTATATTAAAGTTGTTATAATAATTAAAATTACTGAACGTCATTACAAGGTTGTATTGGGGCAAATTTGTGAAACATCACAGGGACCATGCTACATTTTCTTTAGTATAGTGACAAGATCATTTTGAATAACTGATATTTTGAATTAATGGAGATAACAGTTTAACCCTCATAGCCACGATGCTAGTCCCAATACTGTTGTCACACAATTAAATGTAATGTCAATTTTACTGATAACTGCACGGTAATTGGTTGAAACAGAATATGTATTCGTATTTAGGATATATGTGATATCTATTGAAATTCAGGGCATTGCCAATTACACCAATCATCCATTAATAAATAACACTAAAGAAAAAAAACTTATGCTGTGAAAATATATTCATTTATTTTATTGCCTCTAAAATGCAGGGGGTTAATTTTTCTATTGCAAATTTTGAAACTACCTTGTGAAAGTCATAATATACAATATTGAATTTTTTTAAACTATCTTGTAACTCTAGTTTAAAATATCTTTTGAAGTTACTGGGTTAAAAGATGGCCGATGTTTCGAAGGTATTGCTGTGTTCATTATCATAGCAACATCAAAAAATATCACTGAATATAGTGAGCCATACGAGAAGCAACCAACTTAACACTTGCACTTGTGACTGCAACATGAACAAGCGTTTGACCCGTTCAGCCAACTTAACACCTGCACTTGCAACTGCAACATGAACAAGTGTTTGACCCATTCAGTCAATTTAATACCTGTACTTGGGACTGCAACATGAACAAGTGTTTGACCCGTTCAGCCAATTTAACACCTGCACTTGAGACTGCAACATGAACAAGTGTTTGACCCGTTCAGACAATTTAACAGTTGCACTTGTGACTGCAACATAAACAAGTGTTTGACCCATTCAGCTAATTTAACACCTGCACTTGTAACCACAACATGAACAAGTGTTTGACCCATTCAGCCAATTTAACACATGCACTTGTGACTGCAACATAAACAAGTGTTTGACCCGTTCAGACAATTTAACAGTTGCACTTGTGACTGCAACATAAACAAGTGTTTGACCCATTCAGCCAATTTAACATCTGCACTTGTGATTGCAACATGAACACGTGTTTGACCCGTTCAGACAATTTAACATCTGCACTTGTGACTGCAACATGAACAAGTGTTTGACCCATTCAGCCAATTTAACATCTGCACTTGTAACCGCAACATGAACAAGTGTTTGACCCGTTCAGACAATTTAACATCTGCACTTGTGACTGCAACATAAACAAGTGTTTGACCCGTTCAGCCAATTTAACACCTGCACTTGTGACTGCAACATAAACAAGTGTTTGACCCGTTCAGTCAATTTAACACCTGCATTTATGACTGCAACATTCACAAATGTTTGACCCGGTTGGCCACCTGCTCTCATGACAGCAACATAAATAATAATATAAGGTCGATTTATATAGTGCCGTTTATAGAGCAAGCTAACTCTCCTCAAGGGCACTCTAACTCAGGGTTCTAACCCACTATTATTGACAGATTAAAGATATTACAAATTAAAACACTATGAGAATAAAGACTTCAACATTTTCGAAACGTCTGCCATCATTTAGGCCAAATCGACACTGCTACAACTCTACAAAAACATTTTAAACTAGTGGAAAATCATCTTGAAAACCTTTTAATATATCTATCTTCTAAGTCGCTTAAATATTTTGATTTTAAGAATGATTTTTTTTATTTCACGACAAAATCTATTTTATACCTGACTAATTTCGGATTATTTACTCATCTGATGATGATAAGCTATCCCTCGTGATCAACTATAATTGTCAGCCATCTTGTGAAAGAAATGTGCATGTGTGTGTATTGGTTTATAGCGTGCAAACTATTGCCGTTCAGCGAGCACACAATCACGAAAAATTAAACCCAAAGTTAACTGAAGGAAGACTTATGGTAAAGTTGATTGCGAACATGCCTTGAAGATGACAACTGCAATGTTTACGAAAATCAGCATCATAAGCTAAACCACGCCGGAACCACACTCCACCACGCCATATAAAGAACTCACATATTGCCACTTTTGTACCATTGCTGTCATCTCATCTTAAAGAGTGTGTTAAACCTGTTTAATATGTTGAACTTAGAACTTGTCGGAAATAAAATAGATTTTGTAGTGGTATCAAAACAGTGTTTTAAATTGAAAGTATTTAAATATGAATTTTAAGTGTATATATACGCTGAAATATTAGAAAAGTTTTACTCATCTAGTTGCAGGAATCCTGGATTCATGACCATTTTTAGAACTAGAAATAATTTCTACAAAGATATCACAGTCATATTGCAAAAAAATAATGTATTATTCTAATACAATTTAGTGAGATTATTAAACAAAAAAAATATATATAAAAATCATAATATAAATAGGCAAAAACCCGTACGACGGTTGTCGTCAAAGAAAGAATACGAGAATTGAATTTTGAATACAAGAGAGCGAGAGAGGAATACTTGGATTCTCTCCGAAAGTAATTCGAAATTTGAATCTCGGTGGGTCCGTGATAACTGAACGAATTTTAAATACCTAGCTAACAATTTTTGAACCAGTGTAAAAGGGGACGATGTATAAATGATATATATAAACAAATTCTACATTTATGAATATATATTTTCATAAATGTAGAATTTGTTTTACTTCCGTGAATATTTCACGGGTTGCAACTAGTAAATTATTTATATGGAAAGCATTAGAATTTCAAACATAATCATATCATTAATGCATTTATTTGGCAATAAAAATCATATCAAAAATACATTCCTTACCAATCATATCTGTTTTAAATATCTTCTATTAAAATTAATTTAAAACAATGTGTTTTTATCTAATTGGTTTTGTAATATTTTTTTAAAATTCTCAAATTCCTTCCAGATTGAAAGTAAACCTTGCCATAAATTCTAAAACATATCAGAAATCAATTAATAACTAAACAAAAATTCTAAATTTAATATTTGTCTATTCATGATTGCCATACTTGAAAAATCATTCTTTTTACAACGGGGTAACCAGATATAAAATTTTTTATAGTAATTTATTTATTTATCTATGGTCGATTTAGACCATTGATAATTTTTACAAAATATAATAGAAATTCAGAGTACGAGTGAATACAGAAATAAGATGATATAATAAATATTTTAATATTGAAATTATAACACGATTCGTACAATTTGTAGTCAAAAAGAAGTATATACATATGGACATAGCAGGTCAAGGCTCAGAAGCTCCATGGTCACATAACATGCAAGAAAAAATCTGTAAGAATAAATTTAAAAAAAAACAAGCGTAATCTACTTCATTGACACGTTTAAATGAACATGTTAGTCTATCTAAACGAATACTTTATAGCTTTATTGACAATGTCCATGACCTAATGATAGAAAATTTGTTTCCCATTCAGAAATTATGGGTTGGATTCCCGGTCGCGGTAAAAAGTAAGCGTTACGTTCAAACAGAGATTGTTTATTGGCCTTTCCAGTTAACCGCTCCTCTTTCTTTACGTCGTCCTTTACTGTCCATGCAGTGAGACTCTGGAATCAGTTACAAACCAATATAAGACTCGCTCCGTCCTTGGCATGCTTTAAGAAGCAACTGAAAAAAACTCTTAATTTCTAGTCAGTAAAATAACGTGTTTCATTCCTGATTTTTCTTTTCCTTTCCTCTCCACCATGCCTTCCTTTCCTTTTGATTGATGATATCTCACTTTATATTAAAAAGGAATGTTCGGGTGATTGTCCGTCTTTGTGGGGTTCGTGGGAATGTGCTCACGTATATGTTTATGGATTTCGTGGGGATGGATAGTCATTCGAATGGTTTATGCGACCATGTAACTTGCTTCATTTACTTTTGTCAGGCTGGTTTTGAAGAGATTGCTGCCTGGCAATAAGCCCGCCAGATTGTATTGCAATAAAAGTGTTAAATAAATAAATATATTCCAAATATAATCTGGTTACCCTAAATACATTTTAAAAATCCAAAAATCGTGTCCATTTTAAGTACATTATTAATAAAATCACTTTCTTCTCTTTTTTGTATTATTTTTATCCATAAAAATCCTCTTTATGGGATTAATAAAATACTTAATTTAATTTAGAATAAATTGTAAATTAATTGAAAATATTAATTCACTAAAAATATTTTTTGTGCGGCCTTCTAGACTTATGATTAACGTATTTGTTTTTATTTTATTTAAATATTATATATTTAAAATTTCATTGCACTGTATATAAAATAAATAGATATAAAGCTTTTTATTTTATTTTGCATTTTTAGTTTTATTATTGTATTTACGAACACATTGTAGACTGGCATTTCTTATTTTCCATCTTGTAATCAGGAGACACATAAAGGGTTAAAAGTCTAAAGAGTAAACTTGTTAGACACGATTCAATATTTCTTACAATTTATATTTATGACAGCTTGAATTTCATCATTTGATTTCATAAAAAAAAAAATTATTTTGAGGTTAAATAAATATTCGAATTAACTCTAAAAAAATGTAATTTAGTAAATTACACCCTCCATGGCCTAGTTATTATGATGCAAGTATTTTAATCCAAGGGTTGTGAGTTTGATTTCCATTCGTTGTCATTTTTTTAAGAAAAAGGTTCCAGTCTGGTTTACATTTAAGGTTTCTTTAATACATTTCCCGTTGGTTGGAAGAGATTACCACAAGGTAATAAACCCGCCAGGTTGTACTGTATACAACGAAAGTGTAATACAATGCAATTGCGTAATAGTTTTTGAATTATTTCCAGCAGTTCTGAATACTGAGAAATATAACAAAGTTAGAAAAATTATAAACAAGTTAAAAAATCATGATATTAATTTTCTCTTCATAATGTACATTCATTTACTGAAAATACAATAAAAATATAAAAATCAACTTTTAAAAAGTATTTTAAAAGATTCTCAGATTATTATGAATTTTTATTTAGATTTTACCTTTGTGAAACTCCATATTAGAATATTTATAAATAAATATCTTTGTTATTCTACTATAGTTCGGAAATTCTAGGATGAGTCCTGTGACAACTCACAAATTCACCCCAATACAACCTTGTAACGATGTTCAGTAATTTTAATTATTTTATCAACTTTAATATAAGCCTCAATTCTAATAAATAGCAAGTTATTTAGGTAAATACATTACATAAGGTTGTATTGGGGCAAATTTGTGAGCTGTCACAGGACTCATCCTAGAATTTCCGAACTATAATTACTTTAATCCTAACTGCTTTAGGTTCTCTCGCCTGAATATAAAAGTTAGAAACACGTGTCACAGTGATTAATGTAATAAATAATATTAGAAAAATAAAGTAATTTATTATTCAATATTCAAAAATTTTTAAGCTAAAGAAAAAATAAATGTTGAAAAAGAAATGTTTGCCTATAATGAGTTCTTAAATGTGGTTTATATAATAAATTATACATTTTATTTTTGAAATTTATCTTTTTAGTAACATTTCCTAATATTTAAGATAAAAATTATTTTAATTTACTTCGAAAACCAATTTCTGTTTTAATATACCACGAGCTTCATCAAAAATATATTTTTTAATAAATTATCTATGATAATATAATATTTATGATTAAAATTTTAATTGCTAAATATATTTTTGAAAAATATGTTTCGATATCCTTTAGCTTAATATGAAAAAATATTGTTAGATCCAATGAGGAAGGAAGAAACAATTCGTACAAGGAAAATAAAAAAATATCGAAGATTTCAGCTGTAACTTTGCGGAACTCCATATTACAATATTCCACTTATAACATTCAATTTTTCATTTGGGTCAATATACCATACATACTAGTGATGAAACTGGACACCAGTTGGACCTATTGTAAAATTAAATTACATAGGTTATCCTTTGTAATGGAGTTAGATTGTCAACTATCTTGTGGATGGTTGCACTTCAGCAAGCACACAGCCTGACTCAAGGTTCCGATGACAAGGAGATACAGTTCCGAGATGATCGACAGATTTAAACTACTGCAGTCTTTAGTAAGGCCGAGTTTTATACAATGCAATTTTTGTGTAATTTAATTACGTCATAAGAATTTATGATAACAGTATATGAACTATTGGAAAACACAAATTCTGATTTGGTCTAAAACTACAACCAGTTCGCAAGTGAACTCACCAGAAATCAAACCTGGGATGCCCGCTTGCTTACTGTGAACACTAACCGTTAGACCATGGTAGACTGCCTAAAGAGAACTTCAAGATAGTAACACGTGTCGTATGCACTGATCATATATTTGTATGGACATGCGAGACATGTCCTCAGAATTGAATGTGTTTATCCAGAAACTCACACAAGTATTTGTTCTTTCATTGACCACGCAGAGATCTTTATCAGAACAAGTTGTGCATCACAGACGGTCCATGGTATGGAAAGCTATAATTGATTTTCGATAAAATGTGGCGTAACAATTGTTAAATGAACTTGGATAAATAAATGTGGTGTACCAATTGTTAAATGAACTTGGATAAATAAATGTTGTGTAACAATTGTTAAATGAACTGGGATAAATAAATGTGGTGTAACAATTGTTAAATGAACTTGGATAAATAAATGTGGTGTAACAATTGTTAAATGAATTTGGATAAATAAATGTGGTGTAACAATTGTTAAATGAATTTGGATAAATAAATGTGGTGTAACAATTGTTAAATGAATTTGGATAAATAAATGTGGTGTAACAATTGTTAAATGAACTTGGATAAATAAACTAAATAAAGTTACAACCTTCCTTATTGGACTTACAATAAATAAATAAATTTTAGATCTAAATTTTATAAAATGTGTTCATTTAATATGTTAATGTGTTATTTTATTTTTAAATAATGCGCTGTTTTGTAATTGTATTATTCAAATTAAATCAGCTATTCTATATTTTTTAAGTTTAATATAATCAGTTAATGATTTCAAATAGTAAAGTATTAAATTAGACTACTAGCACTATGGTTTATTAATTATAACAAATAACACGTAGGTGAAATTATATTGAATTGATAAATTTAGTAAAACCTAATTGATAGTTAAGAAGCGTGTTCATACATCAGCTTTCAGAACTTAAAATGATCGAATTGAACGATTGACCCGCCAGATGATCAGTGGTTCTAAAAGTGTACACCGCACCTGGCTTCAAGGGCGCTGCGGAATATTCTAATATTTTCTCTGAAATGAGATTTATATGGTTTTTAAATCGGATCATTAATGTGTTGATGGGATGATAAGAAGTGACATCTAATTGATTTTATGCAAACCACTAACTATTGGTTGAAGTATCGGCTAGATTTCGCTTTTCAATACTAATACTAGATGGCGCTCGATACGCTATCTGTCACACTCTTTCGCGACCTATTTTTGACTGTCCATTTATTACAAAACTTTTTGTTCTGATCTTTGCCGCCATGGAAAAATCCTGATACACTAAGGTGGACCGAAAAAATTTGGAATCCACCGTGTTATACATTTTTATTTAGGAAATATGTCATGTCTGTTTGGGATAGCCTACAGCAGTGGTCGCCAAACTCAATAAGGATGTGAGCTTCTTTCGAAAATTGAAATTGTCTGGTGAGCTACTTTTACGAGTACATATTCCTTTATAATTTTTATCATTGTCCTTTATCGAACGTACACAATATTATTATATTACTTAAAATAAATTAGGACATCGGACTTCCAATAAAACATAAAATGCGTACTTTAATTATTTATTTATAAAAAAATAACAATTGAAAAATATCTTGAAATAAGTGAGTAAAAGTAAAAAGAATTAGTGGCATTCACTTTCAATATTAAAATTTGAGAGGCAAATTTATAAATATGATAAAATCTATGGCGTTTTGGTAAAGAGGTACAAATCATCAATTACTTATTTGTCAGTTTGAAGTTTTGCAACACTTGTATTCCTGAAAAACAGACCTCAGGTAAATTTTAAAGGTAAACTTTGAATACATAAATTATTTATTAGTGAAAAAAATTAGTGGCATTCACTTTCAATATTAAAATTTGAGAGGCAGATTTATAAATATGACAAAATCTATGGCTTTTGGTAAAGAGGTACAAGTCATCAATTACTTATTTGTCAGTTTGAAGTTTTGCAACACTTGTATTCCTGAAATACAGACCTCAGGTCATTTTAAAATGTAAACTTTGAATACATAAATTATTTATGTATTCAAAGTTTACCTTTAAAATTTACCTGAGGTCTGCATTTCAGGAATACAAGTGTTGCAAAACTTTAAACTGACAAATAAGTAATTGATGACTTGTACCTCTTTACCAAAACGCCATAGAAATATCCTACGCGAGCTACCAAAATGCCGCTCGTTAGCGACCGTTTGGCGTACAGTGTTTTCGATTAAAACATTTTTTTTTTCATATCAAATTAGACTACAATAATTTAGTGTTATCTTGTTTAACAAGTGTTATTTCAACTGAGATTGAAACTTAAACAATGAAATATAAAAAAAAAAAAAAAAAAAGCAACTATATAAGTTTTTCACACATAAGCTTTTTAAACTTAATCACACCAATCGTGAACATTGATGAGATTCGTGATGTGAAAATTGGTATTTTTCTATAAACAATTTGCATCAAGTGTAGGCATGTGAAAAAGTACCATCTGTGTAATTCTAGAGGAATGAACATTTAAAGATATTTTATTAACGTGTTCCTCGCGGGAAGCACAAACGCCTGTGATCTGATCTGTAGCATTCCTTTGTGTATTTTACGTAATGTTTAGTTTATCTCCTTTATTTAATGAGTCTCCTTAAGAGTAATGACTATTATTTATTATCAGAAAATTACTTGAATGTCATGTTTACTTGGTGGTGTAATCAAATATCAATGGTTCTTAACAAAATACGCGTTTAAACTTAGAAATAAAAAAACGCCGAAATTGTGCCGCGCACATGATTCGTGGAATTTGATTTTTAATGCGGTGTACAGGTTAACATAGTTAATTCTAGAAAGTGTGATGTATGGATACTTTATCTTTAACTTTGAACAACATAATGTCGACTAGTAACTTAAAATATGACACACGTAAATTCCTGCGAGCAATCCCTTGCGATCAAGGAAGATTTTCAATCCACTCTGTGAAAGAATGACGATACCTATGTGTTTATTATTGTTATATTGTGTGCAAAGTGTTTTAATTTAGCAGTCTTGATAGATCACACCAAAAGATCTAAAAACAAAGAGGTTCAAGTTCGTCTAATTTAGCAGTCTTGATAGATCACACCAAAAGATCTAAAAACAAAGAGGTTCAAGTTCGTCTAATTTAGCAGTCTTGATGGATCACACCAAAAGATCTAAAAACAAAGAAGTTCAAGTTCATTCATCTGGCAGATTTACAAAGCATTATTTTTTATCACAAGAAAATGCTCCAAAAATTTAATAAAAAAAAAACATTCAGATAAAATAAAAAATTAAAAGTGTTTTTAAACCCCAGAGTTATGTCTTACTTAGCAAGAATGCTTTTAGAATTCTATGGGTACAGTATTGTTAAAATTGCTTTGAAGAATTAGCTCTGATAGAGTTATTTTTCAATTTTAAGTAGCATGCTATTCAAGTATTCTAAATAAAAAGTAGTAATGGTGATACTTTACAGCTACTTACAAAATATGCTACTTTTAGCAAGTGACTTAATAACATTGGTAAGATACAGCTATTCCTCACTTTATGTCAAGCATGGCCAACTCGCGGCCCGCATGTGGCTCACCAGGGTATTTTATGCGGTCCACGAGTTATTTGTTACAAATCATAGAAATATGTTAATAAAACGTTATAATTGTGTAACTAAATTTTGATATTTTTCTTCATTATGCATAAGCACCTGTGGGTGAGCCCTCATACTACGAGGATGACAGCAATAGCTCCCTGCAACTCAGTCACAGATTTGTTGTACGTTTTTTAATTGAAAAAAATAATAGTGACGGCCTCCGTAGCCTAGTGGTAACATTCTTGACTTCCACCCGGTGGTTTCGGGTTTGATTCCTGATGATACTCAAAAAAAAAAAGGATGCCAGTCTGGTAGAAAAGAGGTAGCAAAATTCACACGTGCAGAGCAGTAGTGTTTTCAAAATATTCAATGAAAAACTACCGCAAATTCTGTGCCTACTCCAGAGATTTTAAATCCGAAGGCTTGCTTACTGGGGCTAAAGACAATATTGTCTCTCGGCCGCACTCTTCAATGTGTCCGAAACGCTAATTCAAATATATTGAAAGTAACCATATGAAAAAAACAAGTAATAGTAATTATTTATTGCAATAAAAATGTGTTGGTAGTGTAATTACTTGTAATTAATAAGATGTGGTGGTAACGTAATTACTTGGTGGTAACATAATTACTTGGTGGTAGCATAATTACTTGGTGGTAGCGTAATTAATTGTGTTCTATTTTTGGGTACCATTTGGAATACTTTGCCTTGTTTTCAGGCATTCAAATTGTGATTTAATAAAAAAAATACACGTGGGGCCCACGAGCCTTAACCCAATGCAAGTTTTGGCATGCGTCCCAAATATAATGGCTACCAATTCTTTACGTGATTAATTGGTTTTAAAAGAAAATCTCATAAAGTAAATAGATTTTCATCTAGGTGAGATTGTTTCTAAATGAAAATAAGTAACCTAAAAATGGTATTATTGTTTTTTGATTAGAAGCCTTACATAACTTATTCTTGTCAATCGTTTAAATTTAAATGGGTTTTAATATATTTTTTTTAAATTTCAAGATGATTGCGCATACCGAGGAATACCTGTATGTTACAAGAGTGATTTCTTAAAAGATAAAAAAAAAAAACAACAGTTGCCAGCAATAATAAAAAAACAGAAATAAAACAGTGATTTGTGTCATAAAATTAAAAGCTAGTTGCATTATGTTTAGTACTGAAAATAGACTAAATAGGTTAGATAAGGTAGGTATGTTAAATAAATTAAATAAAAACATTCTGTCCACATTTTAGGAAAAAAAGTACACTAAAAATCTTGTATAGATTACTTAGAGCTTACGGCAATATTTTTTCAGTATTTATCTTCTTTTTCACTGTTGTTTTGTGTATTGATGTATCTGTAAATGTGTTAGGCCAGATTCACATTTGATTTAAGGCTGAATATAATCTTATTTAACCGGTTCACTGCCACGAGTGCGTTGACTCGCTCTCCGATTCAGTGCTCGCCAGGCCGGCCATACAAAATGAACGCGTAAACGCGCTCTCCTTTGAGCTTGTCGCAAGCCAATATGAAATCCAAATGTAATAATTTATAAATTTTAACACATAGTGACATCTATTGGGATGGTCAAGAAATATTTAAATATTACAATTTACTGATATTATCAAAGTTACAGTCATCTTTCTAAAAACTTTCACTGACAGTCAATACGTGTCTCTGATACAGGGTTACCGACTACAGTTTTTTGCGACGTAATTGCAATGATTTGTAATGATTTGGTACGGCCATACTATAATAACTTCCGGCACTTAAAGGGCTAAGCTGGATGTTATCTGATAAAACAATGGTTATGATCAACATGATTTAATTTTGTAATGTGACAATATTCTAAAGTGATTTTCAAGTTACTTGTCATAGTTTTTACTAATGTTGCCAAGATAAGAGTTATATTAGGCAGATATATGTTATTGTGATGAAAATGCGGATGTGTAACTTTGACCGCCCGCCCTACAGCCCAGATTTCGAGACCGACTGACTGCTATTTATTAGTTCTTTTTGTAACAAACTAAGTCATTGCCTTACCTTACTGACTCATAAACTTCTCAAAGTTGCCTATGAATTTCAGCAGCACTAATGTTTTTACAAAAAACCGGATCAAATCACGAATTTCACAGTCGGTGGGATTGTTTATTGTTGCACTAATTGCAAATTACTCGCGTATGGCAACAAACACGAATCTGACTGCAACAAAATGGCCGACAACAAGCTACTGAACAATACGAAGATACTGCAAATGCGTAATCTTGCTTTCCATCTGTAATCGGTGGTAGTTTTAAAATAGACCTTATTTAAAAAAAAACCTCGTATAGCGCATATTTTATTTTATTTCAACAGTCAAATGACTTTTTGATACAAAAGAAAGCATAAAATTCAACATTGACAAGTAAGCAGTGTTGTAAATAAGAAAAAAAAAACGTATAAGACAATCCCAACACAATAAAAAAGCAAACTCATAGAATTTACTCAATTCATCCTTGTAAGAACATCTATTAGGTGTTAATATAAGTTGTGTCCGTTTTTTCCAAATTTAAAAATGAGCACCAAAAGTTAAACAAAATGGTAAAGGTTATACGCCATTCGAAAGAAAATTTTCTGTTCTACAAGATATTGTGTTTGCTTTTACGTTACATATATTATTTTATTTGATTACAAGCCTTCAAAATGGAATGTCAAGTAGACGAAAGTGAGCATTTTCGACACCTCCTTCTGTTCGCATTCAATCGAGGGAATAAAGCTGCCAAAGTTGCTCGCGATATTTGCGAAGTGTACGGTAAAGATGCTATGAATGAAAGGACAGCTCGTTGATGGTTTTTGCGTTTCAAAGACGGTAATTTCGACCTGAAAGACATGGAGCGTTCCGGACGACCAGTGGACTTCGGTGAGGACTGCTCAAACCATATTATTCATGAAGATCCCCTTCAAACCACCGTAGAATTGGCTGAGCAGATGAATTGTAGTCACATGATTGTATACCGCCATCTTAAATCAATGGGAAAACTCCAGAACTTGGGCACTTGGGTTCCACATGTTTTGAGTGAAAACAACAAAAATCAACGTTTGACAATTGACTCTTGTTGTTTTCACTCAAAACATGTGGAACCCAAGCGCCAAACTTCTGGACTTTTCCCATTGATTTAAGATGGCAGTATACAGTCATGGAACTACAATTCATCTGCTCAGCCAATTCTACGGTGGTTTGAAGGGGATTTTCATGAATAATATGGTTTAAGTGGTCGTCATCGAAGTCCACTGGTCGTCCGGAACGCTCCATGTCTTTCAAGTCAAAATTACCATCTTTGAAACGCAAAAACCATCAAAGAGCTGTTCTTTCATTCATTGCATCTTCACCATACACTTCGCAAATATCGCGAGCAACTTTGGCAGCTTTATTCCCTCGATTGAACGCGAACAGAAGGAGGTGTCTAAAATGCTCACTTTCGTCTACTTGACATTCCATTTTGAAGGCTTGTGATCAAATAAAATATTATATTTAACGTAAAAGCAAACACAATATCTTGTAAAGCAGAAAATTTTCTTTCGAATGACGTATAACCTTTACCATTTTGTTTTACTTTTGGTGCTCATTTTTAAATTTGGAAAAAACGGACACAACTTATGTTAACACCCAATAGATGTTCTTACAAGGATGAATTGAGTAAATTCTATGAGTTCTCTTTGTTATTGCGTTGGGTTCGACTTATACGTTTTTTTTTTCTTATTTACAACACTGCTTACTTGTCAATGTTGAATTTTATGCTTTCTTTTGTATCAAAAAAGTCATTTGACTGTTGAAATAAAATAAAATATGCGTTATATGAGATATTTTTCCATTTTGAAGGCTTGTAATCAAATAAAATAATATATGTAACGTAAAAGCTAACACAATATCTTGTAAAGCAGAAAATTTTCTTTCGAATGACGTATAACCTTTACCATTTTGTTTTACTTTTGGTGCTCATTTTTAAATTTGGAAAAAAACGGACACAACTTATGTTAACACCTAATGCTTACCGGGATGAATTTTATATATTTATATTTTGACATACATTACTTGGAATTACTTGGTGACTATTGCTGCAGTCCTGTTCTGTCTATTACTCTAACAAATATATACCGTTTCAGAATGGACAATACTGACTGGTTTTGAATTTCAATCCATTGTATTTTCGTTCTTCGATAAATCATACGATGTAAATCAGCTTTTATTCAGTCTTAAATTAGCTGTGATTTTGGTCTTATCAATATTGCAATGATATATATTATATAAGTATGTATAAATGTTCTAAGTAAAGAATTTTATTGGAAAGAGTGGCACTTAAATGGGTTTTGTAATACGTGAAAATGTGACATTACATTATAGTTAGTCTATAAAGTTTTATATAATAGATAGAAGAAATTTTATTGGATCAAAGGTATGATAGTTGGAATTCCATTTATGAAAGCAATCTGTAATTTTTTTCTAGAATTTCAAACCCTTTTCTTATCGTATAATATTCAGTAATACTTGTTAAAGCTACATTAAAATAAGTAGAACTTTTACAGCTACTTTTCAATCTAAAGTAGAATGCTATTTGAGTCGAGTAAAACATAGTAATGGCGCTACTCAATAGCTACTCTTAGAATGAAGTGCTTTACTCATATTTCTATACTTAAATAAGGAATTCCAATAAATCATATCTTTGTGAAAATGTAACAAGTTACCTGTTTGCTTATTCTGACCCATGTCCACTGTTTTAAGTATTTTTGAGTTACGTACACCAAATTATTTCGCAAATAAAGATTTCTTATAGACTATATAGGGATTGATAAAAAAAAAGAGATATTTTATAATCTTCAAATATCTTTTGTAGTGAATATTATGGACATGTCTTCATCTTTCAGGTCAGACCAGTAATGTCTTCACTATAAGTTTGTACCATTATGGGCGAACCGGTTGTTAAAATAAATAACACCACGGTTGATAAAATTTGCAAAATATGCAACGAAAAATTTACTGTCGATCTACATTTTGAAATTTTGGGAACATCAGTTTGTTTTGTATATTTAACAATTTTTATAAGTTTGTTACTATTTTATCACAAAATAGTTCATATTTTCACCACGTTGAAATTACTTCTTATTGCTTTAACTAAATGGCGCTATATAAATTGTCCTATTATTATTATTATGTATTATATGATATCTACATATTATTCTTTTTCCTAGTATCATGTCAGGTCCCCCCAACGTTGACTATCACCTGAGAGTAGGCATCTCTGTCCCCGGCAGCCCGAAAAAGATCCCCAAAGCTCCTTATATTCTAAAGTGATTTTCAAGTTGATTGTCATGGCTTTCACTAGTGTTGCCAAGATTGGAGTTTTATTAGACAGATATATGTTATTGCGATAAAAATGCAGGTGGGCAACTTTGACCATCCATCCTGCAGCCCTGATTTCACGACCTACTGACCACTATTCTCATTTGTCGTTGCCGTGCCTCGTAGTCGAGAATCCCCTCAACTACGAGGCACGGCAATGATTACGGAGCCAGGAGATTTGCCTCCTGCTAACACCTCTTCGGCCTTCTATTTTGCCTTGGATGATCAGGTGCAGTGATTTGTACTTTGCTCCTCTAAGTACATGACACCTTTCGGATTTTAATATTAGTCAGCAACTCTCCATCAGCTTTGGCTCTTTGAAGAACCCTTGTGTATATCTTCATGTATATCAACATTTTTATGAAAAGAAATACTTCAGAACTACTCGTAAAAGAAAATAATATAAATAAATAGGTTTGTACTAACAATTTGAAAACTTTGTGTTGGCAAGCCTGCTGTTTTTTTTTTTGGGGAAATCACTGGGTCTGATGCATAAGAATGCGATTTGTTGCTTTTTTTTGGGAAAATCACTGGGTGTGATGCATAAGAATACGATTTGTCGCTTTTTTTTGGGAAAATCACTGGGTCTGATGCCTAAGAATGTGATTTATCGCTTTTTTTTGGAAAAATCACTGGGTCTGATGTATAAGAATGTGCTTTTTAATTTAGTTCAATATCATAACTCTAGTGCCGCTATTCTATGAGAATTCCTGTGTGAAGGAATTACTCTGTGGTTGCGCTGTAGAATTATCATCCATATTTCTTATCTAAGGGCGAGGCATCACTAACTACATGACTGACACTTGCAGTTGTATCGCACGTAACTCATACAGATTTTGTGGACATGGTTTAGTATTAATCCAAACAGGTAAAGTGTTTTTAAGTATGAATGAGGATAAAAGAAAATTTATAAGTAAATGGCTATGTGATAATCATTCCCTGATCCCTGTTTGCCTTCTGCTTTAGAAACACGGCATGATGGTTTGTATGGAAATGTTATATCCTAGGTTACACTACTACTTATCATAAAAATTTAATAATATATATATTTTCTTTACTACATTCGCTTTGACTAGAAAATAAACTTACCTTAAAGAAAAAACTTGTTAAATCTTTTATGTTACAAAGGTTTGTTGGTATTTTTTGAGAATTCTTGTATCCCTGTTGTATCTGAGTTGTAATAATTGTTAAAAATACTGCCTTGATAAGTGAAATAAAAGTATTTTTTGAAAATACTGAATTTTGTTTATTAGGGTATTACGCCAAAATACAGTCATCCCTTGTTTGCTTTAAATCCACAAATTATTCTAAATTGATCCGGTATTTATATTGTAGAACTTCATTTTATCACAGAATGATTTGACACTTAAATGTGAAAAAAATCTGTTTTGAAAATTTAAGTGAAACTGTTTTGAAGTTTTCTCTACTTTTAATCTAAGATAGTATGTTACTCAAATAGTTCAGTGAAAAGTAGTTATGACCCAGCTACATGTATACAGCTAATCTAATGGCATAGTGTGCTACTAGTAGCTTAGCCTATTACTTAACAGTTGTTTTGATTGTTAAACAGACACTTAATTGTTATTTTCATCATTTGATCTATCTTTAAAATATTATGTGGAATTCTTTTATAGTTAAATATTCATTTTTTATAAAAAATAACTACTGGTATTGCTAACACTGATTTTTTTCTCTCTTTGTCAAAAGATAGTTAATTTTTAACTGTGCAATATTTTGTTTTTTTCCTTTTTGCAAATAGAGGGATGACTGTAAATAAATTTTGAACTAATGTACCTTTTTATATAGTATCCATGCTCAAGCCAAAAATTCCTGTTTCTTACATTTGTTGACCAATATTATTCTTAAACGAAGAGTCTATCCTCAATAACCCTAAATTAAGCAATAGATGGCCTCTAGATAACAAGAAATATATTAAATAACAACATTGTATTAACAGTTTATTGATTTTAATGCTTTTCAAATGTACATTACAAAGTGAGAGATTCGAACCTTGGTCCTGCAACCAGAAGTGACCAAGCCATCAGACTTGTTTTTCAGTGCAGTGCAGTGCTACAAGGAAAATAACTTTCCAGACTATCTGGAAAAACGAAAGAACAAGCAGGTTCTTCCATATTGGAATTGTATAATCATGGAACAAACTGTTCAATACTGTGAGTGCAGTGATCGTTTAAAAACAGTCTAGACAAGTCAATACACACAAACCGCAAAGTACTGTTTTAGAGGCATTTCATTTCCTTTGCTTTTTATTAATGACTTTTAAATATATGACAGTTAAACTTCATATACCGTATTTTACGAATAAGACGCTACGGACTATAAGACGCTACGGGCTTTAAGACGCACCTTAATTTTTAGGCAATTTAAAAAAAAAAATAACATTTTTACCATTTTTATTATTAGATTGCAAAACCAGACTAAAAAAAATTCTTAGTTTATAAAACTGAACTGACCTTCAAAATCCCTGAAAATCGTCATCTGAACTTTCTTCTTCTTCTTCTTCTTCTTCCTCTTCATCGTTGTCCTCTTCATATATAAGATGGTCTTCACTGCCATCGAGAGCGTTACTAATGCCGCACTTCTCGAAAGATTTAACAATAATATCTTCTCTCACTCTAGACTACGACTGTTTTATCCACTGACACACTTGTTTAACTGCAGGTCGTTTTAAAGCTCCCTTCGGCGTGAATTCATGTTGGGTTTCATCCATCATCTGCCAGTTGAATCCAATGTTGCCAGATAGAGATAGGTTTCCTGCGGCATCGAATATATGGCAATTTTTAAGACTGGCGGGAATTTTAAATCAAACACTGGACATTTTTATATTAATTTCGAATATAAGACGCACCTGAATTTTGGAGGCAATTTTTTTGAAGAAAAAAGTGCGTCTTATAGTCCGTAAAATATGGTAGATATTAACAGTTTAGGAGAGCTATCCATAATGAAACAAATATCTCAATTATTCAACATTTATCTAAAAATATCTTTTACCGAATGAAATGAAAATAACATCTGTCAAAATTGTAATATGTATATCAAAACAAAATGTCACTCTTCTTGAAATTAGAATCCATAGACTCTAACATGGAATGCGCCCGGCCAGGCCGACGGGTGGACCTATCTACTGCTCCAGTGCACCCCCTCTAGTGTAGCGTAAGGTGCGTACCTACGCGAACGTTAGATTCCGAAGCATCTAGCGCCTAGACTGGTTTTCCGTTTCCCTTCGTCGAATTTAAAGGTACATGGATAACAGCAGCGAGCGGCGTTTTTTTCCGAATCTGCATGGTAATACAGATGGGTGATGCGGAAGAGGGGGGGGTGGGCTTGGTCGTGTCTCGCGCACTTCTGCTCGTCTGCGGTACGTTGATCGTCGATGCTCGCTTATGTAGGTCAAGTTGCAGATGGCGTCCGACGTATTTATACTGCCTGTCTATAATGTTAATCATAATGATTTAAAATGAAGATGCATCACTCTGGAGGATAAAACTTTGTAAGAGTTGTACAGACATCAGATGTATATTATTTACTTCTTCTTTATTCTAGTCCCTTTATTATTTAGATCTTCTTCTTCCCAGTGTCATGTCAGGTCCTCCCAACGTTGAATATCACCTGAGAGTAGACATCTTTGTCCCTGGCAGCCCGAAAAAGATCCCCAACGATCCTTATGCCTGTCCAATCTGTTAGGTGTAATAAGACATTTACGGAACGCCTAAATATTGATGATGATCTGCCTAAATGGGATCCGCTCACGTGGACCCCCATTTACATCTCATGCACCCCCATTTTCTTTACTCGCTGACATAGACCCCCTGCAAGCCGAAATCGACCCTTGGGGGTCCATATAGACCAGTTTGGAAATCTTTGCTCTAAACTGACGTTTTAATTTTCATTATATTGACTTTCTAATGTATTGTATAATTTGTATCTATCTTTAAATAGGCCAAGATCCACTATGAATTAATACTTATTACGAACATTAATCATCTCATTATTGGCGAAATCTAGATTCTTCTTCGCAGTGTCATATCAGGTCCCCCCAACGTTGAATATCACCTGAGAATAGACATTGTCCCCGGCAGCCCGAAAAAGATCCCCAACGTTCCTTATACCAGTCCAATCACGTATATTGCAGAGCCAGGAGATTTGCCTCCTGCCAACACCTCTTCGGCCTTCTATTTTGCCTTGGATGTACTTTGCTCCTCTAAGTACATGACCCAAATAGGACACCTTTCGGATTTTAATATTAGTCAGCAACTCTCTATTAACTTTGGCTCTTTGAAGAACCCTTGTGTTGCTGACCATATCCGTCCAGGGTATCTGTAGCATTCTCCAGTGCATCCACATTTCGAATGCTTCTAGTCGGTTCATACTACCAACTTTGAGGGTCCATGATTCCAGATTATTTAGATAGCGGTATGATTTATCTTGGATAACTGGGTGTGTAACATTTTTTGTTCTTTCTTAAACTAAATCTATTTTTACAAACTGGGCAATCTAAATCTAGAATGTCGATGATTTGCTGCTAGATCTTTTTTACTCTTCTCTATGGAATGGAAGCATAGACACTTGAAATGTGAATATGTAGGGAGATCCTGAATATCTTGGATAGATCAAAGAACGAGAACTGTATAAAAGTGGGAAAGTTTGTAAGTTACGATATCTCAGTCACAAAGTCACAAGATAGAATGTCAAACAACCGATTTAAGTAAGAGTAACCTATCCCTATATAATTTTTTTATTTCCGTTAACGATAATTCTATTAAGGTAACGATTTTTAAGAATGCATCTCTATTATTAAACGAGATATTCCTATAACTGTTTTATTATTGTTGTTATTTAATATAATTGAAAGAGATGTCTGCATTTTGCTCTGTGATTGTAAACTATAGTATTTTGTGTCTACATACAAAAATATCGTATATTTTGTCTTAGAAATAAATAAAAAATAGATAAATTAGGGAATAAGACTATGCTTTTTAGTACAGATAAAAATACATCATTTTTAGATTATTATTAGCAGTGTTTGAGTTAAAAATATCTGCAAGATTTAAATTTTAATAATTTGAAACTTGTTTTTATTATTGATGCATTTTAGTTGAAACAATTTCAATGAAAAAATATACATAAAAATACTTTTGGCCTTAAATAAAATGTACACCAATTTAAATTTTATGCAACACAATATTCCAGAGGTTTTTAAAGTGTATATCTCGGTGCCTTGGTGTGCTTCCATAAATTCTTTGAAACGTTGCAGGAAAATTTTAATATTTTCAGACAATCTCAATTCAACGTTAAGTGACATCAAACTGGAACTGGTGGAGTTTTATATATCAGTAAAGGATGAACATATTTAGCTGGATTCTAATGCTCAGCGAATTCTGGTTCCATTAGCGATATCTTAAGTCGGCGTTTCGACAGGAGGTGCATAAAAATCAAATATCACTCAAAATTCACCGTGGACCAGGAAATAAAGTTAGCTGTGTCTAGCTCGGAAAACTGTGTGTTGAACAAAAAGCTCACCCATCTCACTAATTGTTTAATTTTTTTAGGGCGCCGTGAAAATATCATAGTACACTAAGGGCACCGTGAAATGAAAGAATTTGAAAACCACTGCCGTATTAGAATATTTAGTACTAAATTACTTTGTTTATTCCACTAATTTCATTAATCCTCACGATACATGTCGCGATCACGGCTGCCTATCTCAAAACTATGTTCAAGCAGACTGATGAAAGAAATTTAGATACACAGATGCCTGATAAGAGCCTCGAGATAGGAGGTAGAAACGTGAGTGGAATAATAAAAGTAATTTACTGTTAAAACTTCGATAATGTACACCATTTATTAGCTTCTTAGTGGAACAACAAAGAAATAAATAAAAATAGGTTTCAGCTATAATTTTGTGAACCTCCATATTAAAATATTTAATAATAAATTACTTTGTTGTTCTACTATACTAGAGAAAATGTAGGATGGTTCCTGTGACGTTTGAAATGTCATGTCTCAAAGGGATGGAGTAAAATCGTTTTTTTTACAAATCGAATAGTTTTTTTATAAACCGAAAAATTGTTTTTCTCTAAACTGACGTTTTAATTCCTAATTTTCATTATACTGACTTTCTAATATATTGTATGATTTGTATCTATCTTTAAAAAGGCCAAGATCCACTATGAATTAATACTAATTACGAAAATTTAATTTTAGGTATAAAAAAATCGAAAATTCAATTATCGTATACCCCATCCCTAGCCAATGCAGACTAACATAGTGACTTTTGACGAACGTCGTCAAATATTATTTGATTTTAACAAACTGCCACATTTTTGCTAATTTGTAACAAGATGTATTAATTTGTCATTATCGTTAGTTTTATGTAATGTATTTACCTAAATAACTTAGTATTTATTAGAATCGAGGCTTATATTAAAGTTGATAAAATAATTAAAATTACTGAACATCGTTACAATTTGTTGGGACAAATTTGTGAACTGTTACAGGGACCATGCTACATTTTCTTGACGTTGATTCCTGCTACATGTGTTTCTAACTCATTGCACCTGAAGAGAGTCTCAGGAAGAGATAGAAACACATGTAACGGGGATTAATGTAATGATAAAGTAATTTATTGTTAAATATTCTAGATAAAAATAGTTTACACAATTTTATTTCACTTATTATTTGCCAATTCAGCGATTTCATTCAATGAGCATTTTCAGAATGGCCCATTCTGAAAATGCTCATTGTGAGAAATATATTTCTGTGGAAATTTACATTGATTTTTTTACTTCCTTGCACGCAGAATTTGTGCTTATAAGCTTGTTTTTGTGATTTACCAAAGTATTTTCAAATAATACAAATTGTATTTAAAATGAACCTGCACCCCTTGAGCTTATATGAATCCATACCAAAATATGTATTTTTGAATACAAATACAAAAATAAGATGATTAATAATATATCAGTGTATATTTTCTGCTAATTTTAGATATCTTAATATTTTGAGTAATCGAGTACAATTTACTAAGATTAAAAAATAAATGGAGGGCTCGGTAGTAAATAAGGGTAGGCGACAATATTACAAAAGATGAGTTTCAAAATTACAAATTAGATAGTTAAGGATAAAATTTAAAAAATTTAACACTCAAACAGAATAATCTTAAAACCTCATACTTTTTAAAATTACATTATTTTTTAATAAACGTTTTATAAATAAATTTTAAGATTTTATAAAGACTTGTTTTCTTAATATCTCAAAATGTGATACATGTCGCTTTCCATTATTTACTGCCGAGCCCTTCATATGGTTTGGGCATATCGAATGAATGAGTAAATAAAGACTAACAAAACAAATATAAGGTGTAAATGTCCCTCCTCACGGTTGATCTAACTCGGGACTCAAAACCACAATTATTAACAAATTAAAATATCATGACAATGTATGATAGCGTATGAAATGCAGTGATAAGGGATGAATGTGCTGATGTGTCGAGTAAGATGAAGAAGAGCACTTGAAGATGGATTGGGCATGTAAAACGAATGAATAAAGAAAAACAAATATACAGTGCAAATGTTAGTAAAATGCGTAGTCGAGGAAGACTAAAGTAACTATAATAATGATAAAGGGAATGATACTTTGAAAGAAGGAAATGTAAAAAGTCAAAGAAATCATAGGAGTTGTATGAGAAGGTGTATGAATGTAAAAGAGGCGAAAGATTTGTGTCGCGATAAGAAAGTCTGATGTTCTGTCCTCTCTGCTTTCACTGATAGGTAAATGGGGTAATAGTATGTATGCAAAAAGACACTATACAAATTTGTCGAATTGAACTAAAATTAATAACTTCTGGATAACTGCGAATAATAATTTTACAGGAGAGCGAATAACTGCAAATAATAATTTTACAGGAGAGCGAATTACTGCGAATAATAATTTTACAGGAGAGCGAATAAATGCGAATAATAATTTTACAGGATAACGAATTTCAGAAATATTTAATACATACATACAATTCATGTTTAATCCCTTTTGGGGTATGCAGAGAGGACAGATCTCCGTACCTTCTTATTGACACAAACAGCTTTTGCTTTTTCTACACTGATACATGCTCTTCTTTTTCTCTAACCTCATACCGTTATCTCAGTAAAAATTTCTTTAATTATATCCTTTCATTCTTTCCTCGGCTTGCCATACCTCCCACGCTACAACTTCTAGACGTATATATTAGTTTCGTAAGTTTTTCAGAACTCATTCTTTTAATATGTCCAAAACATTTCAAGATTAATCTTTTAACTATATTTAAAAAATCCGACTCTAACAGTTATCCATAATCCGGTCATTGCTTACTAAATCATGCATTGTAGAATATAATTTAGATAATCAATGTATACAGTACCCGGCGGTAAGTAATACACATCGGGCTTAAGAAAGAGACTGTCGGCCATAATCGGCTAACCTCGGCTTTGTAGAGAGTCGTCTCCGTCATCATCATACACGTGTTCCATCGCGATTTGTCAGTCGTTGTCAAACGTTCTAGGGTGTGGTATGAATAACAGAGACGACGCTCTACAAAGTCCAAGTTAGCCGATTATGGCCGTCAGTCTCTTTCTGAAGCCCGATGTTTATTACTTACCTCCAGGTACTGTACTTCTTATAAGATAATGAAATCTAGAACGTTTCAATATACACCATACTGAATATTGGATATTTAAAAGAGCTCACAAAATTTTAACAACAATAACTAGGAACAAAATTTCTTGCGCACATACACTTTCGTAATTTGAAGGCAGCAACATTATCAAAGACCATATTTTTGGCTACTTAATTGGTTTTATCTTATTCTCGGTACATCCAAATTGACTATGCATTGATATTTGGCAGGTCTTCTTAAATTATATTATAAAAATGTATGTGAAATGAGGAAAATGATAATGTCGACAGATATTTATTTTTTAAATGTTTTTAGATAAACGCCTATTTTATTTAGCAAATAAGTATTTACTTATGTACACTTTATGACGCCTATGCTGATTGTATTAATAAATAAATAAACAAAAAAATGTTTTTTTTTATCTTCTCTTTTCATTTTTTATTGTTTATTATAAGGTAACTAAAAAAAGACAAGTGATTTTCGGTGTTTGCTGCAGCAACTTGTATCTTGTGATTTGCAAAGTCCAAATTTTAATGTGTATTATTTAGCACAGAAATGTACGTATCAGTCAATTGGTATGCTTTGACGTGGTATGTACTTTTGCATTGTGACTTGCAGAGTCCAAATTTTAATGTGTATCATTTAGCACAGATATGTAGGTATCAGTCAATTGGTATGCTTTGACGTGATATGTGCTTTTGTATTGTGACTTGCAGAGCCCAAATTTTAATGTGTATTATTTAGAACAGATATTTATCAGTCAATTGGTACGCTTTGACTTGGTATGGGCTTTTGTATTGTGACTTGCAGAGTCCAAATTTTAATGTGTATTATTTAGAACAGATATGTAACAGTCAATCGACACGCTTTGACTTGGTATGTGCTTTTGTATTGTGACTTGCAGAGCTCAAATTTTAATGTGTATTATTTAGCACAGATATGTATCAGTCAATTGGTACGCTTGGACTTGGTATGTGCTTTTGTATTGTGACTTGCAGAGCCCAAATTTTAATGTGTATTATTTAGCACAGATATGTATCAGTCAATTGGTACGTTTGGACTTGGTATATGCTTTTGTATTGTGACTTGCAGAGTCCAAATTTTAATGTGTATTATTTAGCACAGATATGTATTTTTATTTTATTTATTTATTTAACACTTTTATTCAAATACAATCTGGCAGGATTATTGCCAAGCGGCAATCTCTTCCAACCAACCAGACAAAAGTAAATGAAGCAAGTTTCGTGGTCGCATTAATCATTCAAATGACTATCCATCCCCACGAAGAACATAAACATGTATGTGAGCACATGCCCACGAACCCCACAAAGACGGACAGTCACCCGAACATTCTTTTTCATATAAAGTGAGATATCATCAATCAAAAGGAAAGGAAGGGATGGTGGAGAGGAAAGGAAAAGAAAAATCAGGAATGAAACCGTTATTTTACTGACTACAAATTAAGAGGTTTTTCAGTCGCTTCTTAAAACATGCTTAGGACGGAGCCCAAATTTTAATGTGTATTATTTAGAACAGATATGTACAGTCAATTGGTACGCTTTGACTTGGTATGGGCTTTTGTATTGTGACTTGCAGAGTCCAAATTTTAATGTGTATTATTTAGAACAGATATTTATCAGTCAATTGGTAAGCTTTGACTTGGTATTGGCTTTTGTATTGTGACTTGCAGAGTCCAAATTTTAATGTGCATTATTTAGCACAGATATGTAACAGTCAATCGACACGCTTTGACTTGGTATGTGCTTTTGTATTGTGACTTGCAGAGCTCAAATTTTAATGTGTATTATTTAGCACAGATATGTATCAGTCAATCGACACGCTTTGACTTGGTATGTGCTTTTGTATTGACTTGCAGAGCCCTCATTTTAATGTGTATTATTTAGCACAGATATGTATTAGTCAATTGGTACGCTTTGACTTGGTATGGGCTTTTGTATTGTGACTTGCAGAGCCCAAATTTTAATGTGTATTATTTAGCACAGATATGTATCAGTCAATCGATACACTTTGACTTGGTATGTGCTTTTGTATTGTAACTTGCAGAGCCCAAATTTTAATGTGTATCATTTAGCACAGATATGTATCAGTCAATTGGTTAGGTTTGACTTGGTATGTGCTTTTGTATTGTGATTTAAAACCCTTTTAAAATGTCAGTTAAATCTAGTGCAATTCAAGCATGATTGCTTTATGAATTTAAACTTACTGCAGAAGTATGCCATAAGATATGTACGGCATTTAGAAAAAATGTGATAAAAAAAACGTACCGCACAGAAGTGGTTTAAAAATACTCTTCTGGTGATGAATCACTTGAAGATTCACCTTGTTTAAGACGACCTTGCATTATTGGTAATGAAGAATTACGTGTCGTTATTGATACTAATTCAAAAGTAATGTGTCGAGAACTTTTTGAACAATTTAAAGTCAGTGTTGAAACAATTTGTTTACATTTGCATCAAATAGGAAAATCATGAAAGCTAAGCATTTTTTGGTATTTTGGTTACCTAATATAAGTTTCCAGAACAGTTTTCAGTAATTGCTTTTGTTACTTCAAATTCACAAAAATTTAAACTATAAATTTGTCTATCATCCAAGAATGGAGATTACTGAGACTTTAACCCTTCCCTTACGGTGTCAAAATTGAAACGCGTGCTCCGGTGTTGGGTAGTGAGAACGCGATAAAAAATTAGCGATTTTAAATCGGAAAAATAAGAACATTCATAGATAATCCCCTTAATAAATTATAATTGAAATTAAAAATTATAATAATTGAGATTTATTTGCTGAAAACATTAAAAAACCATCTGGCAACGCTCACGGAACGGGCGTACGTCTAACCTATTTGCAAGCCTAAAAGCTATTGTGGCGCGGAACGTCAGTCGCATACCCCGGCGCTTACGCTTATGCTTGCGACGTTGAGACAATTCAGCTCCTCGCAATTCAGTGGAGTATGCAAGAGTGAGATGCGAATATAGTGTTGCGCTTCCCGCATACTATTCACCTATCGACAAGACACAAAGTCGAGGCACTCACAGCGTTTAAATGCGAATTTGTTTCCGATATCTTCACAAAATACCCATGATGTAGTCGATAAATTCTGATTATTATTAATATTATTTTTTAAATCAATGCGTAAATATATTATGGAAGAATGCCTAAAATCTTAACCTTGTATTTATTATATTTGTAGAGATATTGATGGTTATTAGAAGCAACGTGTAGAAGATACCCAACACAGGGAAGGAAAGGTTAAAAAAAATTGCAGAAAAAGGATCGTAACACACTTTGGACGTGTTGCTAGAAAAATTATGAAAGTTTGGAAAAACTGTTGATCGCGGCGACAGTTGAGAGAAGGTAAGTAATTGTTCTATGAGATAGACACTAGATAAAGGAATTAAGAGGATCCTCTTGAAGCGCTGCATTCAACATTCTCCAGGATCGGGAAGGATGGAGACAGGTGGATAGCAGAGGACACAGCATTGAGCACGCGAATGTAAACAATAAATTACAATTTGAAAAAGAAAACATGTATCTAATATTTCATACTATTCAATTTCGAGGAAAATGGTTAAATAATAAAAGAATAATGTCATTATATTATATATTTTTAAATTTTATAGATTTATATTCATAAACAGGTTTACATTTTTTAATTTTTGTTTACTGTTTGTTTGACAGCTGTCAATTTCAGATGATACCAGTGTTAACATATAAAAGAAAAAGAAACAAGGCTATTCTATAATATAGAAAAAATCTTGAATAAATCCTGAGAGGATAAATCAATTAAAAATATAACTTGTTTGTACGTAGATCATATGCAACAATAATACATTTAACGAATTACTATTTTTAATTGAATTACGAAAACAATATTTTACATTGTATACAGTCCATGAAATTAAACAAAATATTCCAAAACATTACGTAGAAATTAATTAAATACATTCACATAATACCATGCTCATACTATTACGTTTCTCTTTGAGATATGTTGAAAGGACATACCTTTCCATCCACGCATTAAGCTTTTGTCTCGTTCACATCCATTCAAACATGCGATTTGTTTCTCTCCTCTCTTCAATCATGTGCTTTGTTTCTCATAATGCTCATTTGCTCTCAGTTGAATTTCTCCAACTCTTTTTATTCTGTCTTAGAGCTACTTCTTCGCTTTTTATTATTTTAAAATATCTATTTTTATTTTGAAAGCTTTTTGCGACTCATTCTTTCATGGTGCCCAAACATCTTAAAAATCCTTTCTAAATTATATTATATCCGTATCTTACAGTTATCTGTTATTTGATAATTTTTTCCCGTATAATTTATTGTGATCGCAGATGTTCTTCAAAAGCCATTCATTCTACCGCATTTATTATGTTCTTTTTTTTCAACTCTAGGATTTGTATATACTTATGTAACAATCACTGAAAAAAAACTGGGCGAGACATTTTTAATAAATAACCTGTGAATAAATAATTAGATAAAATAATAAACTTGTCAAATATTGTGTCAAAACATGAACACAAAGCTAATATTATTTATTGGAATATAAACAAATTAAAAATGATTGAAAACTCCAAATCTAAGCATTCAAAATTTTGTTTTAAATTCTTTTTCAACACGATTACAAAACTTAGGCGAAAAACAATTTTACTCGATACTTTTTAATCTACATTACTTGAATTAGGGTGCTAAAAGTTTTTTGCTTTAGTGTTCAAACTCCCTCCTTTTATATCACAGCTGCATGTAATTTTCCTAACTTAGTGTTGGAATTACTGACAAGATTCGTCAAAATTAAAAAAAAATATATATGACAAACGACGATTTAAAGAAATTTTAACTACTGAAAAACGTAAAGAAAGTAGACAACAATGGTAAGGTACCGACACTAATCACAAGATGAAGGAAATGCTGTAATAAAAAATACTTTCAAATAAAAGAGCCAGATTGATGAAATTAGTTTATTGTTTAACACACGAACATTCGCTTATATACGTATATTGCCTTCAGTGATCAATTCACTCTCTCTTGGTATTATTAGATCCGCTGTGATAATTTGTCAGTTGAAAATACAAACATATTAACGATGGGGAAAACACAAAATATTCAGTTACGTATGTGTGAATAAGTTAATTGGAAACAACTATTATATCGAAGTTAAAGCTCCGTGACTTTCCAATAAATAATCAATGTTTTATGTTATATAACAGTAACTTTTTGAATCTTACCTATTAAATTACGTTTAACAGTACCAAATTGGAATGAACTACTAAAGTTGCAATTTGAAACATTTTTTCTAGTCTTAAAAGGATTTTTTGCAATGTCTAAAAATATTTCTTTTTACATATATGTGGCGTTATGGCATAAGCCGATATGTCCGTTTTTTTGTCATATTGGGTTTATTCTCCCAATTTATAGAAAATATTGCTCAGAATGTTGTAGCAAAACTTGGTGTGTCAGTCAGTATCCAAACAAAAGATATAGCGTTTAAAAAAACTTAAAAAATATTTATTTATAAAACTTAAAAAATACTTATTTTTAACAGTTCATCAAAGTTAATATTTCTTCTTCTGTCAACTAAGGTAAAACTGACAAATCAGCTTGTGCTATAACGCCGCAGATATAATATATTTCAAAATAACCAATTAAAAAGCAGAATGCGCGCGTTATTGCGAAATATTAAAGAGCTACATAGCTGAATGGAGCACGCCTCAATTCGTTGGATACGGTATGGTATCACTAGTCACTGTCAGTTTTCTAAAGTTAGAAGTGGTCACGTCGGATGTAACGCCAATTCGTTTTTCTCGTTTTATTTTCGTTTTTTCTTTATTGATGTTTTTGTGCAATTTTAGTTAAAAATGCCTGTGTTTCACACGAAGATTATCGAAAGTATTTTGGAGCCTGTTGCACAACAGGTAAGTTCATAATTTTATACGTTTAACGATATGTCAAATATTTCGCGCAAAATAAATAATATCCTTCAAAATATACATAATATATACACACGCTAGAGATGGGAAATTTACTTCTACGCTTGTCTAGCTAGTCTAGTTCCTCGATATTAACTCATTCGAAAACATTTCATAGATTGTAATCAAAAGTTTAACAAGGAAATTTACCTTAGATTTTTTATACATCCTTTTACATGTTTTCTCCGTTTTTTTCCTTATTCATTAAACATAATGAGGAACACCTGTTTCGAAGAAAGTCACAGGTTCAACGGTTAACAAGAAATATACATTTGTATTTATTTTTATTATGGCTCGTTTCGCGTTTTATTCTGACAATTTATATTAAAAGACTTAAATTATGCTGTTAACTTTTTAGCGTGTAACATTCTCACATTACAAACAAAAATTTAAATAAAAATTTTGCAACGGGATGAATTTTCAGAAAAAAATATATACTTTTTCGTTTAATTGAAGGGATTGAATTAAATCAGGAAAATATTAAACCTTCAATTATTGATTTTTCTGAATTGTTGATAAATAACATTATAAAAATAAAATATAAACTTTAGAATTTATAAATGGCGCATGAGAATTAAAAAGATATATGAAAAAATTTCATATCTAAAATGATTATAATAAAATTTTGAATTATTTAACTTTTTATGCAACCAACCTAAGAACAGTTTTATATATAAATTTAACTGTAATAAGAAGTAACTGTATAGTTCTCTAGTTCCTTGAAGACTAGTTGTCTTTTAATCGCGACTGGCCAGTCTAATAATATCATATGTTTATATATATTTTTTTCGATAAAGATAATCCAGAATTAACAGGTGCCAATATAAGATAGAAAATTACTCAATTTAATCTAGTATATTCGCAAATTGTCGCAACATTTAAGTAATTTCGTTTTAAAAATTCAATTCGCAAACTTCAAGATGTTTTCAAGGACCTTTTGTAGGTTATAATAAGGCGTTCGTAAATATAAATAAATCCAAATGAACTAGCGCGACAACTGATCTGTCTCGCATATCCTTTTAAGGACAGGATGAAATAAAGTTGCACCTATTTCTGGCGAGGATTATCGTGTGTACACGTCATTTTTTATTTCCTTTAGTTCGAAGAAAATTCTTGTTAGGAAGTTTATAGGAATGCGTCATAATATACAAATGACTAACGAGTTAAAATATTCGCAGAGAATGTATATAATGTACGTGTATGTCTGCAGTACTTTGAATAGCTCGTAAATTTTATGTGGTTTAGTTTATAGACTTTGCGTCTGTTTTTCTCTGCACTGCGCTTTCATTAAAAGTTAGCTAGTAGACTAGTCGAAAATTTACGAAAGTAAACGAAAAATGTAAACCGAACATTATTAATAGTGCTGTAAATTGATATAATACAAACTTGCAGCAATTATTCAAATTTTACTTCTAGTTCATAAATTCGAAGTAAAACTTTTCATTTATCATTTTTAATTGGAAATTGACCGCAGATTTATTTATCAGATATACTCTATGTATAACGCCCACTTTTTTTTAACTGTTGTTACTTATGTTATGTACATACCATTATGTCATTTGCCTGTTGGTGTAGGCAGACAGGAAGATTGCCAGACTTTCCGTACGACAGATACACATTTTCGTACGACTTCTATGATTTCTTATTTCTTTGACTTTGTACGTTTCCTTCTTTCAAAATATTCACTTTGTCCAATCACACTTTATTCGGTCATCCTTTCTAACGCAACTCTCTCACATTTGCATTGTATATTTATTTTGTTATTCTTTCTTCATTCATTCGTTTTACATGCTTAAACCATCTTAAAGTGCTCTTCATCTTACTCAATACCTTAAGTTCATATTCATACCTTATTACTTCATTCTGTCATACATTGTCACCCCATGTATTTATTATTTTCAAGACACATTTTTCTGCTCCGTTGTCTTTTTCACGTCCACATTTCACTACCATATATCATAGTTGGTACTAAACTACTGTTGTGGACTGTCTCTGTCGTTAATATCTAAATAGAAAAAAGTGCATTTTTTTATAATAATAATGAAATTATAATTTATAAAGCCTCGTTTAGAGAGCAAACTCTCCTTAACCTTTCCCTTCCGGTGCTAAAAAAAATCGCGCGTTCCGGTGCTATATATTCAATACACATGTAAAAATGAGCGATTTAAAATCGGAAAAATAAGAATATTCATAGCCAATCGCTTAAATTAATTAAATTTGAAGTCAAAAGTGATAATAATTGAAATTTAATTGCTGAAAACATGAAACAACATCGGCCGACGTTCACAAAACGGTCGCAGATACCACCTCGTATGGATGCCCGCGAGCTACTGAGACGGAACTCGGAACACTAACACTGTGTATGTTATACTTCGAAGGAAGAAACAATTGCGAACTGAGATTCTATTTCTTACGTTCCCATATACCGAAGTAGAATGAGAGTGAAACGTAAATAGCGTCGCTTCCTCACCCATAGCGGTTTTTTAGAATAAATATACCTACGTCACACACTGGCACACGTTTGATTGTATTGGTGAATTTATTTTCACAAAATATCTGATGTGGCCGATACGTGCTAATTATTATTAATATATATTTTTTCATTCAATGAGTAAATGTATTACGGAGGAATACCTAAAATCTGAACCCAGTATTTATTATATTTATAGAGATATTAAAGTTTTTATAATCAATTAGATCACAGGGAAGGAAGGGTTAATATCGTAATAGAAAAAAAGTGCATTTTTTTATAATAATAATGAAATGATAATTTATAAAGCCCCGTTTAGAGTCGACTCACATTAAGTCTGAATTCGAATCCACTATTATTGACAAATTGAAAAATATTGAAAAAAAAATATTACCAAAAAAGGTTGAGTATAAGGATAAGAAGGTGGTGGCTGCGGCCATTAGATTATATACATTACCATACGTTAAGAAAAACTTACTTTTTACTTGTAACATTCGAGTCGATTCCCGCTTAATTCCGCACATTTGAAATTTTTGATAATTCAATTGAATTGGTTGATTAAATAAAAAAAAGGATATTATTTTGAAGTTTGCATCATGGATGAAATAAATATATAATATAAATATTAATGCGTGCCTTTACTAAAATTTACATATTTTTTTGGAAAATCGCCAGTGCCAGCATTTCTTTATTGTCTCTGGTAATCATTAGAAAAAAACACGGTGTTTGTTTGTTTTTTCTTTAACCTGTTCACCGCGTTAAAAATCAAATTCCACGAATCCTGTGCGCGGCACAATTTCAGCGTTTTTTAATTTCTAAGTTTAAACACATATTTTGTTTAGAACCACTGATATTTGATTACAACACCAAGTAAACATGACACTTAAGTAATTTTCTGATAATAAATAATAGTCCTTACTCTTAAGGAGACTCATTAAATAAAGGAGATAAACTAAACATTATGTAAAATAAACAAAGGAATGCTACGATCAAATCAATGCTTCATGACACTCAACCGATCAAATGCATATAGCACTAGTAATGTTTATTTACGTAAGAGAGACTTAGTAATGTTTATTTACGTAAGAGAGACTCATCGCAGGACTCGATCCGCGCGACAGGTCGTTAATGCTGGAAATATTGAGAAACCAAAAAAATTCGGCGCTCTGTTTATTCAACAATATCTCATTAACTATAATAATATATTATTTGACAAGGTTTTCAGAGATGTCGCTAGAATAAAGATTATTTTAAATTTTAGTTCAATTTTTATTCCGGTTTTGTGTCATTTTTTTTAAGTATTTGTGATTTGAAACTTAGATTGTCGTCAGATCACAGGCGTTTGTGCTCCCCGCGGGGAACACGTTAAAATTCATGCATTTTAAAGACTTCTAGTATGTTGAAGATATTTCTTAATTATATTTACGATAATAAACCTGCCAGATTTTATTGTGTATTGCGGTGGTTCCCAAACTTGTTCAATTCACGAATGCTTATATTAAAGAAAATGTAGTATGGTCCCTGTGACGTATCACAATGAAATCGCTGAATTGGGAAATAATAAGTGCAATAAAATTGTGTAAACTATTTTTATCTAGAATATTTAACAATAAATTACTTTGTCATTACATTAATCCCCGCTACATGTGTTTCTATCTCTTCCTGAGACTCTTCAGGTGCAATGAGTTAGAAACACATGTAGCAGGAATCAACGTCAAGAAAATGTAGCATGGTCCCTGTAACAGTTCACAAATTTGCCTCAATACAATCTTGTAACGACGTTCAGTAATTTTAATTATTTTATCAACTTTAATATAAGTCTCGATTCTAATAAATAGCAAGTTATTTAGGTAAATACATTGCATAAAACTAACAATAATGACAAATTAATATCATACATCTTGTTACAAATTAGTAAAAATATGTCAGTTTGTTAAAATCAAAAGTCACTACGTTAGTCTGCATTGGCTAGGGATGGGGTATACGATAGTTGGATTTTCGATTTATTTTTTCATACACAAAATTAAATGTTCGTAATTAGTATTAATTCATAGTGGATTTGACCCTTTAAATAAATAAATTAGTAACAAGTTGTATTAGAAGGTGTATAAATGAGACTATGAATGTATGTCGATATATGAAAGCCTGGCGCTCTGTCCTCTCTGCCTACCCCGACAGGGTAATGACGTGATGGTATGTATGGTTATTCTGCATGTAACGTAACATACCACATGTCGCCTTGTATCAGTTTGTTAGATTGCATGTCTGCATCTATCTTACTGTGGATTTATCGTTGTGAAGTTCGTGCGACCAAGCTCACATTATAACCGTGCTCTAATACTAATCCCGCTTTATTATCCCATGCCCTTTATATATTCAATATGGCTATGAAATGTTAAGTGATTATTGCTACTGTATTATACAAAGACTTCGATTCAAAAAGATGAAAATAAATTTGTCCTTATTTTTCAAGTGTCGGTTTTATTCCGTACTACCACGCCAAGTGTCACATTTCACGGTGTACCCATGGGACATGTCGAGGAAACCATTTCAGGAATATAATAATAATAATCTCCTCATAAAATATTTATTCCTCGTTACATTAGGGCGTTAGGCGTGTAGCGACGGCGCTACGCGAAGCCATTATCAAAAAGGTCGGTTTTTAAAATGTCTGACAGTAGGAATGTCAACAATTATTGTCAGATCGATAAACTACACAAAAATGGTATCGTCTGCCTTCGAACAGGGGCGTAACTAAAGGGTTTTTCAAATTGAGCGGTTCTTTTAATTTAATTTTTTTTTAATTCTTGAATAAAACATACAATTTGCATTGATTTCAAAAAACTTTTTATCGGTCATTGAAGTATAATGTATGACATTTAAACACAAAAAACAATATCCGCCAAATGTCCACCTCTTGCAGCTCCACAGATGTCCACTCATTTGTCAAAATTTTCGATGACATTTTGGCATAATTGCGGTTCTAACTCGCCGATAACGCGAATAATTTCGTCCTTCAGCTCAGGAATTGATCGGGGGTCATTCTTATATACCTGGCTTTTCACGTAACCTCAGAGAAAATAGTCCAACGGTGTCAGATCACATGATCTTGGTGGCCAATTAACATCACCGTTTCCGGAGATTACAATACATAAAATAATTCAACAATTTGAATGCGTTGTTGTATTGTATACGACTCCATTTTTATAAATGTCATACATTACACTTCTCAAATGTCACAAGACCCAGGCAAGTTCGCGACGCCATCTGTGTTTTATCCAAGAATTAAAAAAATCGCTCAATTTGAAAGACCCTTTAGAAATCTGGGATGGGTCTGGGCAAAAAAATACTTATATACATACATGTAAAAATACTTATGTATATACATACCGGATGTCTAAAGAACACTATCTGGAAAAACAAGCATATGAACATCCAAAGCAAGATGAGGATATACAAGACCTGTGTCCGCCCCATAATGACATACAGCATAGAGTCCAGAGCCGACACTGTCAGAACCAAAAATCTCCTTCGAACCAGTGAAATGAAGGTACTCAGGAGTATCGCTGGCAAAACCCTTCGTGATAGTGTACGAAACACAGAAATCCGAAGGACTTACGAAGTTGAAGATATTGTCAGATGGGGACGACAGAGAAGAAGGTTCTGGAACGAACACGTATCCAGAATGGCGGAACCAAGAGCCGTAAGAATGGCCAGGGACAGTATCCCCCAAGCAAGCAGACCTCCAGGACGACCTCCCAAAAGATGGAAAGACAGCTGGCAGTCGACGTCGCAAGAGGCAAACAATGATGCAGGATCATAACAAGCCAACATGCCTAAAATAAGATGATGGGGAAGAAGAAGACATACATATGTTACATCGACAGAGCGCCTGATTTTCCTTTCTCGGCACCGTTTGGCTATTTTAATCTAGTGGCGTCAAAAGATAGTTTTACTGCATTCGAAGTTTTCTGTGAAAAAGCTAGCAATTTGCTAGACTCTGAACTCCAGACCTTAATAATTATATTTACAGTGGAACCTCTCATAACGAGTAATTCGCATCACGAGCTAAACAGAACGTGGAAGTCCCATTTTCACGTCACTCACTTGTGAGCCGGGACTTCCGCGCCAGTGCGCCAGTCTCTGGTTAACACTCGTTCCGCTAGCACGTTAGTGTCACATGTGAGCACACATTTTTCCAAACTTGTGTTCAGACATTTGTAATTTTTTTGTGCAAAGTTTAATAACCCTTGCAAAAATGTTCCTGAAGAAAAAGCCACAAGAAGACAGCCATAAGAGAATAAAAGTAACTGTAGAAATGAAACGTAAAATCATTGAAAAGCGAGAACGAGGTGTGAGCGTGGCTGATCTAGCGCGCACATACAATCGGTCTACATCAACGATTTGCTCTATCCTCAAGAACAAGGACAAAATTAAGAAGACAGATGCTTCAAAGGGAGTGTCAAGAATGTCTACGAAACGGTTACCTATTCTTGATGATGTTGAAAGGTTGCTTCTCATATGGATAAACGAAAAGTAATTGCAAGGCGATACTATTAACGAAAACATCATTTGTGAGAAGGCGAAAGTTATTTTCGCCGACCTCGTTAAGAAGACGCCAGGATCATCAACTGCCGAAAAAGAAGTACAATTTAAGGGAAGTCATGGATGGTTCGAGAAATTTAAGAGAAGAACCGGGATCCACAGCGTTGTGAGGAACGGTGAAGCAGCAAGCTCTGACACAAAGGCAGCAGAGAACTTCATCAGCGACTATAAGAAGCTCGTAGATTCTGAGGGTTATCGGATTTTACTTCTAGTAAAAAAGAATTAATTATTTGTCATAAATTCATAAATAAAAAACTAGTTATTTCGATTTTTTTATTGTTTTTTGCAAATCGAAATCGCATTCCAGGTTGTTACGCTCCTTAATAATTTATAAGTATGTAATTTTATTTAAATAAACGTTAAAAATAAAAAAAATGAGTATTTTTTCCGGCATGGAACGCATTATCGTATTTTACATTAATTTATATGGGAAAATTGTTTCGCTTAACGAGTGTTTCACATAACGAGTAAGATTCTGGAACGAATTAGTCTCGTTATGAGAGGTTCCACTGTACTACGCTGTGTGTCGTTTCTCTTCTCCTTTGACTTCGGACCTTAAGTCCGCCTTCGCTATTATTGTTTTCACACACAGGTGCGTCACGATCGGTGATTTTCTTTCTTCGTTCTTTCTTCGTTGCGCCCATAAAAAAATAAAGACGATTTCGGTTTTCTAGTGTAGATCACACTGGATGGGGATTATTTTTTATAAATTATTTAAATATCCCAGAGGTTGCGGGTTCATTTCTAATTGGAATCCTAATTTAAGGATTCAAGTCTGATTTTAATTAAGGCCACTTTTGAGATCTTTCTGGTTGGTTGGAAGAGATTTCCAGTGTAATACAATAATGGCAAACGGGCTATTTTTTATGAAGGGTTTAAATTCCTGTTGGAAGGTTTGATTTCCGTTCGATTCCAGCATGGTTTGCACTTAAGACCTCTTTTAACCCTTCCTTCCCTGTGATGTGTAACTAGTACACATTGCTTCGAAAAAACTTTATTATCTCTATAAATATAATAAATACTGGGTTCAGATTTTAGGTATTCCTCCGTAATACATTTACGCATTGAATGAAAAAATAATATTAATAATAATTAGCACGTATCGGCCACATCAGAGATATTTTATGAAAATCGGGAATACATTCACCAATACAATCAAACGTGTGCCAGTGTGTGACGACGGTATATTCATTCTAATAAACCGCTATGGGTGAGGAAGCGACGCTATTCACGTCTCACTCTCACTCTACTTCGGTATATGGGAACGTAAGAAATAGAATCTCGCTTCTCTCGCTTCAGTAGTTCTCGGGCATTCGTTTGAGCTGGTCTCTTCGCCTGTTTTGTGAACGTCGGCCGATGTTTGTCTCATGTTTTCAGCAATTAAATTTCAATTATTATCGTGACTTTTGACTTCAAATTTAATGAATTTAAGCGATTGGCTATGATTATTATTATTTTTCCGATTTTAAATATCTCATTTTTACATGTGTATTGATGTGTATTAAATACACAGCACCGGAACGGCGATTTTTTTAGCACAGGAAGGGAAAGGTTAAGATCTTTCTGGTTAGTTGGAAAAGATAACCGCATGTCTAAAAGTTCGCCAGGTTGTACTGTGAACAACGAAAGTGTAACACAATAGTAGATGAATGGGAAACGGATAATTTTTCATAAAGGATTTAAATAACTTGGGGGTTGTTGGATTGATTCCCGTTGCAACGCATTTAACACTTCCCTTACTGTGCTAAAAAATTACGCCAGTAACGGTGTTGGACACTGAGGGTGAATTTAACCCTGTGGAGAAAGTCTATCGCAATTGGGGCAAGAAATAACTTTTGTTTCTATTCTATGTACTAAACACACAGGTGTTTGATAAAACTGGTAACCAATCCCTGGAACGAATGTACTCGTAAAATATTAACTGTCAAAAAAGAATGAGTCATACGGAGTGTTTTGACATTTCGTCAATTCTCGATTTAATATCATTCATTTCTGTTGATATTTATTAATGATTTTATTTCGTTATGACATCATTCAAATCATAGAGGTTTCGATGAGGAATACATAAAGTATGAAGACATTGTAATTTATTTTTAACAAACACTGTTTATTCCACTTTTTTATGACGGTATAACCCTACCGGTTTCAAGGCTTTCACCTCATCTTCAGGGGAGCGCAAACAAGACTTAATGCTGTTCGAACTGGCACCGATATAGACACTTCAACGGTTGGAGGCGGGGGGATGAGAAAGGCTAGGTATAATTTCGGCCAGGAGCGGGGAGATTTTGGGGAAATAACTATTCAACAGATGCTCCGATCGGTATACTGACTTAGAAATTTCTAGGGCCTCTAATCTGTCCAATTTATTTCCGTTGCCGCTAATATGTAAGAATTTGGCATCATCGATAGAAAAAGTATGATTCTCACGGTGACAATGATTAGCCATTTCAGAATAAATTATGAAGACCCTGCAAGCAGTATATTTCGAGAAATTAAATAAAATATCCGTCTTGGTCACTCTTGTCCGTTCACAGATCGGCAAGGGTTTAAAAAAAAGAATTCCACTCGGGTTTTCACTTAGCACCGCTTTTGAGATCTTTCTGTTGGGTTGAAACAGATTGAACATGACATTAAATTCTCCAAGTGTTACTGTATACAACGAGAGTGTAATAAATATCATACGATTGTAGATAAATGGGAAATGCGTTGTTTTTTATAAAGAATTTATATCTTTTTAGAAGATTTTTACCGTTCAGATTACGTCCATGCCCCCGATGTGCCCACTTTCTGCTCGGGTTCGGCATTGACCTCCGAGAATGAAAATGGCCGGAAAGATGTCGTCGCGCTTCGCGATGTGACCTGCCCTAATTTCCTGCTTCCGCCATTCAACCATACAATGTCGCATCGAGGATATTGAGGGACACTTACGTTGAGTAACCTTCAGTTATTTTAAGACAACATTTTGCACAGTTTTGGGTGTGTCGAGGAATTAATCTATTAGCCTTGTTTCATGCAGTACTATCATATATTGGGTTGATGCAAAAGTTATGACCGTTTTTTACATATACAATCAAACATTTTTTTTTAGATTTGTATTATTTGTTTAATCAATTATATAATTTCCATCAGTTCTTATAACCTTCTCCCATCTTCCTATCAACTTATTAATACCATTAGTGTAAAATTCCGTTGATTTTGATGCGAAAAATGTAGTAAGGGATGTTTTTACCTGCTCTATTGTATCAAATTTTTCATCATTTAAAAAAAATGCAGTGATCGGAATAAATGAAAATCGGAAGGAGCAAGATCTGGAGAATACGGTGGATGCTTGATAACATCCCAATTCAACTCATTTAGCTTGTGTTGGGTCATCATAGCCACATGTGGTCGCGCGTTGTCGTGATGAAACACTACCCCTGTTCTGTTTACCAATTCTGGTCTATCCTTTTGAAGGGCGATGTTCAATTTGGATAATTGCTGACAATATTGTTCTGTTGTAATTGTCTGATTGCGTTCCAAGAGTTCAAAATACGTCATCAGACTTCAATGGCCGCCCGGTACGTGGTTTATCAATTAGTGAAAAATCCCCAGATCGGAATTTTGTAAACCATCTTCGTACCTGTCGAACTTTGATGACAACTGCTCCATACACTTCGCAAATGTTTTTGGTTGCCACACTCGCGGTATTGTCTTTACGGGATTCATAAAGTAAACAATGACGTAAATGCACTTTATCGACCGACATTTTGAAAAAATACAAGGGCTCTTCACTGTACTCTGGCCAGGTCAAAACTGAATAGAAAGTAGAGGGAAAGCATCCTTTATACAATGGAATCATTTAAAAGAAGATACTATTCATCATTTCTTACCTGGGAATTTTTTTACCGGGGATCATAAAAAACGGTCATTACTTTTGCATCAACCCAATATATTAGCCTTGTTTCATGCAGTACTATCATATATTAGCCTTGTTTCATGCAGTAATATCATATATTAGCCTTGTTTCATGCAGTAATATCATATATTAGCCTTGTTTCATGCAGTAATATCATATATTAGCCTTGTTTCATGCAGTAATATCATATATTAGCCTTGTTTCATGCAGTACTATCATATATTTGAGAGCAGGTGTAGATCAAACTTGATGGTGATGATTTATTTTAATTATTTACTGTTAAGTACTGTCAAAGCGGTTCCATATTTTTTTTAAATTATATTAAAGAGATTATGTCGATGAGAAACCAAAATTTTCAACAATGGAAGACAAACTATAAGTTTGTAAACTCAGTTGAAAAGCGAAGCTGTGTCGCAGAGTTCGTTTTTTTTTTCAATTGAGTGAGCCGTTGCCCACTAGCAAACTCACCAGCGACACACTGTTGCACTGGATCCGATGGCACACCGAAGTGAGATTATCGGAACACATTGACATGCTTTTTTTCTCTTTATGAAATAATAGATATGACCGAATTCATAGGTATCCTTATACCCCCGAATACTAGACAGAAAAAAATGTATGTCATTCGAGGGGAGTAGCACAGCGCGGGGTTCGAACCGGCGACCTTCCGCATGGAAGTCCAGTGCGTTACCGCGCGGCTATGCACATCTAACAAGTAGTACAAAAGGTTGGAAGATTTTAGAAAGAAATATGAAAGTGGCTCGACCAAGTGAATATAATTCTGAATGAGTTATTTTGTATATTAATTCTTGGCTAAAACACAGATGGCGTCACGAACTTGCCTGGGTCTTGTGACATTTGAGAAGTGTAATGTATGACATTTATAAAAATGGAGTCGTATACAATACAACGCGTTCAAATTGTTGAATTATTTTATGTATTGTAATCTCCGGAAACGGTGATGTTAATTGTCAACCAATATCATGGGATCTGACACCGTTGGACTATATTCTCTGGGGTTACGTGAAAAGCCAGGTCTATAAGAATGACCCCCGATCAATTCCTGAGCTGAAGGACGAAATTATTCGCGTTATTTGTGAGTTAGAACCGCGATTATGCCAAAATGTCATCGAAAATTTTAACAAAAGAGTGGACATCCGTGAAGCTGCAAGAGGTGGACATTTGGCGGATATTGTTTTTTGTGTTTAAATGTCATACATTATACTTCAATGAACAATAAAAAAAATTTGAAATCAATGCAAATTGTGTTATTTTCAAGGTTTAAAAAAAATTTAATCTCAAAAACCGCTCAATTTGAAAGACCCTATATAAGGTCTTTCGAAGTGTTACACCACGTTGTTCGTCGTTCAAACAGTAATTAACTTCGCCATTCTAGTCCTGAAGATGAAAACTGCAATGTTTTCGAAACGTCGGTATCATTAGCCAAACCACTAATCATAAGACTTTATACAGCTGAAAAGAAGAACCACAAAAGCATCAAAACAGTTTCGTAATCGTTTCACTTATGGATTCTTCCGTTTCTCGTAAATTCCAAAGATCGTTCTTATACGATCTCTAATCACATTTCGAGAAGTATTGCACCGCATCGTAACCCACACGCATACTTTAAATATGTGAATATTTTAAATAATAAAATCGTTATTTATCGGCAATAATACAATATATTTGATTGGATCCCATTTAGGGTTGCCACATTCTCAATTATTTATTTTTTCAATCAAAAAACGACTGATGCTTTTATTACGGTAAGCGAAATAAGTGGTGTACTCGGTATTGCCTGCAAAAAAAAACACAATGTTGTATATATCTCTATCGAATCTAATGGAACATTTCTCTGTCTTTTTTCATTTTTTTATTAAAAATATAATTCACTTGATCCAACCATACTTTCATTGGTTTCATTCCTCTACCATAAATTCAACTCACATTTGAACTATACGAGTATATTTGTTTTGTTATAGTTCGGAAATTCTAGGATGAGTCCTGTGACAGCTCATAAATTTACCCCAATACAACCTTATGTACTCGTAGTTTATTTTTATCAAACACTGTTTATTCCACTTTTTTTGATAAAAATAAATTACAATGTCTTTAAACCTCCACAGCGTTAATGCCTATAAACAACACAACAACCTTATGTAATGCATTTACCTAAATAACTTGCTATTTATTAGAATTGAGGCTTATATTAAAGTTAATAAAATAATTAAAATTACTGAACATCGTTACAAGGTTGTATTGGGGCTAATTTTTGAGCTGTCACAGGACTCATCCTAGAATTTGCGAACTATAGTCTTTCTTCATTCATTCGTTCTACACGCCCAAACTATGTCAAAGTGGTCTTCTTCATTTACTCAACACATCAACCTTAAGTTTACATTCATCCCTAACCACTTCATTCTGCATTCGATAGGATAAAAGAGTTACGAGATATATCGAACGGCGTGTAGCGATAGGAAACAAAGTTAATGAGGCCCTACAATAAATATACTTGAACTGGACTATATCAAACTATCTTCTTCTCCCTGGCTCCATCCCAACTCACTGTCTGCGAAGACTGTTGGGGTCAGTTCCCCTCGTCTTCAGGTTGTATGCTCTTCTGTCCCGGACTACGTCCCCCAGGCCATGCCTCTGCATTAGGTTATCTTTTTGCACCACCCATGAATTCTTTGGTCTTCCTCTGGTTGTTATTCGAGGCAGATCCATGGAGATTGCCTGGTTCACAATGTGATCGGGTGCTCTGCGTCCAACGTGCCCATACCATCTCGATTGCCTCTCCTCCATCTTGCTGATGATGTCTGTAACACCTAGGCTTCCACGAATGCGTGAGCTTTTTATTTTGTCTCTTAGGGACACACCAGCTGACCATCTCAGCATGCGCATTTCAGCAGTTTCTAGTTGCCTAGAGTAAGAGTTATACATCGTCCAGCATTCGGAGCCATAGAGGAGTGCGGGTCTGACAATCGTTTGAAAACTCCCGTCATTGATCTAAACTTTATCCATATCAAACTGTAAATATGGCTTTTATTTATATCCAAAAATATTAACATTTCACGATTTATTCTAAAATTTGTAATACGTCAGCAAGTGTACCAGCAATTGCAGCCATCAAGAAACCAATAATTCCTATAAATTGCCAATCGTTAGGCTACACAAGATGGGAAATCAGTGTGGACATTTGATGGACCCATGTAAACTCCTTGAATTCATATATTAGAAATTGGTTTTAAAGACTATTTTTCTTGACTCGAAGTATTTCCGCGACAATGATCATAATGATTTGTGGGATCGTTTAAATGTTATAGCTTTGTGGCGGTCGCACACACGGTCAATGACCGATGAAATGACCTTTGCATTCCTTAGCAATGCAAAACAAACAATTACAAAGTCCACGCGCCGGTCATTCAACTCATAGCCGGGAGCGGAGCTCATTCCATGCTGGAGCGAGAACGCACCACGTCTGTCGCGCCAGTTCCGTAAATAAATTATCACCTACATACGACATTAATCGTTTTGCTAATGCAGAAACGAGACGAAGGATATCTTGCTCGCATTCCCGCACACACGCGGGAATAGTATAAATACCTACGTTTACTAATAAAAACTCTTCTTCTGCATTGCGATCGAAAACGTGTTTTATTTATCAACAAATCATCATCATCTCTCCCTTAAGAACCATTCTCCTAAAGCTTATTTATTAATGTATTTTTTTATTGTTCAATTAAGTGTGTGTTGACAGTTTTTTCGAATAAAACAAAAATAAAATAATTCGCCTGGCAACCTTACTGGCGCCCTCGCATGCGGCCGAATTAACGCGGGAAGTGATGCAATTGGTCGATGCTGGATTTGAATTCGGAACGTTTTCGTTCCGTATTTGAAAACGCTTTCCTTATGGACGGACGTATATATGCAATGGAGATCCAACCAACAGTGTCTTTTTTTTAGAAATTTGGGGAAATATATCGACAAACAGGGCCAACACCGAGGTTTATCGTGTAACCTCTTAAATGTATTTGTCTGATCAAAGGTTTAATCTGCTGCAGCCTTTTATAAGCAGTTTTATACATCGCTATTTATGTGTTGCTTAATAACACTATAAAAAAATATGGTAAGAGCATATAGCTACAGACAAACACAAATTCAGATGTAAAATGGTCTAAGAGTAAAACCAATCCGGAATTGAATCCGTCAGGAATCGAACCTGGGACGCCCGCTGGTTTAGTGTGAATGCTAACCGTTAGACCACGGTCGCCGACTTGTATACAATAAAATAATCAGAATAATTAACGCTTCCTTCCCTGTGATGTGTAACTAGTACACATTGCTTCTAAAAACTTTAATATCTCTATAAATATAATAAATACGGGGTTCAGATTTTAGGTATTCCTCCGTAATACATTTACGCATTGAATGAAAAAATAATATTAATAATAATTAGCACTTATCGGCCACATCAGATATATTTAGTGAAAATCGGGAATAAATTCACCAATACAATCAAACGTGTGCCAATGTGTGACGTAGGTATATTCATTCTAAAAAAACCGCTATGGGTGAGGAAGTGACGCTATTCACGTCTCACTCTCACTCTACTTCGGTATATGGGAACGTAAGAAATATAATCTCAGTTCGCTCGCTTCAGTAGCTTTCGGGCGTTCATTTGAGGTGGTCGCTTCGCCCGTTTTGTGAACGTCGGCCGATGTTTTTTTCATGTTTTCAGCAATTAAATTTCTATTATTATCACTTTTGACTTCAAATTTAATTAATTTTAAGCGATTGGCTATGAATATTCTTATTTTTCCGATTTTAAATCGCTTATTTTTACATGTGTATTGAATACACATCACCGGAACGCGCGTTTTTTTTCACACAGGATACAATTCCGCGCGAGGGGGACAGTAACTGGAAAAGCCCTGTCATAATTAATACGCCGCCTTATTGGATCGATTCGAAATAATTAATTACTTTAATAAAGATGCGATCGATCTAAAAATATGTAAAAAAAAAATTAGTGAACGTAGAGGAAGGTGGCGGCTGCGACTATTTAATTAGGTACTTACTTCATTGCATCTGCATATGTTTCGAAAAGTGTATAATTAAATAATCGTTTAGTGGGTTTGGATATATTTTGCATAAATTCGTTTATGATATATTGTAATATAATTTGAATGAGTGAGCGCGTATGGAGCGTTTATGGAGCGATCAAGTTTCTAGCGCTACTAATTAATTATTGTATACTCGTATATGTAGGGAGAATAAAGTGACTACTTGACTAGCATTACATATAGATGACTGACTAGGAATAGCACGCATAAAGCTTGCCTTTAATAATTATAAAAGGATAATTTATGAAGACACTAGTGCATGTGTAAGAGTAAATGGAGATCTCACTGAGTAGTTTAAAATTACGAAAGGCGTAAAGCAAGGATGTATGATGTCACCTTGGTTGTTTAATTTAAATGTAGATTAATTTGTGCGTGGTCTAAAATATGAAGGGATAAGTGTAAGAATGAGTGAAGTTAATTTATGTGGACTTCTGTATGTACGAGAGTGGTCCGATAAGTATTTAGCCTACAAAAGAATAACAAAATTTTTGGAAAAGTGGCGATTTATTTCTCAACATAATCTCCTTTGAGTTCGATACACTTGACCCAGCGATGCTCCAACTTCTTTAACCCGTCTAAAAAATACGTTTTCTGGAGGTCTGCAATGTAGGCCTCCGTGGCGGCGATAAACTCCTCATTCGACTCAAATGTCTGCCCGGCGAGTGACTTTTTCAAATTTGGAAACAAAAAGAAGTCGCACGGGGCCAAATCCGGAGAATACGGTGGATGGGGCAGCAGTTCGTAGCCTAATTCTACCAATTTGGCAGTGGCGACGGCGGAGGTGTGAGCCGCTCCAAGCGCTCTTTGATTTCGCTGCGCGATTTCCCTTTCAAACACAAGAATCGAATCACCTACCGATATTGCTCTTTTTCCATTTTTCTCAAATCCGCGGACACGCTCGCTTCCACACGCGGTCAAAACAAAACTACGCGTCCGATTCGGCTGAAATTTTGACAGTAGCTGTGAACGAGAATGTACTACGCGATAAAAAAATTGCTCTTGCGATAGTGGTGCCATCGGGCGGTGAGGCTAAGTACTTATCGGACCGCCCTCGTATGGTAGATGATACGTGTATGTTTGCTGAAATTGAAGGTGATTTAAGGGATATGATAAGTGAGCTATATGATAGATGTCTAGTAAAAGGTTTGAAAATAAATGTAGCGAAATTAAAGCGTATGGTTATAAAGAGTTTTTCAAATTGAGCGGTTTTTTTAATTCTATTTTTATTTATTTCTTGAATAAAACATACAATTTGCTTTGATTTCAAAAAACTTTTTATTGGACATTGAAGTATAATGTATGACATTTAAACACAAAAAACAATATCCGCCAAATGTCAACCTCTTGCAGCTCCACAGATGTCCACTCTTTTGTCAAAAATTTCGATGACATTTTGGTATAATTGCGGTTCTAACTCACCAATAACGCGAATAATTTCGTCCTTCAGCTCAGGAATTGATCGGGGGTTATTCTTATAGACCTGGCTTTTCACGTAACCCCAGAGAAAATAGTCCAACGGTGACAGATCACATGATCTTGGTGGCCAATTAACATCACCGTTTCCGGAGATTACAATACATAAAATAATTCAACAATTTGAACGCTTTCTTGTATTGTACCTATATACAACACCATTTTTATAAATGTCATACATTACACTTCTCAAATGTCACAATAACCCAGGCAAGTTCGCAACGCCATCTGTGTTTTATCCAAGAATAAAAAAAAACCGCTCAATTTGAAAGATCCTTTAGAAAGGAGTATAGTAAAAAGTGTGTGCGATGGATGGGTTAACTCAGAAAACTGGAGCAGGTTGATGAATTCTGTTATCTGCGCAGTAGGTTTATGTGTGATGGGCAAGTTGAAAGGGGCATTGAAAGAAGGGTAGCGATAAGGAAAAAGGTAAAAGGAGCATTTAATGTTAATACAACAACCGCGAAATATTAACAGTAGCAAAAATGACAGTGTATAATAGTGTATTGGTGCCCACCTTGACGTATGGAAGTGAAACTTGGACTTGGGAGACGAAAAATAAGAGTAAGATTAATGGTGTAACGATGCATGCGCTAAGGAAAATTTGTAGAATGTCAATATTTGAATGAAGGTGAATTAAGACATTAGAAATTAATTACATACCCAAGTCCAATGTCATTGTCATATGTGTATATTGTTTACATACCCAAGTCCAATGTCATTGTCATATGTGTATATTGTTTACATACCCAAGTCCAATGTCATTGTCATATGTGTATATTGTTTATATACCCATGCCCATTGTCATTGTCATATGTGTATATTGTTTACATACTCAAGTCCAATGTCATTGTCATATGTGCATATTGTTTACATGCCCAAGTCCAATGTCATTGTCATATGTGTATATTGTTTACATACTCAAGTCCAATGTCATTGTCATATGTGTATATTGTTTATATACCCATGCCCATTGTCATTGTCATATGTGTACTCGTATATTGTTTACACCGATGGTTACCTTTGTTTATCTATTCTATTATAAAGCTATTGATATTGTGTAGTATTGCATTACACAATACAACCTGGCGGGCTTATTGTCATGTGGCAATCTCTTCCAACCAACCAGTAAGGTGTTAAACATGCCTTAAGCAAAAACTCAGACTAAAATCCTTTTTATAAATCCGGAATCCAGCAAGAATCAAACCCGCAACCCCTGGGCTGGAAGTGAGTCGTTTCTCAAATAGGCCACGGAGGTCGTAGTGTATGTGTATAGTATTTATATACGAGAATAATTAAATGTTGATAAGACCGCCCATAATATGTTGTCTGCGGATGCTTTCTAAAGCTGCACACGTCATCCATATTTTATTTTATTTTATTTTATTAACGACACAACAGTGTCTTTTATATGCAAATGAATATTAGACAAGTTATACAAGTACTTAAAATTATTGACAAGATTGTATTGTATTAAACTTTCGTTGTATACAGTACAACCTGGCGGGCTTATTGCCGTGTGGCAATCTCTTCCTAAAAAACCAGAAAGATGTTAAAGAGGCTTTAAGTGAAAACCAGACTGGAATCCTTTTAACCAGTTAGGTGCCTTAAGCGAGTTAACTCGCTCTCTGTTGCCGTGCCCGTGGGGCCGGCCATACAAAATTAGCGAGTTAAATCGCTCAACTTTATGCCTGTTTCTAGCCAATGTCTAGTACTAATTCGAATAATCTAAATTATGGAACATATAGAGACATCTATTGGGATGATGAATAAATACTATTATATAATATTATAGATATTATCGAATTTACAGAGATTTACTTAAAAGCTTCGCATGACAGTCGACATGTGTCTCTAATACAGGGTTGTCAGTGCAAGCCTTTTACTTATTCAACCGTTGAAATTTGAAATGATTTTATAGTTACGTTATTTACTTTCCGTGCGTTATTAAAATAATTAATATTTTCGTGTTACATATACTTTTAATTCTATCAAATATTTTATTAACGTATGTTTCCGTATTTTCTGTGATGAGCTGTGACAACCCTGATATTTTGTCAAAGTTTTAGTTGTGTTTTTCTGAGTGAACGGTGGCACAAACGACACATATTATACATATATTGGGTCTTACAAGTCTTCGTAAGATCCTTTGAATATATATATACAAAAAAAGATAATTCTATTAGGTTTTATTTTTGCTAAAAAAATCACCTAAATACCTTGCGGCACTTAAAGGGTTAAAGAAATCTGGGTTCCAGAGGGATTTGAACCCGCAACCTTCGGGTTGAGAGACAGGCGTCTTACCAATTAGACCACGGAGGACGTCGTTATTTATTCGATGTAGATGAGATCAACCTGACATTTCTACTACTCTCAGACACAGATATGAGAGAGTTAACTACGAATACTATAATTAACAGATACCTTATATAGTTATTTATTCGATGTAGATGAGATCAACCTGACATTTCTACTACTCTCAGACACAGATATGAGAGAGTTAACTACGAATACTATAATTGACAGATACTTTATATAGTTATTTATTCGATGTAGATGAGATCAACCTGACATTTCTACTACTCTCAGACACAGATATGAGAGAGTTAACTACGAATACTATAATTAACAGATACCTTATATAGTTATTTATTCGATGTAGATGAGATCAACCTGACATTTCTACTACTCTCAGACACAGACATGAGAGAGTTAACTACGAATACTATAATTAACAGATACCTTATATAGTTATTTATTCGATGTAGATGATATCAACCTGACATTTCTACTACTCTCAGACACAGACATGAGAGAGTTAACTACGAATACTATAATTAACAGATACCTTATATAGTTATTTATTCGATGTAGATGAGATCAACCTGACATTTCTACTACTCTCAGACACAGATATGAGAGAGTTAACTACGTATACTATAATTAACAGATACCTTATATAGTTATTTATTCGATGTAGATGAGATCAACCTGACATTTCTACTACTCTCAGACACAGATATGAGAGAGTTAACTACGTATACTATAATTAACAGATACCTTATATAGTTATTTATTCGATGTAGATGAGATCAACCTGACATTTCTACTACTCTCAGACACAGATATGAGAGAGTTAACTACGAATACTATAATTGACAGATACTTTATATAGTTATTTATTCGATGTAGATGAGATCAACCTGACATTTCTACTACTCTCAGACACAGATATGAGAGAGTTAACTACGAATACTATAATTGACAGATACTTTATATAGTTATTTATTCGATGTAGATGAGATCAACCTGACATTTCTACTACTCTCAGACACAGATATGAGAGAGTTTACTACGAATATTATAATTGACAGATACTTTATATAGTTATTTATTCGATGTAGATGAGATCAACCTGACATTTCTACTACTCTCAGACACAGATATGAGAGAGTTAACTACGAATATTATAATTGACAGATACTTTATATAGTTATTTATTCGATGTAGATGAGATCAACCTGACATTTCTACTACTCTCAGACACAGATATGAGAGAGTTAACTACGAATACTATAATTGACAGATACTTTATATAGTTATTTATTCGATGTAGATGAGATCAACCTGACATTTCTACTACTCTCAGACACAGATATGAGAGAGTTAACTACGAATACTATAATTGACAGATACCTTATATAGTTATTTATTCGATGTAGATGAGATCAACTTGACATTTCTACTACTCTCAGACACAGATATGAGAGAGTTAACTACGAATACTATAATTGACAGATACTTTATATAGTTATTTATTCGATGTAGATGAGATCAACCTGACATTTCTACTACTCTCAGACACAGATATGAGAGAGTTAACTACGAATACTATAATTGACAGATACTTTATATAGTTATTTATTCGATGTAGATGAGATCAACCTGACATTTCTACTACTCTCAGACACAGATATGAGAGAGTTAACTACGAATACTATAATTGACAGATACTTTATATAGTTATTTATTCGATGTAGATGAGATCAACCTGACATTTCTACTACTCTCAGACACAGATATGAGAGAGTTAACTACGAATACTATAATTGACAGATACTTTATATAGTTATTTATTCGATGTAGATGAGATCAACCTGACATTTCTACTACTCTCAGACACAGATATGAGAGAGTTAACTACGAATACTATAATTGACAGATACTTTATATAGTTATTTATTCGATGTAGATGAGATCAACCTGACATTTCTACTACTCTCAGACACAGATATGAGAGAGTTAACTACGAATACTATAATTGACAGATACTTTATATAGTTATTTATTCGATGTAGATGAGATCAACCTGACATTTCTACTACTCTCAGACACAGATATGAGAGAGTTAACTACGAATACTATAATTGACAGATACTTTATATAGTTATTTATTCGATGTAGATGAGATCAACCTGACATTTCTACTACTCTCAGACACAGATATGAGAGAGTTAACTACGAATACTACAATTAAAAATAACTTATATAGTGCCATTTAGTGAGGCAACTCACCTCAGTGGTGTTTTTATTAAAATTTAATTTGAACTCGCGATGTTATTCAAGGTTTTGTTAATAATATTTATTTTTCGTAATTTTCCACATTTAACTATCCGGCCAGTTTGTCTAAACGATGTCCCACCCACAACAGTTGCCAAAAAGTAGCTAATTTGCAAAAATAATACATTTTCAAATCGTTAGGATAACACGCGTATTGCCAAATTGTTTTTGATGTTTTACATTTTCATTCTGAGGGGGCGCATTTATATAAAATTATAATTTCGCGTCTTTATTTATTTAACACTTTTATTTCAAATACAATCTTGCGGGCTTATTGTCAGGCGGCAATCTCTTCCAACCAACCAGACAAAAGTAAATGAAGCAAGTTACGTGGTCGCATAAATCATTCAAATGAGTATCCATCCCCACGAAATCCATAATAAACATACACGTGAGCACATGCCCACGAACCCCACAAAGACGGACAGTGACCCGAACATTCTTTTTCATATAAAGTGAGATATCATCAATCAAAAGGAAAGGAAGGGATGGTGGAGAGGAAAGGAAAATAAAAATCAGGAATGAAACACTTTATTTTACTGACTAGAAATTAAGAGGTTTTTCAGTCGCTTCTTAAAGCATGCTAAGGACGGAGCGAGTCTTATATTGGTTTGTAACTGATTCCAGAGTCTTACTGCATGGACAGTAAAGGACGACGTAATGAAAGAGGAGCGGTGAACTGGAAAGGCCAATAAACAATCTCTGTTTGAGCGTAGCGCTAATCCATGATTGGAAAGACGCTGAAAATTCTCGGCGAGATAAGAGGGGGCGGCGGGACAGTTAAGGATATTATACAATAGAGACAGTCTTCTCTAGACTCAAAAGTAATAAATTATTTAAAACCACATATTTGTACAATTTAGTAATAATATCTATACTATATATCCTTTGTTTCAAAGCAAAATATTCTACGCATTAGACCAGTACCTAATAAACTAGGGAGCGCGGTCCCCTTAGTGGCCGTGGAGCTCCTGACAGGGAACCACGAAATATTTCATATTTTTGATAAGGGGGCAGCAAAAATATGCGTGAAAATATCAGCAAAAATATCACAAAAGCAGCGTTGGTAATCATAATTTCTTTTGCGATAACATACTCGTATCTATGCCAAGCAGCATTTTTATCATTACTAATAATAAAAAAATAAATACAAATCGTCTCTGTGAACGGAAACCTTCGAGCGAACCCTGTGAATTGTCATTTCAAACATTGTACATACCCCTTTCATTAAAATGTTTTTGTAGGTTGCAGGTATAGGAGCTAAATTTGAAGTAAATTTTTGCTTTATAAGCAAGTAAATTACATTAATAGAAAATAAAGTACTTTTTTTATATAATGCAATCTATAATATAACAAAAACATTTGCCACTTGTACCTATATACAGGTTGGCCCTATATACAGGTTTACTCGTACCTATGTACAGGTTTACTCGTACCTATATACAGGTTGGCCCAAAAGTCACTAGACCATTTTAAAATGAAATAACTTTTTTATTTTTGAATACTTCACATTTATTCTTTTATAAACAGAAAACACACTTGGAAATAAATTTTATTTAGTTTTCAAAATTACATAATTTAAATAACCACCATTTTGCTCTTCACACTGATTTCATTAACAACCTTATTATGGGCGACGAGGCCCACTTCCACCTAAACGGATTTGTTAATAAACAAATTATGCGATTTTGGGGGACAGAACATCCAAGAATAGTCCACCAACGTAGTCTGCACCCTGTAAAAGTAACGGTTTAGTGTGTGAAAGAGTTCTTGAACCTTATTTCTTTGAAGATAAGCCAGAAAACCCACTGTATCCGTCAATGGCGAAAGGTATCGAGAAATGTTAGAGAATTTCGTGCGTTCTGCATTCGAGGACACACCAGAGGTATGGTGGCAGCAGGATGGTGCTACTGCTCATACAGTTGAACTCTTAAGACAAATTTTTGGAAGGATAATTTCGTGAAACTCTGAAATCAAGTGGCCGTCACGCTCACCTGACTTAACTGCTCCAGACTTCTTTCTATGGGGGTATTTGAAAAATAAAGTATACTGTTATAATCTTCGAACCATTCAGCACTGTAGGTGGATTAGTCAGGCAGCATATGATGCTTTAGGAGCCTGTGCTTACAATGGAAAGGTAGATCGGATTTACTCTCGTAAGCCTCCAGGGCAGCGATTAGAGGATTGCCGTGATTCTGTTGGCTTTTATGGAGAAATTCACGGCCCAAGCGAGGATGTGGTGTTGGGGGGTTTCTTCACGCTGGCGTGTAGTCAGGAGAAGTTTGTTCTGGACTCGTTGAAGCTTCAGGTGATCCGTGTTGCTCACACTATCCCAAACGGGTGCAGCATAATATGTATGTATGTAACTTAGCTTGTCTTGAAATGTTCCTGTGGGTAAACACATTTAATAACCAACCATTCACTCTATTGCCTGCTGTTACTATTCTTTCAATACCGCATAGTTAAAATATTTATCATGTCTGTATTAGCGACGTTAAAATACACCATAACTTACTTTACGCGAATTGTTGGCTTTAAAATAAAGTACTGCTGGACGCTAAAAACTTTGTGGCGTCCGTATACTCGGTCAATGACCGGCGATACGACCTTTGCATACCTTGACAATTCAAAACAAACAAGTACAAGGTCCACACGCCGGTCATTCAACTCACTGTCCAGCGTGGAGCGCATTCCATGTTAGAGCGAGAGGGCAGCACATCTGTCGCGCCATTTCCCAAATCTGAATGATACCTACATACGACATTAATCGTATTGCGAATGCAGAAACGAGACGGCGGCATATCGCGCTCGCATTCCCGCACACATTAAAGAATGGTATAAATACCTACATATATCAATAAAATTCCTCTTTCCGCATCTAAACGAGTTTTATTTATCAACAAACCATCATCATCATCTCCTAAAACTTAATTTTTTTTAGAGAGCTTTACATTCTTCTTTCAGATTTCGGGGGCATTAATATAAAAACGTTTGAGAAACACTGCATAAGAAGACCAATTTCGGAGCACGGATGCGGTCATCATCGGATTTAATTCGCTCTTATTGGGAGTGAATGCAATTTATTCATTGTACAACGCATCGCTTACTGTACTCCCTTCTTTCGAATTAATTTTAAACTAATTGGATGAATCATATCAAATTCCCAAGAGTTATCAGACGCCCCATTCTGTTCCTTACTCATAACTCGACAGTAAATCTGTGGCTTAGTTGGTAACAAGCCTGCCTTCCAACCTAGGGGTTGCGGTTTTGATTTCCGCTGTTATAGATCATTCAGCCAGAAGAGTCATTTTGCAATAGTGTGAGTAACAACAGTGCGTTTACAAAAACACTTTATTTTTTTAATGAAGTGAAAAAGCAAAAAAATATAAAAATAATATTTTATGTTCAAACATTGAAATGAACGCACACGTTTTGTAAATTAAAAATGCTGTCAGCTTAAATTAAGTTTATTTAACGTATTAATTGTTTAGGCATGGCAGATTCTAGGAAATATTAAATAACAATAATGGAATTCTTCAAGATCTTCTTCGTCTTCTTCTTCCCAGTGTCATGTCAGGTCCTCCCAACGTTGAATATCACCTGAGAGTAGGCATCTTTGTCCCCGGCAGCCCGAAAAAGATTAAAAATAAATATAAGTACAAGTATTATAAAGTAAAAATGTTCATCAGCTTTAATTAGATTATAGCACATAAAAATAAAATGAATGTAAGATTTTTTAACATATTAATGTGTCATAATTACAATGCCAAATAATAAACCAACTCGAACGGTACTGAGCAAGAGAAGCGAGCTAACTGAGATTCTATTTCTTACGTTCCTATATACCGAAGTAGAGTGCGAGTGAGACGTGAATAGCGTCGCTTCCTCACCCATAGCGTTTTTTTTAGAATGAATATATATACCTACGTCACACACTGGCACGCGTTTGATTGTATTGGTGAATTTATTCCCGATTTTCACAAAATATCTGTGATATGGTCGATAAGTGCTAATTATTATTAATATTATTTTTTTCATTCAATGCGTAAATGTATTACGGAGGAATACCTAAAATCTGAAGCCAGTATTTATTATATTTACAGAGATATTAAAGTTTTTAGAAGTGTAATGTGTACTAGTTACACATCACAGGGAAGAAAGGGTTTACATCTTTCTAGTTGGCGGGATTATTGCCATATGGCAATAATCCCGCCAAGTTGTACTGTATACAACGAAAGCGTAAAACAATAAATTGATTGTTTCGAATCGATCCAATGAGTTCGAACTCCGAAATGGAGCGCCCTTGAGGAGAGTCTGGTCTCTAAACGGCGCTATAATCTTGAGTTGTTGAGGATAAAAATACCGATCAAGAACTAGCGAGATAAAAAAAATGTGATTGTAGAAAAGGTCTTCACTGCTCTCTCTTTAAACAGTCACTTCCTGAATCGTGACTGCCGGCTCACAGCCTCTTGGCGATGTCCAATTGACTGTTGTCACCGTCCGCTTTGGAAAGGTGACGCTGTCTGCGATCAGAAAGGTTAATGGAGAACACTGCGCTCATTCGGTATACTGTCTGGCATTAGTTAGCTGATACTTTCAAGATATCTACTGTTGACATACATAGATGCAATCACGCCATCTCCCTGACAGGGTAGGCAGAGAAGAGAGAGCGCCAGATTTTCATACCTCGACACACACCCTTCGCCTCTTCTACACCCACGCACTCTCTCGTTGGATTTTTAGCAATAAAATTTCAATTATTATCACTTTTGAATTCAAATTTAATTAATTTAAGCGATTGACTATGAATATTCTTATTTTTCCGATTTTAAATCGCTCATTTTTACATGTGTATTGAATACACAACACCGGAACGAGCGGATTTTTTTAGCACAGGAAGGGAAAGGTTAAGTATAGGATATTTTGAAAATGTTTCTTTGCACACAACATTTCTTGTGAACACCCGAGTTAGCGGCATTAGACAAATTATATAATAAATATTTAAAAAAAATGCTTGAGAGATTCTGTAATGTGGTCCAGGCGAACTGTTGGGAGTATTCAGTCAACTTCTTCCTTAAGCCAGCACTCTTGGCAAGATCTCTGGTGAGGTGAGGAGCATCGCTTGTGTGTTAGGATCAGAGCTGGCTATATATAAAGTGAGATATTAATACTTGGGTTTACATAACCGCTAACCCGTTCCTCAAACATATTTTCATATATCGACAATCTAACATGAATCAGAACTGAAAGAAAAGTCACAGATTTTCCAAGTTCGAACTAAATGGGGCATACGGTGTGTAACTATAGAAGCCTTGAAACAAGAAGGCAAGAATCCATTGCGATATTCCTAATAAAGGTTTTCCAAGGTTCCTTTAACTGTCCCGCGATTCTAGAAGCACTAAGTTTATATGTACCCAATAAATATATCCGTGCAAGGAATCACCCTCTGTTCTACATACTAACTTACAGGACGAATATCATGGCTAAACACTCAGTCACGCGTGGTATAGAGATATTGAACCAACTGAATGACACTGTTGATATATTCTCGGTACCGTCTAGCAGTATGAGAAGAATCCTGGCTGATGTTCTTCCTAACGAATAAGCTAACGCTAGAAGCAAACCCTCTTTGTGTAACAGGAGAAATCCGTGCAAAGTGGGTATAAAAAAAAAAAAAAAATACTCGCAATTCAGATACATTGTGTTGATTTATTATTATAATTTAAACCTAGAGTTCCCAAACTTTTTTTAGCCGCAGACCTCCTTACCAATAACTTTTAAAACCGTCTCCCCCCCTAGGTCATTTATTTATTTAACACTTTTATTGCAAATACAATCTGGCGGGCTTATTGCCAGGCGGCAATCTCTTCCAATCAAACAGACAAAAGTAAATGAATCATGTTACGTGGTCACATAAATCATTCAAATGACTATCCATCCCCACGAAATCCATAAACATATGAGTGAGCACATGCCCACGAACCCCACAAAGACAGCCAGTCACCCGAACATTATTTTATTGTTTTTTATTTAGTACTTAGTGCCTATTTTACTTCAACCATTCATATATCTAACATCTGAGAAAATTCTAACTAAAATTAAAATATTTAAAATGTATATATTATTTATAGTTAAGACATTGTGGAGGTTTAGAGACATTGCAATTTGTTTAATCAAACATTGTTTATTCCACTTTTTGTAACGGTATAACCCTACCGGTTTCAATGTATTCACCTCATCTTCAGGGGATAGTCTTGTTTGTGCTCCTCTGATGATGAGGTGAAAACCTTGAAACCGTTAGGGTTATACCGTTACAAAAAGTGGAATACTCGTAAACAGTGTTTGATAAAACAAATTACAATGTTTTTAAGTTTTGTTAAAACCTGCTGTATTTCGAATCTCAGGACTGGCCTTGTGTTACTCGGCAAGTGAATACGCCTGTCCTGTCTGCAATAGATGGAGTTAAGCTGGCCAGGTGAATGTGACCCTGAATGATACATACCGTCTGATCATGGGTTGCTTTAAACTTGCCGCACAAGGTGCACGTCCTCGCTGGGATTGCTCCCCTAAATATAAGGAGAGATACTGGAAGCAGTGCTGAGAGATCTGACCAATTGAACGGCACCAATTGAGTGACGCAGTGGATATATTATCTCAGCACAACCTAACATTATGAAAATAATCCTCTCTATACAACCAATTACCGTGCAGTTATCAATAAAATTGACATTATATTTAATTGTGTGACAACAGTATTGGGACTAGCATCGTGGCTATGAGGGTTAAACTGTTTTCTCCATTAATTCAAAATATCAGTTATTCAAAATGATCTTGTCACTATACTAAAGAAAATGTAGCATTGTCCCTTGACGTTTCACAAATTTGCCCCAATACAACCTTATAATGACGTTCAGTAATTTTAATTATTTTATCAACTTTAATATAAATCTCGATTCTAATAAATAGCAAGTTATGTAGATAAATACATTACGTGAAACTAACAATAATGACAAATTAATACATCTTGTTACAAATTAGCAAAAATGTGGCAGTTTGTTAAAAATAAATAATATTTGGCGACGTTCGTCAAAAGTCACTACGTTAGTCTGCATTGGCTAGGGATGGGGTATACGATAGTTGGATTTTCGATTTTTTTTCATACATAAAATTAAATGTTCGTAATTAGTATTAATTAATTCATAGTGAATCTTGGCCTATTTAAAGATATATACAAATCATACGATACATTAGAAAGTCAGTATATTGAAAATTAGGAATTAAAACGTCAGTTTAGAGAAAAGCAATTTTTCGATTTATAAAAAAAGATTCGATTTGTAAAAAAAAACGATTTTACGCCATCCCTTTGAGACATGACATTTCAAACGTCACAGGGACCATGCTATATTTTCTTGAGTATACTATGCTTCCATATGAATTATTATCAATTAAACCCACATGTCTCTCCGTGGTTCTCTCCGTGGTTGCAGTCCTAAGACTGGTTTGCAGCAATTTCAACTCTTCTCCTCCATTCCCCCCTGTCCTGTGTGGCTCTTTTTAAATCTGTATATGTTGAGCAGCGCACGTCCACCAACAGGTCCTCCAGGTACTCTCGGCGTGAGCGTCCTCTAGAGTTTGTCCCCTCGGACATACCCTCCATTATGGCATGCAAGAGGCCCTCTTGTCGTATTATATGACCGATCCATCTTGCACGCCTTTCGGACAGGATCCTGAGCAGGTGCCTTCCTCCTTCGATTCGTTGGAGAACCTCTTCATTTGTGATGCGGTCTCTCCAGGAAATTCCTAATAGTCTTCTATAGGACCACATCTCAAAATCCTCTAGTCTTCGTCTATCTCTTTCGGATAGGCACCATGTCTCGCAGCCGTACATCAAGATACTCCATACATAGGTCTTGATGAGGAGTATTCTCAGTTTTAGGTCTATATTATTTGATTCTATTATTTTCGACCTTTTATTAAATGCAAGTCTAGCCTGATGTATACGGCTGTCGACCTCGCTCTTGGACCGACCGTCCCATGTTATTTTGCTCCCGAGGTAGACAAACTCCTTGGTGTTCTTTAGTGGTTTACCCGACATCACTATTCTCATCTGGTGTTGCGCTCGGCCTACAGTCAGCAGCTTTGTTTTGTCTTTATTTATCTTCATACTGTAGTTATTTTGAAGAATGCTTTCCATAGTTGTTAAGGCCTCTTGTAGTTCCTCTTCACTTTCAGCAACCATAGCAATATCGTCAGCGAACCTTATCATATCCACCTTTTGCCCGTGTATCTTTACACCTTCTCTGTGACTCATTCTCTCTCTCAAGTCGTCAATCGCGCTCTGTATATAGGCGTTAAAAAGAACAGGTGACAGAGAGCATCCCTGCCTTACCCCTTGTCTTATATTGGCTTCCTTTGTGTCCTCGTCACATCTGATTATAGCGGAGAAATCCGTATAACGTGGAGAGGAAAAATATAGTTTTCGAGAATTGGACACTGTACAGTGATGGTGAATGCATACGGCTGCATCCATCACCCAGTTGTATCCGACTGGAAAAGGTAAATATTATTATTGAGAGTCAGGCGCGCGGTGATTTATTGTTATTTGAAAGTAACGCTGGCACTGGCACGTTATATGAATAGAATAATAGTGTTAACATTCGGTGCACTCTCTCACTCGGCCAGATCGTCTGTTTAGATCACCGGTGAATTCGGATCTTCATGTTATTATCAATGGGCGTTTTACTGTAGAAAACCGACAAGTAAAAAATATCGATAGTTCATAACAAGAAATTTATTTTTATTTATTTAACACTTTTATTGCAAATACAATCTGGTGGGTTTATTGCCAGGCGACAATAACTTCCAACCGACCAGACAAAAGTAAATGAAGCAAGTTACGTGGTCGCATAAATCATTTAAATGACTATCCATCCCCACGAAATCCATAAACACATACGTGAGCATATGTACACGAACCCCACAAAGACGGACAATCACCCGAACATTCTTTTTCATATAAAGTGAGATATCATCAATCAAAAGGAAAGGAAGGGATGGTGGAGAGGAAAAGAAAAGAAAAATCAGGAATGAAACACGTTATTTTACTGACTAGAAATTAAAAGTTTTTTTGAGTCGCTTTTTGAAGCATGCCAAGGACGGAACGAGTCTTATATTGGTTTGTAACTGATTCCAGAGTCTCACTGCATGGACAGTAAAGGACGACGTAAAAAAAGAGGAGCGGTGAACTGGAAAGGCCAATAGACGAGTCTCAGTTTGAGCGTAGCGCTAACCCATGATTGGAAAGACGCTGAAAATTTTCGTCGAGATAAGAGGGGGTGGTGGGACAGTTAAGGGTATTATACAATAGAGACAGTATGTGAATTTGGCGTTTATTTCTAGCATTCAACCAGTTCAATGCCTTCTGGTATGAAGTTATATGATCGTACTTACGTAGGTTGAAAATGAATCTTAGGCACACATTTTGAAGACGCTGTAATTTGTCCAGCTGTTCCTCTGTAACATCCAAGTAACATATATAGTATTTGAGGGCAGCGGGACAGTTTAAGATGTTATATAATAGTTACAATATATGCTCGTGTCAAAAATTTCTTACAATTTTAAAAAATTGTTTTTATAATGAAATCAATATCAAACTCTACTGAGGTGATAGTCCATAACAGTATTTTAGTACCAACTTTGATGTATGGGAGGGAAACGTTAACGGGGAAAAGAATGAATGTGCAATTAGAAGAAAATGCATTACAGAATACAGAATGCAGTAATTAGGTATGCATGTGAACTTAAGGCTGATTTGTTGAGTAAGATGAAGAAGAGCACTCTAAGATGGTTTGGCCATGTAGAATGAATGAATATATAATATGAAGAAAAACTATTTGTACCGAATATGAGCGAAAAGTATGACATTAAAAAATCTGTTTTATTTCAGAATAAAAAGCTGTATAAATACGCTCAATTCAATTTTTTTGGTGTTGAAATGGTAGCGAAATATATATTTCGAGATAGGATATCGCTGGTGCTTTGTCCTTTATGTATACCCCAGCAGTGAAACGAAGTGATGGGATGTATGTATGTTACAATCCAAACATGGAATAACCCAAATTGTTGCATTCTGACTATTGATAAATTACAAATTGCAACTGTAGGCCCGTTCTCACGGTTCAAGTTTAGTTGACCGATTAAAGTTGATCAACAAAAGTTGAATACGAATTGAATCAGTTTTTGTTCACACGTTTCAATAGAAACTGATTCAAGGCCCGTTCTCGCGGTTCAAGTTTAGTTGACCGATTAAAGTTGATCAACAAAAGTTGAATGAAATCTGTAGTGAGAACCTTTGTTTCAATAGAGTTGATCAACTTTTTAGTTGATCAAGAAAAGATCGACCCAGTCAAAGTTTATCGTTCAAGTGACGAGTCATCCGCCATTTGCTTTCAAGTTGAAACCTGTCTTGAAACGTGTGAACATGTGAATTCAAGTTGATTGTCAAGTTCGCTTTCAACTCGATAAATTTAAAAATAAAGATGCAAAAGACAATGCTTTCAACGCCATTTTTAACACTTGCCTTACTGTGCTAAAAAAATCCTCCAGCCACGGTGCTGGACGCTAAGTGTCCAGTGAAAAATGTATATTTTAAATTAAAATTGTGCAAAATCTGCTAGGTTATTTTTTGTAATTAGCTATAAAAATCATTTTATCATGTATTAAAACGTCGAATAATCAAATAAAATATAAGTCTTGGCCACTCACTATCCATCACAGGGTGGCAAGTGCTAACTGAATTAAATTGAAACTGTTTCTATTGAAACGTGTGAACAAAAACTGATTCAAGTCGTATTCAACTTTTGTTGATCAACTTTAATCGGCCAACTAAACTTGAACCGTGAGAACGGGGCTGTATTCAACTTTTGTTGATCAACTATTATCGGTCAACTAAACTTGAACCTTGAGAACACGCCTTGTCTTTAAGCAACTGGGACGTTTATTTGGAATCGAATCTGTAACCTCCAAGTAAAAGACAATAGTTTCAGCACAGATTCGCTCTAATCATCAGACATCCAACGCAGAGAAGCAGTTGTTCTAATTTAATCATGAATGAATGTATTTTTATTCCAACTACCGTCGACCACCGACCGGTTTGTGGATGACCTTAAAAAATATATATATGTCGCTCCTGTTCACGGGGGACCCAGGCTGGTGGGCGGGCTTCAGAGAGCAGCAGGTGAGGAGTAGGCCCGTAGCGCCGCCGGAGACCGGCGCGCATGGAGCTGAGCCAAGAAGACCGGCCAAGTTGTGACAAGTGGGCGGGACGAACAATATGTTACGAAACTATATCGATAGTGGTTCATACACAGTCTTTCAGATATATTTGGATTGTTTTTATGGTTTTGGATCACAGAATAGATGGAGTGTTGCGTAGAATGTGTAGAAAAACAACGTGGGATATAATAAGGAATGATGAAAACAAGGATTGAATAAATATGCAGTTCTTAAGAACAGAGATCGGCAAATTACGGTCCGAGAGTTAAAAATCGATTTTAAAATTTCGGAAGAACGGTTAACCGCCGATTTCCGACCGTATGCGTCGCTCTTATAGTTTCGCATTCGGGGGCCTCTGCTGTGACGCCAAGCAGTTATAATTCGGCATCGTTTCCAGTGCCGCATGTATATTCTGCGATATTTTGTTTTATTGCCGGTGTTTATTATAAATAAATCTAAATTATTTAAAAAAAAAATTACATATGCATATCAGTCATGTCACTGTCAAAACAAGAATAATGAAATCCATTTTTGGCTCACATAGTCTTAAATGTGTACTATTTGACCCTTTACGAATAATGTTTGCTGACCGTTGCTTAACATTTTCCTTCCTGTGCTAAAAAAAATCCACCCGTTCCGGTGATGTTTAATCAATACATATGTAAAAATGATCGATTTAAAATCGGAAAAATTAGAATATTCATAGTCAATCGCTTAAATTAATTAAATTTGAAGTCAAAAGTGATAATAATTGAAATTTAATTGCTGAAAACATGAAAAAAAACATCGGACGACGTTCACAAAACGGGCGAAGCGACCACCTCGAACGAAAGCCGGTTGGCTACTAAAAAGAGAGAGGCGACCGAACTGAGATTCTATTCTTTGCGTTTGAAGTAGAGTGAGAGTGAGATGTGAATAGCGTCGCTTCCTCACCCATAGCGGGTTTTTAGAATGAATAACCTACGTCACACACTGCCACACGTTTGATTGTATTGGTGAATTTATTCCCAATTTTCACAAAATATCTCTAATGTGGCCGATACGTGCTAATTATTATTAATATTTTTTCCCTCATTGCCAGGCGACAATCTCTTGACAACCCAACCAAACAGACAAAAATAAATTAAGCAAGTTATGATCGCATAAATAATTAAAATGACTATCCATCCCCACGAAATTCATGAACACATACGTGAGCATATGCCCACGAACCCCACAAAGACGGACAATCCCCAGAACATTCCTTTTCATATAAAGTGAAATATCATCAATCAAAGGAAAAGGAAGGGATGGTGGAGAGGAAAGGACTACTTAAGTGTCGTATATATTTTTACTAAATATATAATTATATAATAGACGAGAAATTATTAAAATAAAACCGAATGTGTTACTAACACATATCGAGATAATATCTTTGATACAAAGGTTTCTTTGCAGTTCGTTTACCTTAACCCTTCCTTCCCTGTGATGTGTAACTAGTACACATTGCTTCTAAAAACTTTAATATCTCTATAAATATAATAAATACTCGGTTCAGATTTTATGTATTCCTCCGTAATACATTTACTCATTGAATAAAAAATTATAATAATAATTAGCACTTATCGGCCACATCAGAGATATTTTGTGAAAATCAGCAATAAATTCAACAATATAATCAAACGTGTGCCAGTGTGTGACGTAGGTATATTCATTCTAAAAAAAACCGCCATGGGTAAGGAAGCGACGCTATTCACGTCTCACTCTCACTCACTACTTCGGTATATGGGAACGTAAGAAATATAATCTAAGTTTGCAGTTGCGTTTCTTCCTTCGAGGTATAACATACACAGCGTTAGTTCGTCTCAGGTCTCAGTCGCTCTAGGGCATGCATTTGAAGTGGTCTCTTCGCCCGTTTTGTAAACGTCGGCCGATGTTGTTTTTCATGTTTTCAGCAATTAAATTTCAATTATTTATCACTTTTGACTTCAAATTAAATTAATTTAAGCGATTGGCTATAAATATTGTTATTTTTCCGATTTTAAATCTCTCATTTTTACATGTGTATTGAATACACAGCACCGGAACGCGCGGATTATTTTAGCACAGCAAGGGAAATGCTAATGGCTGTCATTCGATGGAATTAGCAAAGCGCGGGGTTCAAACCGGCGACCTTCCGCATGGAACTCCAGTGCGATACCGCGAGGCCATGCACCTCGAAGAAATATACCATACATGAGGACGGCTTTTGTGCAGAGATGTTTCGTGTACCAGGTTATTGTCTCCGGAGGAACATCTCTCAGAATACAAAGAGACAATGGAATAAAATTTCTCAGCAAAGAACAAAATATATATTTTTTCTCAAATTATAAAAGCTATACAGCATCTGCGGATGGACGGGTGCGGAGCGTGGGAAGCGGCAGTGGCACCAATCTGCAACTTGGAGCGTGTCTTTCTTCCCGCTGGTTGCGAAATAGAGCACGTTTGTTTACTGTCGGCAGACATTGCGTATCTAAATCCAACTCCGACAGCCGCGTATAGGTAGATACGTGTTGTTACATCATACGTGCGTAACATGTAACACGGCAGTTTGTTTATCTTGCACACCTTTTGTTGTTTTTTTTTATATTCTTACATACGAGTATATACAGTTGACCTTTATGACCTAGTTGGTAAGACGTCTGTCTCCCAGCCCGGAGGTTGCGGGTTCAAATCCCGCTGGAACCCAGATTTCTTTGAAAAAAGATTCAAGTCTGGTTTTATCTTAAGGCCTCTTTAATATCTTTATTGTTGGTTTGGAAGAGATTGCTAAATGGAAAAAAAACTCACCAGATTGTACTGTATACAATGAAAGTGTAATACAATATAATACAATACATACCATCGCGCCATTTTGTTAACTTCAGTTATATTCATGCATGCTTACTTGATTCCGTATTAAGTCATCACCCCATGTAGTCTTCTCAGTTGTTAAAAGTTACTGTAACTGAGTTGTTAAAAGCATCACCACTCGCATACGGAATGACCTTGTTGAATGTATTTTCTGATATTGATACCTTGCAAACGGAAAGACCTTGTTGAATTAGTTTTCTGATATCGTTCTTCGACATATCGGTGGATAAATTGAGGATTCAACTCCTTAATGAACTTTGTGGGTACATCTGAGTCACTTCTCAGGGAAACATGAGTGACATTGTTCCTGTTGTCATTATGCTATATTTAGATTTTATTTGTTTCTTATTATTTGATGTTATTGGGCTAAATATTTATGTAATGTAAAATACAATAAATCATTGCTTTATCCTTTTTGAAATATTAAACCGCTCAGTTAAGGCACCGTTCACTCTTAATACAGGGTGCGTTTTATGTTCCAGGCCGATTTTGTTTGGCCGCCATTTTGATTTGGCTGTCATTTGTCAGTTCATATTTGACAGTCGTGGAGAGTGGCCAATAACAATTTATTATGGAGCATTTAATTCCGCAACAACGTGTTGAAGTTATTAAACCATTTTATTTAAATATTTTTTCAATTGTGAATACGCGACGAAAATTGCGTGTTTTTTTTTGTTTAAATCATGTGCCAAGCAAGTCAACCATTCAGCGTGTAACGAATAATTTTGAAAATTTGCATACACTGGGAGATACTATTATTGACAGATTTAAAGCAAAGTCTGGGTGACAACCTGACCAACGTACGCCAGAAAAGATTGATGTGGTGAGGCAGAGTGTTGGTGAACGTCCGTACACCCCTGTACATGCTCTAATCCAGTGTTTCTTTTTTGGACGACCGCCCTTTTTTAGAGCATATATTTCATCAGCGCCCATCCCTCAACACCAGTCAAATTAATCTTCCTCTTGGTTTAGGTCGTATGATCTGTTTGTGACGGTGGGCTGTCCTGGGATGATGACGTCCAGCTGTCCTTCCACCTTTTCGGCGGCCTTCCTGGTAATCTCTTGCTGTTAGGGTTTTCAGTCTTAGTGATTCTTGCCAGTCTTATATCCTCAATGCGACCCACATGATCCCTCCCCTCCAGAAGCGCCTTCTGCTTCTTCCCCACCTCACTAAGCCTTCAACACCACAGACAGACCTTATCGTCTCATTTCTGATCCGATCTCTAAGAGTTCTGCCTGCGATGGAGCGTAGGGTTCTCATTTCTGCCACTCTGAGAAGGTTTTTTGTCCTGTTGGTATCGGCTCTCACTTCAAATTAATGATACATTGAAAATTAAATAAAAATAAAAAAAAAAGTGTTAAATTTAAGTATTTATTTTATCAACCAAAATATATTGATACCAACAAAATAATCTAAAAGTACTTAATTAATACAAATATATATTTGTATTCTTTACTCCTTTTCACAAGCCTGGCACCCTTCTGCCTCCTTGACTTCCAGCGCCCCCTTCAAGGGGGCGATAGCGCCCAACACTTTAGGAATCACTGCTCTTAGCTGTATTTGCTATTTTTAAGTATACAACAAGAATACACGCTACATCACTCCAATTAAAAATTGTACTATTGATAGAAAATAAAATATTTGTGATTAAACGATTTTATCGAATGGCCTTCAAACATAATTTGTTTCACAATTTCTATTGTTGCGATGTCATTTACGAGTAGGTATACTATATCTGATAAGGACTTGATATATTAAAGCGGTATTGATATTAGCAGTAGGCTCCTTGTCAAAGCGATATCAAGTGTGTCGCGTTATCAAAAATATTGCATGCTTAGTAATATTTGCACTTAAGCTGCCGATACACGATCATAACAAAGATGCGAAATTTTACAATTGTCAAAACCCATCGTATTTTTCTAATTTCATCCTTTTTTTCGTACGCGATCAACCAATAAAATTTAATACACACTTGTACATACCATCACGCCATTTCTGTGTTGGGATAGACGCCACACTTTCCTATGTCGAAACACATCAATTTAAACGACTTCCGTAGCCTATGTGATAAGACGCTCGTTTCCCGATTCGGAGGTTACGGGTTCGATTCCCGTTAAAACCAAGTTATTTATTAAAAGGATTCCAGTCTGGTTTTCATTAAAGACGTCCTTAAAAATTTTCTGGTTGGTTGCAAGATATTACTTCATTACATATTTATACAAAAATTGTCATTCCATATATTCTTCTCAGTCTACACATTTATACAGTATGTATTCGGCTCCTTTTGGCTTTTTCCACGGCCACGTTTCATTCCCACACATCAAAGGAAACACAAATACTTTTGTGGACACTATCTTAGTAGGTAGATTTAAATATTATCCGGTTCGAGTATATTTGTGTTTTAGTGTCCCATAGAAGTTGTTTCCTATCGTTAAACATCGTTCAATATCCCTTTTCCATCAGCTGAGAAAATACTACCTGAATAGTACAATTCCTTAATTTGCTATAATATTTCATTGTTCACCAATATATCGTATTTATCCTCCTTTTCACACTTTTCTATCACCGTGGTTTTGCATTTCGCAACATTCTAAGATATTTCTCTTTAAATTTCTAACATAATTCTCTCAATGATTTGTATAACATAGAATCCATCATAAATATGACTTAAATTGTTTTGTGTGTTGGAGTCTTTATGAAATAATTTTAGTATTGCGGGATTTTTCGAACTTGGAAACATTTAATAAACGGGAATTGGCAAGTTTGTTCAACGTTTGTCAAACAGTAATTGTTACGGGTATTTTTCGGCCTGTGATAATCTCGTGTTTTTTTACTGATAATAAATTAATTTTAGTATTGCAGGATTTTTCAAACTTGGAAACATTTAATAAACGGGAATAGGCAAGTTCGTTCAACGTTTGTCAAAAAGTAATTGTTACGAGCACCTTTCGGCCTGTGATAGATAATCTAGTGTTTTTTACTAATAACAAATTAAATTTAGTATTGCAGGATTTTTCAAACTTGGAAACATTTAATAAACGGGAATAGGCAAGTTCGTTCAACGTTTGTCAAAAAGTAATTGTTACGAGCACCTTTCGGCCTGTGATAGATAATCTAGTGTTTTTTACTGATAACAAATTAATTTTAGTATTGCAGGATTTTTCAAACTTTGAAACATTTAATAAACGAGAATAGGCAAGTTTGTTCAGCGTTTGTCAAACAGTAATTGTTACGAGCACCTTTCGGCCTGTGATAAATAATCTAGTGTTTTTTTACTGATAACAAATTAATTTTAGTATTGCAGGATTTTTCAAACTTTGAAACATTTAATAAACGAGAAAAGGCAAGTTTGTTCAGCGTTTGTCAAACAGTAATTTTTACGAGTACCTTTCGGCCTGTCATAGTATTACCATCACGAACAACGATCGACAGTGAGTTATGTCTTCTCCAGTGGCCCGAAACTCGGAGGTTCGATTAACGGGAATGAATAAAATATTTAAGTTTATTTTGCCTCCCGACCACGCTTTTGCACATATCACCGTTAACAAACAGGTATGTTAATGAGTACAATATTCAATGCCAAGTGCTGACTCACATGGTAAATACTTGTTATAATAAAATAAATTATCTGCAAAAAGCATCCACCTATTTTTTCATGCTCTTATGTCCTCAGTAAGGTACAGGCAAACGCCTAGTTTCTTCTTCAGCTTTGTCTAGAACTCGGCGCAACACCTGGCTTTATCCTTCCCGGTCCTAGGTCAATGCATCGTTTAAATAAAAAGGGTCCTGCTTAGAGAGCAGACTCTCCTCAAGGGCGTTGTAACTCGGGATTCGAACCCACCATTATTGACAAATTAAAATACCACGTCAATGTATGACTATACGGAATTAAGTGATAAGGGATGAATGTGAACTTAAAGTTGAAGTAAGATGAAGAAGATCACTTTGAGATGGTTTGGGTATGCAGAACGAATGAACGAAGAAAATCTAACAAAAACAAATATACAGTGCAAATGTGAGTGAAAGTCGTGTGACGACCAAGAAAAGTGTAGTTGAATCAAGTAAATGATATTTTGACAAAATGAAATGTAGAGAATCATAGGAGTTGTGTGAGAAAGTGTATGGATGTAGAATAGGCTAATTTTGTGTGTTGAGATAGAAAAGTGTGGTGCTCTAACCTCTCTGCATACCCAGAGAGAGATGTGTCACGATGATATGTGTGTATATAAAATATTATATTTGTATATAAGAAAACATGTTAAGTGTAAAAAGAGGAAGGCGATGGCTGCGATCATTAGATAAGGGACTTCCCCCCCTTCTACAAATATTTAGAAAAACATACTTGGTTCCTGTAATTTGTTTAGTTCAACACTGTTTATCCCACTTTATATAACGGTATAACCCTACCGGTTTAAGGCTTTCGCCTCATCATTAAGAAAGCACAAACAAGATTCTAAAGTAACATGAAACAACATCTATAAATAACATATTTGGTTATTAAAAGACTTACTTAACCTTTCCCTTTCTGTGCTAAAAAAATCCGCCTGTTCCGGTGCTGTGTATTCAATACACATGTAAAAATGAGCGATTTAAAATCGGAAAAATGAGAATATTCATAGCCATTCGCTTAAATTAATTAAATTTGAAGTCAAAAGTATAATAATTGAAATTTAATTGCTGAAAACATGAGAAAAAAACATCGGCCGACGTTCAAAAAACCTCAATCGAATGCCCGCGAGCTACTGAAGCGAGAGAAGCGAGCGAACTGTGATTCTATTTCTTGCGTTCCCATACACCGAAGTAGAGTGAGATGTGAATAGCGTCGCTTCCTCACCCATAGCGTTTTTTAGAATGAATATACCAACTACTACTGGCACGCGTTTGATTGTATTGGTGAATTTATTCCCGATTTTCACAAAATATCTCTGATGTGGCCGATAAGTGCTAATTATTATTATTAATATTATTTTTTCATTCGATGCGTAAATGTATAACGGAGGAATACCTAAAATCTGAACCCAGTATTTATTATTTTATTAGATATAATAAAGTTTTTAGAAGCAATGTGTACTAGTTACACATCACAGGGAAGGAAGGGTTAAGGTAAACGAACTGCAAAGAAACCTTTGTAGATATCTCGATATGTGATAATAACTCATTCGGCTCTAGGTGGATTTGAGTGTTTGCAAATATGAATGAATTAATTGTGGAAAATTTGTGGAAACGACAGAGGAAAGAAATCAGATTTGTGGAATTAAAAAAAAAACAAATTGAAGTATGAATATTAATAAATATTGTGTGAACTTTTAGGAGCGTTGGTTTAGTGTGTGACCGATATTATAGCGGACATGAACGTGAGTCACGGGTATTTTTAACCACATGTGTTAAGCAATTTAAACAGTAAGGTATCGACACTATCTATTATTCTGTTATACAGTATTTGCAGTTTTAAATCGATAGCTTTGTTTACATTTATGCCGTGCCCAAAAATTATATATATATTAGGTCCTTACATATGAAATTGGCGTTTTGCCGTACTGGCAACTTTGATCTCAAATATCTTCTCTTTGGTTAGGAATTCCAAATTAAAATTTATACAGCTATTTACTCAAGTATTTGTGTTTCGAAAATTATAATTCATTTGTTTTTTCCTCAATTGTTTTTTTTCTTTGCGTCACTCAGTTTACAAAATGGAAAACTTGAAATATCGCGTTATTTACGAGTACGAGTTCCACCGTGGCACCAGTGCTGCAGAAACGGCTCGAAGGATTAATGATGTGTATGGCGACGGTGCCGCAAAAGAAAACACAGTGCGTTTTTGGTTCCAACGTTTTCGTTCTGGAAATTTTGACCTGCGGAATAAGCCCCGTGGACGGCCGGAGACCAAAGTTGATAATGAAGAATTGAAGGCTATTGTGGAAGCGGATCCATCGCAAACCACGTCCGAGTTAGCTGCAGGCTGCGGTGTTAGTGATAAAACTGTTTTAATCCACTTGAAGCAAATTGGGAAGGTGAAAAAGCTTGAAAGGTGGGTACCTCACGAATTGAGTGAAGCAAATCAACAAACGCGCGTTGACTGCTGCGTTGCATTACTCAACCGGCACAATAATGAAGGGATTTTGAATCGAATCATTACCTGTGATGAAAAGTGGATCCTGTATGATAATCGGAAGCGCTCATCGCAATGGCTGAACCCTGCCGAACCAGCCAAACCATGCCCCAAGCGAAAATTGACTCCAAAAAAGTTACTTGTGAGCGTTTGGTGGACTAGTGCTGGTGTCGTTCACTACAGCTTTCTTAAATCTGGCCAGACGATTACGGCAGATGTCTATTGTCAGCAACTGCAAACCATGATGGAAAAGCTAGCTGCTAAACAACCGAGGCTGGTTAATCGCTCTAGGCCACTGCTGCTTCATGATAACGCTAGACCACACACTGCACAACAGACGGCTACCAAATTAGAAGAGCTTCAATTGGAATGTCTAAGACATCCACCGTACTCTCCGGACCTTGCCCCAACAGATTACTATTTTTTTCGAAATTTGGATAACTTCTTGCAAGGGAAAAAATTCAACTCCGATGGGGCAGTCCAAACCGACTTCAAAGATTTTATTGATTCCCGTCCGAATGGTTTTTTTAGTAAAGGGATCGATGAACTACCTATGAGATGGCAAAAGTGCATAGATAGCAATGGTACATACTTTGATTAAATAAATATATTATATTAAAAAAAAACCAACTTTATGTCCTCCCAAACAAAACGCCAATTTCATATGTAAGGACCTAATATTTTTATTTGCATTGGTGTACATACTTCTGTGGGCTTACATAAATAAACCCGTAGTTAAAATATTTTTGATTCATCATTAACTCGAAAACAGCCTTCAGTTTATCATTAACTCGAAAACAGCCTTCAGTTTATCATTAACTCGAAAACAGCCTTCAGTTTATCATTAACTCGAAAACAGCCTTCAGTTTATCATTAACTCGAAAACAGCCTTCAGTTCATCATTAACTCGAAAACAGCCTTCAGTTCATCATTAACTCGAAAACAGCCTTCAGTTCATCATTAACTTGAGAGGCGATTGAGGTGGTGTGGGCACGTTGGACGCAGATCACCCGATCACATTGTGAACCAGGCTATCTCCATGGATCTCCCTCGAATAACAACCAGAGGAAGACCAAAGAATTCATGGGTGGTGCAAAAAGATAACCTGATGCAGAGGCACGGCCTGGGGGACGTAGTCCGGGACAGAAGAGCATACAACCTGAGGACGAGGAGAGCTGACCCCAACAGTCTTCGCAGACAGTGAGCTGGGATGGAGCCAGGGAGAAGCAGAAGATGAAGTATATCATTAACTCGAAAACAGCTTTCAGTTTTTACTGAATAGGATAAACACAGCAGTTGTCGAGCAAGGACTGAATATTACAAACTTAAATACATACCATCACGTCATTTCCCTGTCGAGGTAGACAGAGAGGACAGGCCACCAAATTTTCCTATCTCGACACATTTCATTTGGCTCTTTCACTGAAGAGGGACCCACTGGTCAGGAGTCATTGTTATAAACGATGCGATTTTCTAAGACCCTCCAAAAAATTGTTGTCTCAATTGATTCCTAGAGCTGCACACGCCACCCATATCTCAATAATAGTAGTAAAAGGACAATTTAGTTTTAACGAAATACAAATTTAAGTGTAACGAACATCACATACATTATCTCGCTAACGCGCTTCCATGCATATCATACATATATATTATCACGCCATTTCTCTGTCGGGGTAGACAGAAAGGACAGAGCGCCAGATTTTCCTATCTCGACACATATTTTTAGCCTCCTCCATATCCATACACTTAATCATATAGGTCCTGCGATTTCTAAGCTAACATTTTCTTCTTTTAAAACATTTCCTTTGTCTTCTTCTCACACGCCTTCCACTCACGTTTGCGTTTGCGAACAGTAGGAGGTGTCGAAAATGCTCACTTTCGTCTACTTGGCATTCCATTTTGAAGGCTTGTAATCAAATAAAATAATATATGTAACGTAAAAGCAAACACAATATCTTGTAGAACAGAAAATTTTCTTTCGAATGACGTATAACTTTTACCATTTTGTTTTACTTTTGGTGCTCGTTTTTAAATTGGAAAAAAACGGACACAACTTATGTTAACACCAAATATATTTAAAATAATTTATCTCCATAATAGCCGTAACAAATTTGACAATTGATAAAAAAATAACTTCATTTAGTGTTCATATACCACCATCACATCACACTCATAGTTTCACAATTCTCTTTTTTCTTCTAGTTACAGATTTAGTCTCGGTCATTAGTCTGCGGCTCTTCGTTGAGCGACCATTAGGAACATAAACCCGATTGGAAACGCTCCTAAAACTAAAAGTTTTATTTTATTAAGAGTTGTGCCTTGTTCACACTTCGTGTTCATACTCGGCCGAGTACTAAACTCGACGTGTGTAAACACAAATGTTACTCAATTTGTCTGAAGCATATTTCGGCCCACCCACATTTTACCTGTTTTTAGATAACTAGTCGAATAACCAGTGCCATGCAAAGTTAACAGAGTTTTTTATAACATTACTTAACTGTTATGTTATAAAACAGTGCTTGTGTATGAAATACTCACGAGGTTAACCACTTGCTACTTCTATAAACACGTTTTATATCAGTGTTCCCAAATAAAATTATTCATTAAACACAACTATACCGCATCGAAACATCAACTGACAGTTAAATGTAAAAACTATACAATTTTCACTCCCGACTATGATTTTATTCAACACTATATCAGCACGTAGATACAAAGAAATCATTTCAATGTTATAATTGTTTTTCATTTTATTAAGAAAAAAAAAAATTTCAGTCGATTCTTAAAGCATGCCAAAGACGGAGCGAGTCTAACATTGCTTTGTAACTCGTTCCAGAGTCTCACTTCATTGACAGGAAAGGACGACGTACAAAAAAGAAGAGCGGTGAACTGGAAAGGCTAATAAACAATATAATATGTCTGATCGTAGCGCAAGTCCGTGATCGGATAGACGCTGAACATTTTCGGCGAGATAAAAGGGGGTGGCGGGGCAGTTAAGGATATTATACAATAGATATAGTATGTGAATTTGGCGTCTATTTCTTACGTTCAACCAGTTCAGAGCCTTCTGGTATGATGTGATACGATCGTACTTTCTCAGGTTAAAAATAAATCTTGAAGACGCTTAAAAACGTACGCAAAGATGCACTACCCTGTCTGGCAGCGAGGTTGATTCTCCCCTCGGCGACCCAGAGACTGACATCATGTCAGGGCCAGCTTGCAGGATTCCAGGTTCAAGCAAAGTGAAGCAGGAGAAAGCCAGTCGTTCAAGGTTTGAAACGATAAGAGCATAGAGCTCACGCATTCGTGGTAGCCTGGGGGTCACTGACATAAATAGTAAGCGGGAAGAGCGACAGCTGAGATGGTACGGTCACATAAGACGAAGACCACCAGACCATACGGTAAATCAGGCAATGTCTGTGGATCTTCCTCGACAACCGTCCAGAGAAAGACCAAAGAACTCATGGATGACTCAATGCTCCAAAATTCTGCAGAGAAACGGCCTAGATGAAAGCGACACCCAGAACCGAAGTATTTACAGCCTGAGAACGAGAAGAGCCGACCCTCAACAGCCTACCTAGGCAATAAGTATGGACAGTGCCAGTAAGAAGAAGAAGATGCTGTAATTTGTCCAGCTGTAACAATTTACTTATCAGACTGTTATTTATCCTCTTTCTTCGCCAACACTACCGTGTCATCAGCATACAGTTAACCGCAGACATTCCCATTTACATGCCACCCATTATTACGTCTGTAATTCTTTCACACATATATTATTTATATTTGATTATTCAAATAAATCAAATGAATTAGTTTTGTGGGTCCTTAAGAGACAAAATAAATCAAATGAATTAGTTTTGTGGGTCCCTAAGAGACAAAATAAATCAAATGAATTAGTTTTGTGGGTCCCTAAGAGACAAAATAAATCAAATGAATTAGTTTTGTGGGTCCCTAAGAGACAAAATAAATCAAATGAATTAGTTTTGTGTGTCCCTAAGAGACAAAATAAAAAGCTCACGCATTCGTGGAAGCCTAGTTGTTACAGACATCAACAGCAAGATGGAGGAGAGGCGATTGAGATGGTATGGGCACGTTGGACGCAGAGCACCCGATCACATTGTGAACCAGGCAATCTCCATGGATCTTCCTCGAATAACAACCAGAGGAAGACCAAAGAATTCATGGGTGGTGCAAAAAGATAACCTGATGCAGAGGCACGACCTAGGGGAAGTAGTCCGGGACAGAAGAGCATACAACCTGAGGACACGAGGAGAGCTGATCCCATCAGTCTTCGCAGACAATGAGTTGGGATGGAGCCAGGGAGAAGATTTGTTTTGTTATTCTTTCTTCATTCGTTCGTTCCAGCTTCGCTTTATAACTGAATTGACGTTGGAGTGGCGAAGGGATCTTCGACTACGAGGCCCAGGAACGACGACAAAAAAGGACAGAACAAATATTTAGTTTGAATAATAAAATACCTAATTTAATATCGCAAGTACATATCTTCCTATTGCGGACTTGTTTCATTTTGATAGCGTGTGTTTTTCAAAATTGGAATAGTCACGTTACGTCGTAGCTTCCCCATACACATGCCATATGTTTTATGTTTTAGTGCCCCCTTGATATGTTCCAATCGCTAAACGAAAATACCACCCAAACAGTGGAATAACTCAACTTGCTTCAACCATTTGTTACTCGGCCGAGCTGGATACAGATTACTCGGCCGGGCACTCGCCAGTGTAAACACGTCATTAGGATGTGAGAAATAGATATTGAGTCATTGCTAGCGCAGATATTGGCGACTTATGTATGCTACACGTCGTGAATTTGGCGTCGGAAGGTGTTTTTATTTTCATCCTAATTAAATCTTATCCTAAAAAAATGATAAATCAAAATAAAATATAGTATTGTAATTTGTTTTATCAAACACTGTTTATTCCACTTTTTGTAACTGTATAACCCTACCGGTTTCACCTTATCATCAGGTGAGTACAAACAAGACTGAATTACGAGTATGTTAGAACTGCTACCGAGATACACGCTTCTAACGGTTAACATTCGGGTTGGTGACTGGGGGTTGAGGGAGGGACGGGACAACCTCGGCGAGCAGCGGACTGCTTCGGATATTGACATATTTCATATCTGCTTCGGGACTGCTATTTCATATTCACATTACCAAAAGCAAAAGTAAATTTTCTTCTTAGATTAAGCGCGTTAGAAAGCACTCATCAACATACTTAAGTGACTGAATATATATGTAACATACGTTTGTGCGTAAATACTCGTTTGTATACATATGCATTATTTTTTACTTTATATAATTTTAAAAAAAAAAAAAATTTCCCTGTAATTTTTCTTCTTTTTCAATGTCTTGTATTTTTCAATGTAATTGGGCTAAGCCTGTTTTGAAAAAATAAATAAATAAATAAATAAATAAATAAAAATGTATGTGTTTTCCAGATGTTCACCTCGATGCACTGACTTAGGAAATTTCTAGGGCCTCTAATCTGTCCAATTTATTTCCGTTACTGTTGATATGTAAGAATTTGGCATCATCGATAGAAAATGTATGGTTTCCACGCTGACAATGATTAGCCATTTCAGAATAAATTAGAAGATTTGTTCACGAAATCTCTTTTCAAAAGGTCTTCCTGTCTTTCCTATATAGAAATTATCACAGTCAGCACATAAAAGTTTATACACACACCACTGTTGCTAAGTATTCCATTTTTGCCTTTCCCATTAAATAAGAGTTTCCGGAGATTAAAATTAGTGTAAAAAGCTGGCTTATTTCCCGGCCACGATCTTCAACATGTCCGCATCGTCAACTTGAAAATGTTGAGGTATATCATACGACTGAATGAACTTAAAGAGCTATATGATAAGAGTTATGCATATGGGAGAAGCGATAGATGGATCTCTGTATACCTCGAAACGGAAACGGTTATGACGGTATATATGTACGATTTCAGTCTAAAAAATTCGGTCTGTAATAATTACAGTATGTAACATACATATAGTACTATATATGGACAGATTCCAAGCCAGCTACGTCGACCGCATTGTCGGGCGGTGTTACAGTTAACATTTGATAACTTTACCGTCAGTAGTATGTCAACTAAAGTCGATAGAAGACGTGTTGTTTCGTTATATTCTGAAATGTAAAAAATTTAATATCGCGCGGTTATTATTAAGTTTCTTTCAAAAGAAGGGAAATGTCTGGCAGATATTAAACGAAATCAGCATCAAAAGTCATTTTCATTGCTACCATTAAAGTTCAAAATTTGTAATTTGTTTTATCAAAAACACTTGTATTCCAGTTTTTGTAAAGGTATAAATAACGCTACCGGTTTTAAGGCTTTAAGAGGTGAAAACCTTGAAACCGGTAGGGTTATACCGTTACAAAAAGTGGAATAAACAGTGTTTGATAAAACAAATTACAATATCTTGAAACCTTCACAATAACAATGTATAAACAACATATAAAGTTCAAACTATTTACCTTAGTGTAAGTGACTTAAAACACAAGATATCCTTACCTTATAAGGCTTATCGTCTCTGTGCAAGTACAACATATTTACGACCACGTGTACATACATCAACAAGATATTAAAGTTATTGCAGGGGAGTAGAGAGCATTTTTTTTAATCTTTTTTGGTCGTAAGGGTAAAAAAAGGTTGAGAAACAATGTGTTATTGCGATATGTAAAGGATACTTAAGTGTTGTTTACTTTGTCAATAAATACGTAAATATGCGTGGACATTGTATGACTCTTCCGTAGTTGGTAGGAAGCTGGTGCCAAATTGTGGTCCAATGGACACAAATACTCATAATATGTGTATGGTGCTGATATAGAGAGAGAGTGAAAAAAATTAAATACCTCGGAAGTATCCTAGTGGAAGACCTCGACCCAGAAACCGGAGTCAAGTGCAGAATTGAACCATCTCGTGCGGCTTTTAATAAAATGAGAAGCGTATTCTGCGATGATAATCTAAACTTGAAACTTCGACAACGGTTCGTCAAATGCTACGTTTGGCCAGTGTTATTGCATGGAGTGAAATCATGGACCCTCAAAGTAAGTAGTATGAACCGACTGGAAGCATTCGAAATGTGGATACACCGGAGAATGCTACGGATACCCTGCAAAGATATGGTCAGCAACACAAGGGTTCTTCAAAGAGCCAAAGCTGATAGAGAGTTGCTGACTAATATTAATATCCGAAAGGTGTCCTATTTGGGTCATGTACTTAGAGGAGCAAAGTACATCCAAGGCAAAATAGAAGGCCGAAGAGGTGTTGGCAGGAGGCAAATCTCCTGGCTCCGCAATATATGTGATTGGACAGGCATAAGGGGCGTTGGAGATCTTTTTCGGGCTGCCAGGGACAAAGATGTCTACTCTCAGGTGATATTCAACGTTGGGGGGACCTGACATTACACTGGGAAGAAGAAGATCTAAATAATAAAGGGACTTAGAATAAAGAAGAAATAATATGAAGAGGACAACGATGAGGATGAAGAGGAAGAAGAAGAAGAAAGTTCCGATGACGATTTTCAGGGATTTTAAAGGTCAGTTCGGTTTTATAAACTAAAAAATTTTTTTTAGTCTGGCTTAATAGAAGGTCGAAGAGGTGTTGGCAGGAGGCAAATCTCTTGACTCCGCAATATACGTGATTGGACTGGTATAAGGAGCGTTGGTGATCTTTTTCGGGCTGCCGGGGACAAATATATCTACTATCAAGTGATAATCAACATTGGGGGGACCTGACATGAACTGAGAAGAAAAAAAAATGTTTACAAGTATACCATATGCCCAAATTGGTCATCGTCTCGCTTTTGCTAATAAGGAAAAACACGCGATTCCTCACAGCAGCGTCTGAATCTAATTACAGTAGTTTAAAACTTTGTGTTGCTCAACTTGTATTATGTGAATAGATCATGCGCAGTCTCCCGGGCGGTTTGGGCTCCGATTTTCACAAACTATCTCTGATGTGGCCGATAAGTGCTAATTATTATTAATATTATTTTTTCATTCAATGCGTAAATGTATTACGGAGGAATACCTAAAATCTGAACCCAGTATTTATTATATAATATTTATAGAGATATTAAAGTGTTTAGAAGCAATGTGTACTAGTTACACATCACAGGACAAGAAGGGTTAATATCGTCTTGTGATATTTTGTCAAGTTATTTTTTTACACTTTTAGAATCACTGCACTCTTTCCCACGGAGTAGCACCCATTCAAATTCTTCAAGCAATGGGAATGGTTAGCACTGCTTAATAAGGATTTATGGAATTTCTATGCTACTCAGGAGTGTTTCTCAAGTGTTGTTCCAAGTATATCATACTATATAACATCACAAGGATCTTCGTAGCCATATTGCTTTTTAGTTTCTAAATAACGATTTAAAAAACCGATAACAAGAATTAGCCGACAAGAGCAAAGCGGTAGTCTTTAAAATGAACATTTTGTAGAAGATTATTGTTCTATTGTTATATTGCCATTATCCTCCCCACACTTCTCTATGGGGGCTTGGTATTTTTTTTTAACCTGAAAAGTTTATTGCCATGTGGCAATCTCTTCCAACCAACCAAAAATATGTTTTTATAGGCCCTAAGTGTTAACCAGACTGGAATCCTATTAAAAAAAATCTGGGTTCCAGCGGGGATCGAACCCGCAACCTCCGGATCGGCGGACAAGTGTCTTACCATCAGGCCACGGAGGTCGTTGGCGAGGAGGAGGGTTTCCTATAGTAGGCACATTCGAAACCTTGAAATGTTGCCAACTTTGTGTATGGGAGTTAAATGTGGACGTGTAAAAAGACAGGAGTCGAATAAATGCTGTAAAAATGCGTGCATCGAGAAGAATATACGGTGTGACAATGTATAAGAGAATACGGAATGAAGTATGCATAAGGGGTGCATATGAATTTAAGGCTGATGTGTTAAGTAAGGTGGAGAAGAATACGCCGAGTTGGTTTGGCCATGCGGAATGAACGAATGAAGAAAGACTGACAAAACAAGTGTATAGTGCAAATGTGAGCGGGAGGCGTATAAGAGGAAGACCAAAGACAGTATGGATTGATCAAGTGAACGATATTCTGAAAGATAGAAACTTAAAAAGTCAGACAAATCGTCGAAGTTGCATGGGTGTAGAATATACTAAGGATGTATGTGTGTGTCGATATATGAAAGTATGACGCTCTGTCTTCTCTGCTTACTCCGATAGGGAAATGTCGTGACGGTAAGTATGTTAATTAATGTTGGGAACTAATTCTTCTTCTTCAGCCGTCTCTCCACTGCTGGATGTAGGCCTCTTCTAAAACCTTCCACGCTTCCCTGTCTTGGGCTTTTCTCGTCCATTTTCTACCGGCGACTGGGATAATGTCGTCAGCCCACCTCTTCTGGGGCCGTCCCATCGGTCTTTGGCAACTAATACACTGTTGTAAACCATAATTGTATTAGGTCTTGACATTGCTTGATGATCATACCATAATAATGGTAGAAATGAAACTATTCGTGTACTCAAACCACTGTTGCAGCCAACTGCTTGACATTGTGGGAGTATGTTATTTGACAGAAGACGTTGGCGGACTTGTGTGTGGAGTGGTGTTGTCTTGCTGTTGTCAAGACTGAGGTTTGATGTTATGTATGTATCGACTGATAGATAACAGATGTATACATACATTTCTATAATTCCTAATGGTATGGTCCATGCGGCGACAACACTCGAATCATTAGTTCCAAAGATTAATAACGATTGTTATATTGTATTTTTCGAAAAAAGTACCAAACGAATTCTACGATACAATACGAAGGGTTCCTGTCTAGTTTTCACCTAAGGCCTTTTTAACCCTTCCTTCCCTTCCCTGTGATGTGTAACTAGTACACATTGCTTCTAAAAACTTTAATATCTCTATAAATATAATAAATACTGGGTTCAGATTTTAGGGTTTCCTCCGTAATACATTTACGCATTGAATGAAAAAAATAATATTAATAATAATTATCACTTATCGGCCACATCAGAGATATTTTGTGAAAATCGGGAATAAATTCACCAATACAATCAAACGTGTGCCAGTGTGTGACGTAGGTATATTCATTCTAAAAAAAACGCTATGGGTGAGGTAGCGACGCGCTATTCACGTCTCACTCTCACTCTACTTCAGTATATGGGAACGCAAGAAATATAATCTTAGTTCTCTCGCTTCAGTAGCTTTCGGGCATCTACTCGTATTTGAGGTGGTCGCTTCGCCCGTTTTGTGAACGTCGGTCGATGTTTTTTTTTCATGTTTTCAGCAATTAAATTTCAATTATTATCACTTTTGACTTCAAATTTAATTAATTGAAGCGATTGGCTATGAATATTCTTATTTTTCCGATTTGAAATCGCTCATTTTTACATGTGTATTGAATACAACGCACCGGCACGCGCGATTTTTTTTAGCACAGGAAGGGAAACGTTAATATCATTCTGGTTAGTTTGGATAGATTGCTAAATGACAATAAATCCGCCAGGTTGTATTGTATTCAATGTACTACATTTGTATACAATGTAAAAATAGTATACAATATAGTATAAAATAGTATAAAATTGTATACAATTGTATACAATGTAAAAATACGTGCACTTAAAATAATACAATATAAGACAGAATAATAAATGTTCAACGTCTTTCCGATCATGGAGTAGCGCTACGCTCAAACAGAGATTGTTTATTGATCTTTCCAGTTCACTGCTCTTCTTTTTTACGTCATCCTTTACTGTTCATGCAGTGAGACTCTGGAACCAGTTGGAAACCACTGTAAGACTCTCCGGCCTTGGCATGGTTTAAGAAGCGACTGAAAAAAACTTAATTTCTAGTAATATAACGTGTTTCATTCCTGAGTTTTCATTTTCTCCACCATCCCTTCTTTTACCTTTGATGGTTGATAATGAATAGTCTTTTAAATATTTTTTGCATATGTAACATTCTTTATTTACTTTTTGTCTGGATGGTTGGAAGATATTGCCGCCTGGCAATAATCCCGCCAGATTGTGTTAAGTAAATACATAAATACGGAATGAAATGATAAGGAATGAACGTGAACTTAAGGCTGATGTGTTAAGAAGAAAGACTAACGAAGATCTGAGTGGAACAGATAGTGGAAATATAGTGCAAATGTGAGTAGAACGTGTAGTAGGGAAAGATCAAGGACACCCTATGTAACGAAAGTATAATATCCTACAACACAATGCATATCTGATCAAGGAAAGCCTATATAACGAAAGTATAATATCCTACAACACAAT
>OX463864.1:20393012-20518780 GCA_949825065.1 Odontocerum albicorne
AATATCATACAACACAATGCATATCTGATCAAGGAAAGCCTATATAACGAAAGTATAATATAAAAGGGGAAGATCAAGGAAAGCCTATATAACGAAAGTATAATATCATAAATGGGGAAGATCAAGGAAAGCCTATATAATGAAAGTATAATATCATACAACACAATGCATATCTGATCAAGGAAAGCCTATATAACGAAAGTATAATATCATAAAAGGGGAAGATCAAGGAAAGCCTATATAACGAAAGTATAATATCATATAACACAATGCATATCTGATCAAGGAAAGCCTATATAACGAAAGTATAATATCATAAAAGGGGAAGATCAAGGAAAGCCTATATAACGAAAGTATAATATCATACAACACAATGCATATCTGATCAAGGAAAGCCTATATAACGAAAGTATAATATCATACAACACAATGCATATCTGATCAAGGAAAGCCTATATAACGAAAGTATAATATCATACAACACAATGCATATCTGATCAAGGAAAGCCTATATAACGAAAGTATAATATAAAAGGGGAAGATCAAGGAAAGCCTATATAACGAAAGTATAATATCATAAATGGGGAAGATCAAGGAAAGCCTATATAATGAAAGTATAATATCATACAACACAATGCATATCTGATCAAGGAAAGCCTATATAACGAAAGTATAATATCATAAAAGGGGAAGATCAAGGAAAGCCTATATAACGAAAGTATAATATCATATAACACAATGCATATCTGATCAAGGAAAGCCTATATAACGAAAGTATAATATCATAAAAGGGGAAGATCAAGGAAAGCCTATATAACGAAAGTATAATATCATATAACACAATGCATATCTGATCAAGGAAAGCCTATATAACGAAAGTATAATATCATAAATGGGGAAGATCAAGGAAAGCCTATATAATGAAAGTATAAAATCATACAACACAATGCATATCTGATCAAGGAAAGCCTATATAACGAAAGTATAATATCATAAAAGGGGAAGATCAAGGAAAGCCTATATAACGAAAGTATAATATCATAAAAGGGGAAGATCAAGGAAAGCCTATATAACGAAAGTATAATATCATAAAAGGGGAAGATCAAGGAAAGCCTATATAACGAAAGTATAATATCATAAATGGGGAAGATCAAGGAAAGCCTTTATAATGAAAGTATAATATCATACAACACAATGCATATCTGATCAAGGAAAGCCTATATAACGAAAGTATAATATAAAAGGGGAAGATCAAGGAAAGCCTATATAACGAAAGTATAATATCATAAATGGGGAAGATCAAGGAAAGCCTATATAATGAAAGTATAATATCATACAACACAATGCATATCTGATCAAGGAAAGCCTATATAACGAAAGTATAATATCATAAAAGGGGAAGATCAAGGAAAGCCTATATAACGAAAGTATAATATCATATAACACAATGCATATCTGATCAAGGAAAGCCTATATAACGAAAGTATAATATCATAAAAGGGGAAGATCAAGGAAAGCCTATATAACGAAAGTATAATATCATACAACACAATGCATATCTGATCAAGGAAAGCCTATATAACGAAAGTATAATATCATACAACACAATGCATATCTGATCAAGGAAAGCCTATATAACGAAAGTATAATATCATACAACACAATGCATATCTGATCAAGGAAAGCCTATATAACGAAAGTATAATATAAAAGGGGAAGATCAAGGAAAGCCTATATAACGAAAGTATAATATCATAAATGGGGAAGATCAAGGAAAGCCTATATAATGAAAGTATAATATCATACAACACAATGCATATCTGATCAAGGAAAGCCTATATAACGAAAGTATAATATCATAAAAGGGGAAGATCAAGGAAAGCCTATATAACGAAAGTATAATATCATATAACACAATGCATATCTGATCAAGGAAAGCCTATATAACGAAAGTATAATATCATAAAAGGGGAAGATCAAGGAAAGCCTATATAACGAAAGTATAATATCATACAACACAATGCATATCTGATCAAGGAAAGCCTATATAACGAAAGTATAATATCATACAACACAATGCATATCTGATCAAGGAAAGCCTATATAACGAAAGTATAATATCATACAACACAATGCATATCTGATCAAGGAAAGCCTATATAACGAAAGTATAATATAAAAGGGGAAGATCAAGGAAAGCCTATATAACGAAAGTATAATATCATAAATGGGGAAGATCAAGGAAAGCCTATATAATGAAAGTATAATATCATACAACACAATGCATATCTGATCAAGGAAAGCCTATATAACGAAAGTATAATATCATAAAAGGGGAAGATCAAGGAAAGCCTATATAACGAAAGTATAATATCATATAACACAATGCATATCTGATCAAGGAAAGCCTATATAACGAAAGTATAATATCATAAATGGGGAAGATCAAGGAAAGCCTATATAATGAAAGTATAAAATCATACAACACAATGCATATCTGATCAAGGAAAGCCTATATAACGAAAGTATAATATCATAAAAGGGGAAGATCAAGGAAAGCCTATATAACGAAAGTATAATATCATAAAAGGGGAAGATCAAGGAAAGCCTATATAACGAAAGTATAATATCATAAAAGGGGAAGATCAAGGAAAGCCTATATAACGAAAGTATAATATCATAAAAGGGGAAGATCAAGGAAAGCCTATATAACGAAAGTATAATATCATACAACACAATGCATATCTGATCAAGGAAAGCCTATATAACGAAAGTATAATATCATACAACACAATGCATATCTGATCAAGGAAAGCCTATATAACGAAAGTATAATATCATACAACACAATGCATATCTGATCAAGGAAAGCCTATATAACGAAAGTATAATATAAAAGGGGAAGATCAAGGAAAGCCTATATAACGAAAGTATAATATCATAAATGGGGAAGATCAAGGAAAGCCTATATAATGAAAGTATAATATCATACAACACAATGCATATCTGATCAAGGAAAGCCTATATAACGAAAGTATAATATCATAAAAGGGGAAGATCAAGGAAAGCCTATATAACGAAAGTATAATATCATATAACACAATGCATATCTGATCAAGGAAAGCCTATATAACGAAAGTATAATATCATAAAAGGGGAAGATCAAGGAAAGCCTATATAACGAAAGTATAATATCATATAACACAATGCATATCTGATCAAGGAAAGCCTATATAACGAAAGTATAATATCATAAATGGGGAAGATCAAGGAAAGCCTATATAATGAAAGTATAAAATCATACAACACAATGCATATCTGATCAAGGAAAGCCTATATAACGAAAGTATAATATCATAAAAGGGGAAGATCAAGGAAAGCCTATATAACGAAAGTATAATATCATAAAAGGGGAAGATCAAGGAAAGCCTATATAACGAAAGTATAATATCATACAACACAATGCATATTCCGAATAATGAATGACACTGTTGATATATTCTCGGTATCGTCTAGCAGTATGAGTAGAATCCTGGCTGATATTCTTCCTAATGAATAAGCTAACGCTAGAAGCAGACCCTCTTTGTGTAACAGGAGAAATCCGTGCAAAGTGGAGAAAAAAATATATCTCCTAACACTTGCAGGCAGAGAAATATCGATCCAATCGAATGATACACATATACTTGAAAAAACGATAAACATCTGACAACCATCATTCCTCTCTAAGGCAGGGCTCTCCAAACTACCTGGCATATCCGGGCCGTCATAGTTTATTTTGATTACATTGTAAAATTTACAATGTAAGTAAATCATACAAAATAATAATCAGATGTTTTTATTTAACGACCAATTAAGAAACACAATAACTGACATACTTTTACGTAATGAAATTGAACATTTTAACTGTAATTAATGATATGAGATTTATCCTAAAAACTTGCAAGTGACATACATATGTAATTTACATAATGAAATTAATTGCGAACGGAGCGCGGAGTCCACCCTCGGGCCCTGCGCCATAGATATCTCACTCGTCGGTTAGTCCCAATACGAAGATTTGCGCGTAATTCAAAACTACATTATGTTGGTATGGTGAGCTAGCTGGGTCTTGGCCCTTGGGACTTTGTTGAGGAGTCAGTGTGACCCTTAGGTTAAAAAGTTTAGAGACCCCTGTTCAAAGGCATATATTCTCACATTTAAGTATAACGTATTTTTATTTGAAGGTCTCAGTTCTTCGGCTTCCGAATAATGAGGCATCTACTCGTATTCTCACATATAAGTATGAAGTGTTTTTATTTGAAGGTTTCTCAGTTCCTCGGCTTCCGAATAACGAATATTATTTCACAAGTTTAATTGGATTCCAGTCAGACCGGACTTTCATTGATAAATTAAATCTGCTCGCTTCTAACATACTCGTAAGTCGATTCGACACCGGCTATCTGATTTATTGCATGTTCCATCGTCGGCCGAATGTGACTATTGCGTCATTGTCGTGTAGCTGAGTGGTTTGTTTGTCGATTTCGTCACTCGGTTCGATTTGCCTCGTTTGTTTTGTCAACAAAATTACTACTAACTTGTCGAGTCAACAAAAAAAAAACACTTGTATTTATGGCGTCAATATTCAATCCATAGAACTCATTTTTAATTAGAAAAATGAAAATTAAACGCTTTGATTGTTTTTTGATCTATATGATATATTATTGGGTTGATGCAAAAGTTATGACCGTTTTTTACATATACAATTAAACTTTTTTTTTTCAGATTTGTATTATTTATTTAATCAATTATATAATTTCCATCAGTTCTTATAACCTTCTCCCATCTTTCTATCAACTTATTAATACCATTAGTGTAAAATTCCGTGGATTTTGATGCGAAAAATGTAGTAAGGGATGTTTTTACCTGCTCTATTGTATAAAATTTTTTATCATTTAAAAATTTTTGCAGTGATCGGAATAAATGAAAATCGGAAGGAGCAAGATCTGGAGAATACGGTGGATGCTTGATAACATCCCAATTCAACTCATTTAGCTTGTGTTGGGTCATCATAGCCATATGTGGTCGCGCGTTGTCGTGATGAAACACTCCCCTTTTTCTGTTTACCAATTCTGGTATATCTTTTTGAAGGGCGATGTTCAATTTGGATATTTGCTGACAATATCGTTCTGCTGTAATTGTCTGATTGCGTTCCAAGAGTTCAAAATACACAATACCCTTACAATCCCACCAAACACAAAGCATAACTTTTTTTTATGGATTTCGGCCTTCGAAGTAGTTAATGGGGCTTGTCCAGGTATAGCCCAATGTCTTTTTCTTGTCACGTTGTTGTACACGACCCATTTCTCATCTCCCGTTACCAAACGATGCAAAAAAAGGTTCATGTTTTTGTCTCGCACTCAAAGCAACGCACGTTGAAACACGATCCAATAAATTGGCAGCCGACAATTGATGAGATATCCAAACGTCGTACCGCGAAACCATCCCCATACGCTTCAAATGTCTTAATACGTTTGTTTGGTTGACTCCCATCATCGACGCGATCTCCCTGGTGGTTAGACGTGGATTGGTGTCAATTATGACTTTTAACTTGTCGTCATCAGACTTCAATGGCCGCCCGGTACGTGGTTTATCAATTAGTGAAAAATCCCCAGATCGGAATTTTGTAAACCATCTTCGTACCTGTCGAACTTTGATGACATCTGCTCCATACACATCGCAAATGTTTTTGGTTGCTACACTCGCGGTATTGTCTTCACGGAATTCATAAAGTAAACAATGACGTAAATGCACTTTATCGACCGACATTTTGAAAAAATACAAGGGCTCTTTACTGTACTCTGGCCAGGCCAAAACTAAATAGAAAGTAGAGGGAAAGCATCCTTTATACAATGGAATCATTTAAAAGAAGATACTATTCATCATTTCTTACCTGGGAATTTTTTTAAAATCATAAAAAACGGTCATAACTTTTGCATCAACCCAATATTTTTCGTTAAGGCATTAACACTGTGGAGGTTGTAAAGACATTGTAATTTGTTAAATTCATAGCTTCCCAAACTTTTTCGCCCCGTAGACCGACCACTTGCCGATTTTTTTGTTTTCCGTAGACCCCCTGCCTGCCTAATATTGAATTTTCCTAAACTTATTAACTTCAAATGTGTTTTTGACAGCTGACACAGTGCTGTTCACTTTGATAAGGTTTTTTTGTCGAGTGGACAATTGTAAAAAAAAGAAAAACATGTACAATTTTTATTCATACCTTTATTGAAGACACAAAATTCAAGTAAATATTTGGCTTTGGAACGAAACAAATCAAAACGTAGTAAAATTCTTACATAAAATTAATACACAAATAATACTGTTAATGAGAGGGATGAACCTGATGCTCTGATAGCAATGGTTCAATATTTAGGTTTCAAATTAGTGAGGTATAGTCTTAAATCTCCACGTTCAGTGATTTGCATTCAATTTCTTGATATAAGTATTTTCTATGTCTAATATAAGTATTATGTACACACAATCTGTGTTAGGTGTAATAAGACATTTACGGAACACCTAAATATTGATGATGATCTGCCTAAATGGGATCCGCTCACGTGGACCCCCATTTACATCTCGTGCACCCCCATTTTCTTTTCTCGCTGACATAGACCACCTGCAAGTCGAAATCGACCCTTGGGGGTCCATATATACCATTTTGGGAATATTTGGTTTAATTATGCACTGTTTATTCCACTTTATACAATATAACGGTATACACCATATGCGGTATACACCATATGCGAAAACTGTTAAATGGTGTTTCGAAACCCATAGATATCAGTAATAATACCGACATAAACACGGTATGTTTTCCTAATAAAATAAAAAAAAAAAATAACCTTACCAGTTTCAAGGTTTTCATCTCATCATCAGGGGAGTACAAACAAGACTGAATTTTATTCGAACTGGTACCGACTTACACGCTTCTAATGGTGTATGTCGGTACCAGTTCGAACAAAATTCAGTATACTTACCCTGGCAACGAAACAACGCGACGATATAAATGTAATTATCAAAAAAAAAATCGTTTGCCACTTATCTACTGCGCAAAATAAACATGGAATGAATCAATCTCCTTGATATTGGAACTCTGGGTTTAATCTTTCAAGAATGTGTGTTTGCTGGAGTGCAACAGTTTGCACACAAACCAATACGCACGGGCGTCTCCCATCCACATGATGTCTTACAATCATATTCGATCTCTAGGGATACCCTATCGATCTAGGTTAAGTTGAAGATTACATAATGTCTTTATTGACGTTAAGTCTTCAATCGTGACGTAGAGGTCTCGACACCGCCTCCTCCGTGTGACGCGCCTGCCCCCACGCCGGTCTGAACCCACGACCATATACCTACCGGCCCGGCCTGTATATGGCGATGTAGGTGAGCTGGAAGGTCAGCACCATTGCTGCCACACTAGTAGTTGACATTCACTACAATAGTGTTTTGGTTTATGCTGGATTCTTCTGGGTCACGCTCGAGTGGGCGGGGCTGATTTGAACTTAGGAATTATGGACGTGTTTGACAACAGATGCTGTGACTTTTGAGACATTTATGTTAGATGACATAGTCTTAAAAGCAAACGTTTATAATATAACTTTATAATACTGCCAACATGGCTAGGCGGCTCAGCAGGGACCATATGTTTGTGGCATTTGCGGGAGGGAGTGCGCATCCAGGATCGGGCTGTTCTCTCATAGAAGATTACACGATCGACGTGGGTGAGCGGTTCAAGACTGACGTTGGAGTGGCGAGGGGATCCTCGACTGCGAGGCCCGGCAACGACGATAATATTGTATAGTATTACACTTTCGTTGTATATCGTACGACCTGACGGGCTTATCGCCATGTAGCAATGTCTTCTAACCAACCAGAAAGATGTTAAAGAGGCTTTAAGAGAATACCAGACTGGAATCCTTTTTAAAAATATCCGGGTTTCAGCGGGACTAGAACTCGCAACCTCCGGGCTGGAAGACAGGAGTCTTATCAACTAGGCCACGGAGGTCTTCGTAATATAAGTTGTCTCAAATATTATTTATAGGCAACTTGAACTTGCTGTAGGAATTTGCCATGCCAAGCTTTCCTGACAAGTTTAGGAATGAGGAGGGCTTTTATTTCCAGCAAGATGGTGCACCTCCCCACTACCATCGCGAAGCGAGGCCCTATCTCAATGAAAATTTGCTGAACAGGTGGATTGAACGTATGTTAGAGGTAACATTGAATACCCCCGTGCCCTCCAGTCCTCATGTCAATGAACTGTTTTTTTTATGGGGACCCATAAAAGATAAATTTTATTTTACAAAACTGGCAACGGTTGATTGATTGAGAGCAACTATTGAAAGATAATGCGTCCAAATACCAAAACAGATGATTCGTGATGTTTGCGATTTCACGTTATCAACAGTGCATGGACCACAACGACCTTAAACTTGACCTTTTGCGATAGCTAAAAAAATATTCATCTGTATGTTCTTTAATTTCGAGTATTAATCTTAGATATACCTTAATAAGTACTGAAATTATAATCATTCAAAGTATTTATACATTTTTTTGAACACCCTGCATAATAAGTTTAAAGCCGTGACACCGAAAATGAAACAAAACATACAGTGGCTGGGAAGTAAAAATGATACAAAACATATGTTATATGCAGAAGAAGCTAATGCTTAACGTGAGTATTCCAGTTTTGAAACAAACGCTGTCGAAGTAAAATAAATCGGCAAATGGAAAGACTTGCAGTATTAAATTAGGTTGTTAATTTTTTAAACTTAACATTTGCTAAGTTTAAAAAATTTTCAGCGTCTTTACAATCATGAATTAGCGCTACACTAAAACAGAGATTGTTTATTGGCCTTTCCAGTTCACCGCTCCTCTTTCTTTACGTCGTCCTTTACTGTCCATGCAGTGAGACTCTGGAATCAGTTACAAACCAATATAAGACTCGCTACGTCCTTGGCATGCTTTAAGAAGCGATTGAAAAACCTCTTAATTTCTAGTCAGTAAAATAACGTGTTTCATTCCTGATTTTTCTTTTCCTTTCCTCTCCACCATCGCTTCCTTTCCTTTTGATTGATGATATCTCACTTTATATGAAAAATAATGTACGGGTGATTGTCCGTCTTTGTGGGGTTCGTGGGCATGTGCTCACGTATATGTTTATGGATTTCGTGGGGATGGATAGTCATATTTATAAAAATCATATTTGGTAAGAAAACCGCTGAAAACTTTTCAATGGAAAACTAACTGTAGATTTTTCGATATGTGATTGTAACACATTCGGCTTTAGGTGGAGTGTAGTGTAGTGTGTAGTGTTCATATACTATCATAAATAATGATATGATTTCTCCAAATTATATCGTGTTAGGAAAGTTTGGCGCTCTGTTTACCCCAACGTATGATTCGATACATGCATACTATACACCCACGTGTATGTATGTATCGGATGGTGTGTATGTATGCATCGAAGAAAATTTTACAAGTATCGGCAACCTACATTTACAAAGTATGGTCACGTCACGGCTACATTCGAAAATAAGTCCACACAAACAGGTAGAAAAGTCGTTTTACTTCCTCGCAAAATACCGATGCGCATAGCAGATATCGCGACTGTATATGCAGAGCCGGGACGAGGTATTTTGGAGTCGAAAACACCCATCCAAAAACACGCCCCCATAAAAAGATAACATTTTTAACACTTTCAGAGATGGATACAATTTCTGTTATATTTTTCGTTTATTTTAAAATAGTTTTTTTTAAATAAAGGAGTCACGGAAATGTTTTTTTGAAAGGAAAAATAAAAGAAATAAACACGTATGCATGGCTGAATAATGAAAGATTGAAGCAATTTGAGAAAATCTACTATTTGGGGAGTGTTTTTTCAGACGAAGGCTTGCATTACGCTCAAAAACAGATTATTCATTGGCTTTCCCAGTTCATCGCTCTTATTTTTACGTCGTTTTTTTTTACCGTTCATGCAATGAGACTCTGGAACCAGTTACAAACCAATGCTAGACTACAAGCTCCTTCATTGACATGTTTAAAAAAACGACAAAAAACTCTTGATTTCAATTCATGATAAAACGTGTTTCATTTCTGATTTTTCATTCCGCTCCACCATTCATTTTCTTTTGATTGATATCTCATTTTTATTTTGACTATGTATAGTTTTGTTTGTGCTCCCCTAATGATGAGGCGAAAGCCTTGAAACCGGTAGGGTTATACCGTTACAAAAAGTGGAATACACAGTGTTTGATAAAACAAATTACAATGTCTTTAAACCTCCACAGTGTTAATGCCTTAACTATAAATAATATGTATAGTGTTTATATAATTGGTAAAAGTTTTGGCGATCATGTAACTTCCTTGATTTAATTTATTTGGTTGGTTGGAAGAGTGTGCCACCTAGCAATAAGTTCGCCAGATTATTATACAATTAATTGTTAAATAAATAAAAAAGAGTTGCGAGGGATATTAAACGACGTGTAGCCGTAGGAAAAAAGTCAATGGGGCATTATTATTATTATTATTATTATTATTACACATGACAAGAAATATACACAATTTGAGAAAAAACAACAGTTAATTTGATTTGGACATATAATTTTAATGGATCTGGGTTTGTTGCCTTTCATTTGTCGTATCCCCAGTGAACTAGGCTTTTGCCTGTATCTCACTGAGGATATTTAGCATGAAAAAATAAATCGATACTTCTTTCCGATTTTTGATAACACAAAAAACCCCGTTGCACGCTCTCATCAACCTGACAAACAGTGACACTTAACTACAACTGGAAACATCTGCGAAACTCAACTCCTCACACATTATCGCTCCAGAAAGACCAAAAATATTCATCCCACAATATACTGCACACAATCATAAGAATAAAAATCAAAACAAATTCAAAACAAAAAAAAAAGAAGAAAAAAAAAGAAAAACACACAGAAACACAAACACAAAAACAACCAAAATTAAAACAACAATAAGAGACCCACACTCACGAGCTCATTAATAAATATACACAGTATAATCTGCTAAGATGATAGTTCACAACAATATTTTAGTACCAACTTTGATGTATAAGAGTTTAACGTGGACGTGTAATATACTGGAAAGAATTTAACAAATGCTGTAGAAATGTTTACACTGAGAAGAATACGTGGGTTGACAATGTATGACGGAATAAGGAATGAAGTGATTAAGAACGATTGTGAACTTAAAGCTGATATGTTGAGTAAGATGAAAATAATACTTTGATATGGTTTGGGAATGTGAAACGAATGAAGGAAAAATATTAACAAAACAAATATATGTATAGTGCTAATGTGAGTGGAAGAAGTTAATCATATTTTGAAAGAGGAAACATAAATAGTGAGAGAATTAGAAGATAATAAACATAAGCTTAAAACTAACGTTAAATAGGAAGTAAAAGAGCACGTTGAGATGGTTTGGACATTTGAAGGAATGAGTAATAAAAAAACTGACAACAAATTTAGAATGTATCAGTGATATCGCGGTAACATCATCCTGTCGTATTATAGCTCATGACTGAGTATCACGACTCCCATGATAACCTCTGACAACTCATCTCCATCCATCCCTGCATTCCGCAGCTCGAAGGTTAGTCCAGTTGCGTATCTCACTTGGTCAGTCCAACGCATTGGGACTCTTCCTCTTGTGCGTCGTCCTTCCACGCCTCCAGTAACCACGAGCCTCTCCAAACTGTCTCCTTGGCCACGAGCGATGTGCCCAAAGAATCGGAGGACTCGTCGAAGGCATATTGTCGACAATCTGTTGGTGGTTCTCAGTTCTTCGAGAGTGGATGCATTGATTCACCTTGCTGTCGATAGAATTCCTAACATCCTTCTCCTGAATTTCATTTCAAATGCATCTATTCTACACCTCTCGTTTGCTCTCTTAAGTCCGCGTCTCCACTCTGTACATACGAGTACATATTGCGAAGGTAAAATACTTAACAAGGTATATTTTATCTTGTATCGGAGAATTTTGTATTTTAAGAATGGGAGGACTCGTTGAAGGCATATTAGACTGCGCCGGCAAGAACTGTTCTCAATAACATACGCAAAAACGGGTCTTCCAGCCGCTGTGCCTGTTGGAAGGGCCTTAACTCTTCTGAACGGGACTGCTTCGGATATTGACATATTTCATATCACATTACCAAAAGCAAAAGTAAATTTTCTTCTAAGATTGAGCGCGTTAGAAAGCACTCATCAACGTACTTAAGTGACTTTGAATATATGTGTATGTTTGTGTCTATATACTTGTATGTATGCATATACGAGTACATAATTAATTATTTAATATAATTTTTTTATTTTATATAAATAAAATATTTTTTATTTTTTTAATGTTAACATTTCTTGTATTTTTCAATGTAATTGGACTAAGCCTGTTTTGAGAAAATAAATAAATAAATATTGTCGACAAACTGTTAGGCCGAGGCCACACCAAAGTGCTTCGTTAGGTGCTACGTGACTAATATACTAGGTGATTTCATGCATGGCCACACCAAAGTGCTTCGCACAAATTCTATTGTCATTAGGGAGCGGTTGAGCCAACAAACGATGTCACTCTCAAAACTAACCGATTTCATTACAACTTACCTTATCTTTATTTACTTCCTGTGCAACTTCATTCCAAAGTGATTTTATAACAGGTACATTTTGATATAATTCGCTCGATGGGTTCCACAAAGGCTCCCTTTTATATACAGTGGTTATTAAAACTTCCGCCATCTTGTAAAATCATTTGGTGACAATGAAATTAACCAACACGTCTGTTCGCTATGATATTCACTCGGTGACTAATCGTCATTTAGCGTGGCGCGAAGCGTGCAGTGTGGCCATTGCGATAGTATGCGGGGCGTTAGTTTGCTAGGATATGCCGCCTAGCTCGTAGCGTAGCTCTAAGCACCAAGCGAGGCTCCTACCTATGTGGCCTCGGCCTAAGAGAATGATGTGTCGAGATATGAATGTCTGTTGCTCTCTCTGTATATATCCCGACAGGGAAATAGCGTAATTATATGTACAGTACCCGGCGGTAAGTAATACACGTCGGGCTTAAGAAAGAGACTGTCGACCATAATCGGGTAACTTCGACTTTGTAGAGCGTCGTCTCTGTCCCTAGAATGATTGACAAGCAAATCGCGACGGAACACGTGTATGAATGCCGCTGGGTACTGTATGTTTGTATTTCCCTTTTTCTGCCGATCAATTTCGCGCCCTTCAAATATCGCGCTCTTGGGACCGGTGCCCTAGTTGTCTCACTTGTCGCGGCTCTGTGTATGTGACATAATAATGACGCCATCACTGCATCGAACCGACATCATTAAGCGATTTTATGCGCTATGCTGGAGATAAAAAGTATCGTTAAGGATTTATTATGCCATTACGATGGGACACGACCGGTTTCGACCTTAAGATAAAGGCTTTTTGTTGCTGTTGTGTGCTGAGGTGCGTAGCCGCGTGGTAACGCACTGGACTTTCGTGCGGAAGGTCATCGGTTCGGATCCCGCGTACACAGGCATTTTTTTCCGTCTAGTATTCGGCGGTATAAGGATACCTGTGACTGATCATATCCTTTCAAAAAAGCGAAAATCGGATCGGATCCAGTACAGCAGAGTGACCGGTGAGTTTGCTGGTGTGCAACGACTCCCTCACTTTAAAAAAAAACACCATGGCACAGATTTGCTGACCAACTGAATTTACATTAGAATGGAGAGGGAATCCTCGACTACGAGGCCCGGCAACGATGAAGAGATGATGATGTTTCATAACCTTAAATTGCTTCTTCTTGTTTCATGGTGGCGTGTACATCTTTAGGAACCAGCAATTAAACACAAATTTTTTTGGAAGCTCCTATCAAAATGTATGATATATAAACAATACACTACACTAAACCTAAAGCCGAGTGTGTTACTATCACATAACGGAAGATTCACAAAGGTTTCTTTGTAGTTCGTCTTCCTGGGGTAACTTTTCTGCCGTTTTCTTACCAAATATATTTTTCTGAACATATACAGATGCGAAAAAGTACCTAATGGCCGCAGCCACTACCTTTATATCCATACACTACACAAAAATTCACCTTCATATCCATCAACAAACTCCACGACACAGTTCCGCTTTCCAACTGAATTGACGTTGGAATGGCAAAGGGATCTTCGACTACGAGGTCCAGCAATGGCGGAGGACGTGCTGTGATGTAGTGAATTTTCTAAAAAAGTCGGGTACTTCTCAGTAAATACATAAACATACGTTTCTTCTTTTGGGATAGGCAGAGAGGAGAAAGCACCAGACCGTCCTATACATTCTCATACAATTCCTACATTTTCCCTTTATACGACTTTACATTCCCTTGATCTCTCATGGACACGTATACTCGTATTTATTTCATAATTTTTTTCCTTAATTCGTTCGACACACCCAAATTATCTGATAGTCTTCACTGACCCAGCCATACTTCTTTGTTCTTCCTAGCTGCGCGCATTCGCCCCGCTCCGCCGGCGTGCGCATATATTGTGCACACATCACAATTTTATACTTGTTCAATTCGATCTCTATTCAAACTCATAGGCTAAATAGATAAAGTACCTATACATTCATATATACATACCATCACGACATTATCCTATATGGGTAGGTACAGAGTACAGAACGCCATACTATCCTTCCGTTTCCTTCTTTTAGAATATTATGTCTTCTTTATCTTAATTTTCTCATCAGTTTTAAGTTCACGTTCATCCCTTATTAATTTATTCCATGTTCTGTTATACATTGTCACTCCGTGTATTCTTCGCAATTCGCGCATTTCTATAGCATTTATTCGGCTCCTCTCAGTTTTTTTCCACGTTTCGCTCCCATACGTCAAAGTTGGCAGTAAAATATCGCACTTAGTACGTATCATAAATTGTAGCGATTTGATTTATGTCATACATTCGTTCTTAACTGTTAACATAGCGGTACAAAAACACAATCCGAGGTTTCCACATTTTCTTAAGTTGGCAAACATTATTCTAATGTTTGATTTCGTAACTCATAACTGCGCTGAAATGAGCTTAATTAATTTTAATCCCTCCCTCTCCCATAATCTTTAGTGGGTTAATATATTTATTAATAAATTTTTTAATTAACGTGAAATTTCGCTATATTTTTTCTTTCCGAACAAAATTAATCCTGACAGTCAGTATTCCATGTCACACTCTGTTCTCCCGACAATTTGCGCCGTCTGTTTTTCTTTCCGATTTCCTTACGGCAGCGGAAACGCCTGAACCGTTCTAAATTTAAAAAGACGATTGTTTAACCAATCAACGTTCGATTTGGCCGCTCTTTGATCGTGAGCGAGAACAAAGCGATAATTTAATATTGAGCATAGACTAACATGCATATCTTGTTACGTAGTTACAATTCATTTACATGTAATTTTCAGGACCCTGTTTACACTTGATGATCTTCAATTTTTACAGCATTATTTTATCTAACATAGTATGCGTATATTTGGGAACAATGTATGGCAAAAAATAAAATGGTATACGGGGCATTTGTGGACTTGAAAATAATCATATGACCGTGTGATAAGCGGCAAACTATGGAAAATATTCTTCTTAAACTTTCTATAGATTTAAGAGTCTGTCACTGCAGGATTGTCATCCTGTGATGCTGAGCTCCAGCTATGTCTCCATCGTTTCGGTGGTCTCCATGGTGGACGCCGTCCATCCGGCACCCCATGCAGAGCTATGTATGGAATTCTTGTGGAATTCATTCTCTGAACATGTTGGTACCAGTATCGTCGACGCTGTCGTCCCTATCTGACCACATCTTGGACCTCACAGACCTCTCGGATTGTGGTGTTCCTTACACGATCACGCAGTCTTCCCAGCAATAGCGCGTCGAGTTCTCATTTCCGTTGTCCTTAACGGAAAATATTGAATGAATATATACTAGTATTTATTTATTTAACGCTTTATTGTGAACACAATTTGACGGGTTATTACTAGACGGCAATTTTTTTCAATCAACCAGACAAAAGGTGGTATCAAAAAAATTATCAAATGACTATTCATATTTATGAAAACATATAAATAATAAAAGTAAAAGTTTGATATCATCAATCAAAGGAGAAAAAGGATGGTGGAGAGGAAAGAAAAATCAGGAATGAAACATGTTATTTTACTGACTAGAAATTAAGAGTTTTTTCAGTCGCTTCTTAAAGCAACGGAGCGAGTCTAACATGGGCTTGTAACTGATTCCAGAGTCTCACTGCATGGACAGTAAAAGACGACGTAAAAAAAGAAGATCAGTGAACTGGGAAATCCAGTAAACAATCACTGTTTGAGCTTAGCGTAAGTCCATGATAGGAAATACGCTGGACAATTTTCGGCGAGATAAGAGGGGGGGGGGGGGCGGGGCAGTTAAGGATATTATACAATATAGATAGTAACACATCGATCAATAAGTCCCGGGACAAACTACTAAAACAACATTTGTTTGCCAACATTCTTCTTTATTCATCAACATAGTCTCCTTCAAGAGCGATACATTCATTCCAACGCTTTCCTAACTTTTCTATGCCAGCCGTGTAGAACGATTTATCTTTGGTTTCAAAATAAGCGTTAGTTTCGGCAATCACTTCTTCATTGGAGTCACATCTCTTTCCCTGGAGCATCTTTTTGAGGTCTGCGAACAGCCAATAGTCGCTGGGGCCTGGAGAATACGGTGGGTGCGGAAGCAATTCGAAGTTCAACTCATGCAATTTGGCCATCGTTACCATCATCGATGCATTGTTGTTTCTGTTCCATTGTGAGCAAATGCGGCACCCATTTCGAAAAAAGCATTTTCATGACCAAAATGTTCATGCAAAATAGTGTAAATAATATCTTCAGGATGTCAGCTATCTCACGCATTTTTACTTTGCGATTTTCCATCACGATTTTGAGTTTTTTTTTATGTTTTCTGGTGTAACAGCCTCATTTTGACAAACAGAGCGTTCAGCATCATTTGTGTCTGTATGACCGCGTTTGAAATCAGCATACCACCGACAAATGGTTGTTTTCGACGGAGCAGAGTCCGGATAACACTTTTCAAGCCATCGCTGAGTTTGAACGGTATTTTTTCCCATTAAAAAAAGCAATGTTTTATCAACACTCGAAATTCGGTTTTTTCCATTGTTTTGAAAATAGCAAAAGTTGCATCACTAAAACCGCTGTAACTCAATGACACAATGTCGGAATGTCATGAAAGTTTGACACGTAACTTCTAAAGGCTAGTACTAACTGATAGTGTTATGGATTTGTTATTAGAGGCGCCATCTGTTGGTTAGTTCCGGGACTTATTGATCGATGTGTTATATGAACCTGGCCTTTATTTCTTACGTTCAACCTGTTCAGCTCCTTCTGGTATGAAGTGATTTGATCGTACTTTCTCAGATTAAACATAAATCTTAGACAAACATTTATGTGCAGATACGGAGAAATATCTAATCAAATTATCGCAATCATGATCATCCTACAATATATTATGTACATACTATGTTGATGTCAATAAACCTATATTTATTTATTTAAATATTAAAGGAAAAAAATCCAGTCTGGTTTTCACTTAAGGCCTCTTTAACATATTTCTGGTTGGCTGGAAGAGATTTTCACATGGCAATAAGCCCGCCAGGTTGTACTGTGTATAACGAAAGTGTAATACAATAACTATTCATACAACTTGTACGATTTCTCTGACTTTCTACATTTCCTTTTTTTTTTAACCTGGCGAGTTTATTGCCATGTGGCAATCTCTTCCAACCAACCAGAAATATGTTTTTTTTAAAGGCCCTAAGTGAAAACCAGACTGGAATCCTATTTAAAAAAAAATCTGGGTTCCAGCGGGGATCGAACCCGCAACCTCCGGATCGGCAGACAAGTGTCTTACCACCAGACCACGGAGGTCGTCCTTTAAGAAGATCACTTATTTGGTCCAACCATACTTCTCTTGGTCTTCTTACACGTCTTCCACTCACATCTGCACTATATATCTATTTTAATAGTCTTTCTTAATTCATTCAAACCATCTCAACGTATTCTTCTTTAGCTTACTAACACATCAGTCTTATTCTTCTTTAGCTTATTAACACATCAGTCTTATTCTTATTTAGCTTACTAACACATCAGTCTTATTCATCTTTAGCTTATTAATACATCAGTCTTATTCTTATTTAGCTTACTAACACATCAGTCTTATTCTTCTTTAGCTTATTAACACATCAGTCTTATTCTTATTTAGCTTACTAACACATCAGTCTTATTCTTCTTTAGCTTATTAACACATCAGTCTTATTCTTATTTAGCTTACTAACACATCAGTCTTATTCTTCTTTAGCTTATTAACACATCAGTCTTATTCTTATTTAGCTTACTAACACATCAGTCTTATTCTTCTTTAGCTTATTAACACATCAGTCTTATTCTTATTTAGCTTACTAACACATCAGTCTTATTCATCTTTAGCTTATTAACACATCAGTCTTATTCTTATTTAGCTTACTAACACATCAGTCTTATTCATCTTTAGCTTATTAACACATCAGTCTTATTCTTATTTAGCTTACTAACACATCAGTCTTATTCTTCTTTAGCTTATTAACACATCAGTCTTATTCTTCTTTAGCTTATTAACACATCAGTGTTATTCTTATTTAGCTTACTAACACATCAGTCTTATTCATCTTTAGCTTATTAACACATCAGTCTTATTCTTATTTAGCTTACTAACACATCAGTCTTAAATTTATACATATTCTAGTATTCATATCTTATCACTTATTCCGTATTCTGTCATACATTGTCACTCCATGTATTATTCTTAATGTATTATTAATAACACATTTCTACACCATTTATTCGGCTTCTATTAGTATTTTTCCACGTCCACGTTTCACTCTCATACATCAAAGTTGGCACCAAAATACTATTATAAATCATCATCTTAGCACATTTTGATATTTAGTCATTGTTATTTGTTTTTTTCAAACATTTTATTCCACTTTTTGTAACGGTGTATAACCCTACCGGTTTCAAGGTTTTCATCTCATCATCAGGGAAGCATGAACAAAACTCTTGTTTGTATATCATACTTACACTAAACTTGCTTTTTTTTGTAATATTTTAACCTATAAATAGTGGATTCGAATCTCGAATTGAGCGTCGTCTGCTCTAAATGTTGCTATATGAATTGTTATTTTATGGCGCCGCAGTTTCCCGGACACATTCCAGTACATATACAACTGGATTATAAAAAAGCACATGAATATGAAATATTTTCAATATGGCAATGATTAATTTCGAATGAGACATTTTCTCGTCAGTTCTTGGAAAGTCGCTCAATTGTTGTGAATGGGTTCTTCGTTGACAATAGGTGCTCGAAAATTTGAGATCTTTGTGGGAAATTAGAAATTTTTCATTGTTTCGCAAATTTCAAAGCTTGACTTAATCTTCATTGTCTCGATTAATCTAACGATTTTATGCGTCTTTACGATTAACGCGCTTCACGACTATAGTACGATTAACGCGCTTCACGACTACAGTACGATTAACGCGCTTCACGTCTACAGTACGATTAACGCGCTTCACGACTACAGTACGATTAACGCGCTTCACGACTACAGTACGATTAACGCGCTTCACGACTACAGTACGATTGACGCGTTTCACGACTGCAGTACGATTAACGCGTTTCACGACTACAGTACGATCAACGCGCTTCACGACTACAGTACGATTGACGCGTTTCACGACTACAGTACGATTAACGCGTTTCACGACTACAGTACGATCAACGCGCTTCACGACTACAGTACGATTAACGCGCTTCACGACTACAGTACGATTAACGCGCTTCACGACTACAGTACGATTAACGCGCTTCACGACTACAGTAAAAAAATATTGCTGATTATTTGTTTTTCGATGATAATTTTTTTTTAATGGACGACTTATTACTACGCTGTCACACGAATAATGATAATAATAAATGGACAATTTGTTAAGAGAGCAGAATTTCTTCAAAAGTAACGCTGTAACTCAGGCAGCGAATCAACTATTATTAAAAGGAAAAAAAAGAAAAAAGGAAATTGAGTCTAAGTGGATTATAGTGTACGTGTTAGTTTCTGGCGTTCATAGATAATCATAAATTATGATGAATTGTTAATTACCGTATTGGCCCGACTATAGGGCGACCCTGATTATAAGGCGACCCCTATTTTTTTATCAGCTTTTTGGAGAAAAAAACATTTCCCTCACCATGTTTTTTATTGTTTTTTTTTTTTTAACCTGGCGAGTTTATTGCCTTGTGGCAATCTCTTCCAACCTACCAGAAAGATGTTTTAATAGCCCCTAAGTGAAAACCAGACTGGAATCCTATTTTAAAAAATCTGATTAATAAATTAATTAATAAAATCTGATAAACAATTATAATTTAATGAAAAATAAAACTCGAATATAAGGCGACCCAACTATTTACGTGTCGCCTTTTTAAATAAAAATCTCGCCTTATAGTCTGGCTAATACGGCACTATATATTAAATAAGTACTCGTATGTACATCTTTGTATAGTAAAATTTTTAATTTGATTTACGAAAGATTGAGTTTGAAGTGGAAAAGGCTGAGTTCGATTTGCAAAAGTTTGAGTTAGATTTGCAAAAGGTTGAGTTTGATTTGCAAAAGTTTAAGTTTGATTTGCAAAAGGTTGAGTTTGATTTGCAAAAGGTTGAGTTTGATTTGAAAAACGTTGAATTTGAAATGCAAAATCTATATCACGTATCGGAAGACCTACGAGTACAAAGATTTCTTTGAAGTTCGCCTTACCTTCGTAAGTTTTCTGCGGTTTTCTTACCAAATATGTTTTTTAAACATATACAGATGCAGGGAACTTCTTAATCCAATGGTGCGACCATAGACTTAGTATTCTTACACTCAACTTATTTTATTTTTTTGTTATTTTTTGTGCAACTATCACATATCGGAAGATCTGCAAAGGTTTCTATGTAGTTCGTCTTCCTGCGGTAACTTTTAAGAAGCGACTGAAAAAACTCTTAATTTCTAGCAGGAAAATAACGTGTTTAATTCCCGATTTTTCTTTTCCTTTCCTCTCCACCATCCCTTCCTTTCCTTTGGATTGATGATATCTCACTTTATATGATAAATAATAATGATTGGGAGATTGCCCGTCTTTGTGGGGTTCGTGGGAATATGCTCACGTATGTGTTTATGGATTTCGTGGGGATGGATAGTCATTTGAATTATTTATGCAACCATGTATGTACCGCACAGGGTACAAATAGACTGTAGCGTAGGTACATTGGTTGCTGCGCCGCGCTCAGAGAATCGAGGTAGCGAATTCCAAAGCGAAGATCCAGAAGAAGAAGAAGGTAGCGGGGTGGCGAGATTCCTCTCAGGCAGGTCGAAGTAGTGGGTCTCAAAGTAAAACACAGTAGAATCGGTTGTACTGAGAATATATTTTTCACTAAAAGGGGACCCTCTATATTAATGGTCAGTCGGTCATCACAAGCGCCCATTTCCCACGAAATACAACAACTTTCGGGGTTCTGAGCGCTGCTTAAGCCGACCGACTCGTGACCTACTCACGACGGTCCGCCCGCAAGTCTTTTATTTCCCTTGCGGTCGCGAACACGATCGGAGTCAAGCAAACATAATTTTACATCAACAAATACAAGGCTTTCAATGTCTATACACATACATTAATTATACACAAAATATATATCAAACATTTACATATTATACCACGTATCAAGTGTGAGGATTTACATCAATACACATGCAAGGGTGACCGCACACGTCCGATACAATGTAACTTGCTTCATTTACTTTTGTCTGGTTGGTTGGAAGAGATTGCCGCCTGGCAATAAGCCCGCCAGATTGTTTGTAATAAAAGTTTTAAATAAATAATAAATAAATAAGTTTTCTGTTTTACTATCAAATATGTTTTTCTGAACATATGCAGATGTAGGAAAGTACCTATTCTTATGACCGCAGTCACTACTTTCCTATCCCTACACTCAACATATGTTTGTATATATGTACACATATATAGCAATGTTATTTATTTTAAAATACATATTTTTAATCTGTCAATAATGGTGGCTCCGAATCCCTATTAAGAGCGCCCTTAAGGAGATTAATAGCGTTGTATAAATTGTCCTTTTATTGCTTGGCCATATACCACTAGTCTGGGACTCGCGTACCACTAGTGGTACCAGTACCATTGTTGATGAACCATTATAGATTATTACATTATGTTTCTTTTGTCTTCCAGGTCTCCCGGTTGGTGATCCTCCACGAAGAAGCCGAAGATGGAAACGCCATGCCAGACCTCAACAGACCCGTGCAGGCTGTCTCGCACGCGGTCAACAACCTCGTCAAGGTAGGTGCAGAGCCATTCTTCCATTGTTCGTTCGTGTGACAAGATTTCTATTTCCAGGATAGCCAAAAGGTTTTCCAGATTACCACTGTTAATTTTTCACGTTGATCGAATATCTGTGTAGTCTAGTTGGTACGACGTTTCATTTCCACCCTATGATTTTCGGATTCGATTCCCGATGGTATTAAAAAAAAATTAACCAAGTCTGATAAAAGAGTTCATCTGGTAGCAATACCTTAACTCTTATCTTGGCAAAGTTCAATTTATCCTAATATTAACGTTTTTCTTTGGTGATTCCTTGTTTCCATATATGGTAAGTTATGAAGGAAAATTGAGGAAATAAAAATCACAACTTTTCCATATAGTTTTTTTATATGTAACACCCACGTTACATTGCCAAAATATCAATATTTATAAAACAAAAAGGGCTTTAAAATAATTCTATAATCTAAAACATGAACAACATTAACATAGCTGAATTATCAACAAATAAAATGATTTGAATAAAATTTTCTCTACACGTAGTGATTAATAAGATATTTAGATTATTTACCTCAATTTTCAAAACGCGCCCACGCTGTCCAGACATGTTGACCCGGTGTCGTTTGAAAGGTTGTAGCGTTGTCAATATTTATCACCAGATGATACCACTGCACACAATAGTGCGTGTATAGTATTTGAATGTGTTGCCATATTTGAAATTACGTTACAGTTTCTGGATTTTTTTTGAAATCCCTAAATTAGTGTAACACCTGTGTTACAATGCTATGATAAGGGTTAACCCGCCAGACGTGTGGTGCGCGTGTTGTTACCTCTTAACTGCATTTCGAATTGCGGAGTGCAGGTATGGATGGAGAGGAGTCTGATATGAACTTAGGAATTAATATATGGACGTGTTTGACATCAGATTATGTAACTTTTGATACATTTAGGTGACATCTTCTTAAAATTAAACGTTTTTAATATAAATTTATAATATTGTATAGTATTACAATTTCGTTGTATATCGTACAACCTGGCAGGCTTATTACCATGTACCAATCTTTTCCAACCAACTAGAAATATGTTAAAGTGGCCTTAAATGAAGACCAGACTTCTTCTTCTCCCTGGCTCCATCCCAACTCACTATCTGCGAAGACTGTTTGGGTCAGCTCTCCTCGTCCTCAGGTTGTATGCTCTTCTGTCCCGGACTACGTCCCCCAGGCCATGCCTCTGCATCAGGTTATCTTTTTGCACCACCCACGAATTCTTTGGTCTTCCTCTGGTTGTTATTCGAGGAACATCCATGGAGATTGCCTGGTTCACAATGCGATAGGGAAGTGAAGACCAGACTGGAATCCTTTTTAAAAAAAATCTGAGTTCCAGCGGGATTTGAATCCGTAACCATCGGGTTGAGAGACAGGCGACTTACCAACTAGGCCACGAAGGACGTTTAGAGTAATAAAGGGCTGACAAAACAAATAAACGAGTATATTGCGAAAGTGATTGGGTTAGTGTGAGAGAGGAATGCTAAGAAATGCATGTTTGTACCAAGTTTATGAAATTTTGATGTCAGAGATACTGAAGAAACTGTTTGAGATGATTTATAAATATGTAACAGACGATTGGTCTATGTCGCGATAGAAACGTCTGGCTCTCTGTGTGACTGTCCGACTGCCTACCCCAATAGGGAAACGGCGTGACGGAATGTATGTATGCACCAAGTGACTGTCGTGTCTCTCAGTGCGAATCGGCAATTCCTCGAGCGGATTCAAGGTTCACCGAACAAGACCGTTGTATTTCCCGTCGACTTCAACGCCCTGCGGTGGAACGACCTCTAAGACCCTTGCTCATCCGCCAGAACGCGTCTTTCTTTGCAGACCTGACGAAGAAGACAGGTCTCTAGCTTGTAAGCCTTTTGTTTCCTTTTGCGTGTTAAATCTCGTCAGTGTCCGTTATCTAACGGTTAGAGCTCCCTTGTTGAGAGTTTGCTCTTGAAACAGCGTTATATTAATTGTTAATGCGCTTATGATTATTTTGTTAATGCGCTTATGATTATTTTGTTAATGCGCTTATGATTAATTATTCTTATGATTATTTTGTTGTATACAAATCGGTGGCCGTGGTCTAAGTCCGAGGCCACACCAAAGTGGTTCGTTAGGTGCTAAGCTAGGTTTTACGTGACCATATACTAGGTGACTTCATGCCTGGCCACACCAAAGTGCTACGCACAAATTCATTTGACAGTTGGGAGCGGTTGAGTCAACACACGATGCCACTCTCAAAACTAACCAATTTCATTACAACTTACCATCTTTATTTACTTTCTGTGCAACTTCATTCCAAAGTGATTTTATAACAGGTACATTTTTCTATAATTTTCTCGATGGGTTCCACAAAGGCTCCCTTTTATACACAGCTGTCATTAAAACTTCCGCCATCTTGTAAATTAACCAACACGTCTGTTCGCTAGGAGATTCACTCGATGACTAATCGTCACGCAACGTGGTGCGAAGCGTGCAGTGTGGCCACTGCGATAGTATGCGGTGCGTTGGTTCGCTAGGATATATCGCCTAACTCTCAGCATAGCTCTAAGCATCAAGTGAGGCTCCTACCTGTATGGCCGAGGCCTAACGGTTAGTATTCACGCTAAGCAAGCGAGCACCCTAGGTTCGATTCCTGGCGGATTCACATACGGGTTAATTTTATAATTTTACATCAGAATTTGTGTTTTTCTGAAGCTTACATGTTTCTTATCATACATTGTTGTAGTGCTATTAAGCAACAGAAAAAATAGCGCTATATAAAACTGCTCAATGAAAGACTGCAGCAAATTAAACATATCGGTCGTCTTGGAATATCTTTGCAATCGAAACTCTGGGTATGATTTGTCATGATTATCTGGTTGCTGAAGTGCTACAGTTTGCACACAATAAATCAATCCACTCTCAGGCATCTTCTATCCACGGGATATCTGACAATGATTCTTGATCACCAGGGATAGTATGTTGTTTATAAATTCTATGTAAAAAAACATGCTTAACGAAAGATTGCTGCGGATTAAACCTTTCGATCGTTTTGTTACTTGGATCTCCTTACATCAGTTTGATATGTCAAAACTGTGAGCTTGTTGACGTGCAACAGTTTACACACAATCAACACGCACAGACTTTTTCCATTCGCATGGTGGTGGTAGTCGCAGAAGGGTTGATTTCAAACATTGTTCCTTTGTATTCAAGTTCGTAAAGCCTCTACGAGGGCTGCTACTTAAGTTTTGAGACAGACAAGTAAAAACAAACATTTATCATCGAAAATGGCTGTATTGTTTTTCAAAATACTCGCCATGAAGATCAATAAACTTTTGCATGTGTTTGAACCAATTTTTGATGCACTTTTTCCATTCCGAATGAGGTAACTTCAAAATATGCGTTTTGAACGCATCAACAGCTTCTTCAGGTGTCGAAAAACGTTGACCTCGTAATTTATTTTTGATGTTCGGGAATAAAAATAAGTCATTGGGTGCCAAATCAAGGCTGTACGGCGGATGACCCATCAATTCGATGTTTTGAGTGCTCAAAAAGTCACTTGTTTGAGCCGATGTGTGAGAGCTCGCATTGTCGTGGTAGAGAATGATCCGTCTTCGGCGGTTGGTTTTCCTCATTTCTCCGAACACTTCTGGCAAACAAATGGTGGTGTACCATTCAGAATTGACCGTACGACGTTTCACTAAAGGCACTGTTGCGACATGACTGACTATTTATACCGAAGAAACAAGCCACCATTTGCTTCGAAGTGCTTCGTGCACGAACAACTTTTGTCGGATTTGGCTCGTCTTGAAAGACCCATACAGTCGACTGCTGTTTAATTTCTGGCTCATATGCATAGATCCATGATTCGTCGCCTGTCACGATCTTATAGACGTCTTTTGAAGCACCGCGATCGAATTTTTTCAACATTTCTTTGGACCAATCGACACGAGCTTTTTTTTGAGCGAAAGTCAAATTATGCGGTATCCAACGCGAACAAATTTTTTTGACGGCCAAATGTTCATGCAATATTGAATGTATGCAAGTGGAACTATGGTCCAAACATGCCTCAATCTCACAATAAGTCGAAGCGAGTTGGTGACGATCTTGCAATATCAGTTCACTCACACGATCGATGTTTTCTGGCACACCAACCGATTTTGGACGACCTTCACGAAATTCGTCCTGGAGCGAACTACGACCACGACTGAATTCGGAAAACCAGCGAAACACAGTGACCCGGGGTGGTGCTTCATCACCAAAAGTCGAAGCGAGTTGATCGGCACACTGGTGTTGAGTTAGTCCACGTCGAAAATCATAAAAAACCATCGCACGAAAATGTTCACGATTTAATTCCGTTTTTGGCCGAGATGAATTTTTCAAGTCACTGTAGCACTCGTATGACAAAATTTTCTGAGCACGTATACCATTCAAAACGTCAAACTTTACGATGCTGATGTCAGATTTGACGTATCTACACTGGTGTTGCCATATCTCATAACTTAAGTAGCAACCCTCGTATTGTATCATTCGGATCTGTGTCTGAGATATGTTGCTTTGAAGAGGGGCATATCTTGTAGGTCGTCCCATGTTCTTCGAATAATTTTGGTATTCCGAACCGATACAATACGAGTATAGCGGAGAATTATGATGGGTCTTTTACCGTTACTGGTTTCGTGACATGAAATAGTCTGCCTCTTATTAGAGATATGAGTGGTGTGTGCAGCTTTAGGAAGCACATGAAAACAATCCTTTTCGAGAGCTCTTATCAAATGAAGGGTCTTTCAAATTGAGCGTTTTTTTTTATTCTTCGATAAAACACAGATGGCGTTGTGAACTTGCCTGGGTCTTGTGACCTAACTAACTTTCAAAATAATATATTGTATGAAATATATTATAACAGCATCATATCTGGCATCTGTACATTACTCATCTCTCATTTATATACCATAGACATATTTATCGTATTGACCGTTGGGTGTTGGAAAATTTGCGATGACGTGCCATTGCAAAGTTGATGATAAAGTCACGGCGACACGCGAGCCGACATCTCCCTTCTGGAGTCTGCGACCATAAAGCTTGACTTGTGAGATAGAAAGCAGAAATATCAAAGAAACTTCATTATCAGGCGTCCATCTGGCATGTCTTCAGGGGTGGGGGAACTTTTTTCCGTATCTTGACAGAATAATATAAACATGTCAGTAAATTGGATGTAAAAATGGATTTACAGGGCGGCGAAAAATTAACATTCCTACTTGTTTTTATAATAACTTCTCATAAAAGGTACAAAATGTTTTAACGGTAGTATATGATTTGATTTATAAACTGTTTAAAACCTTCCCCTTCCTGTGCTAAAAATATCCGCGCGTTCTGGTGCTGTGTATTCAATACACATGTAAAAATGAGCGATTTCAAATCGAAAACATAAGAATATTCAAAGCCAATTGCTTAAATTAATGAAATTTGAAATCAAAAGTGATAATACTATACTATGCGTATCCAGAAAGTAAGTGTACTGAGTTCTCACGACCGGATGGATTTTATTTTCGACATGTTGGCTACACTTCCGTGTAGCCTGACCCTTCCCCTCCGCAACGAGACCGGTTCGTGGTCAGTACGTTAAGAAGTGTCGACGCGACAACACGTTTCGTGAAAAATGTCAATCCAATCTCCCGCCAAGTGCGAAATACGCGGCGTCATCCGTTATCTCGTTTGGAAGGGAAAACCTCCGGTTGAGGTTTATAATGAGGTGAAAACTGCATATGGTGATAAAGCTATGAATCGTACGAGTGTGTACAAGTGGTGTCGCGAGTTTAAAAACGGTCACGTCACACCTCTTCACCCTCCGCCAAAAAGTTCAAAACCACAATTTCAGCCAAGAAAATCATGGCATCCGTGTTTTGGGACTGTCAAGGCATAATTTTAATTGAATATATGCCTCAAGGGGAGACCATCAACTCTGCAAGATACTGTGAGACCCTAAAAAAATTGCGGAGGGCGATTCAGAACAAGAGGAGAGGCATGCTGACAAAGGGAGTCTGCCTGCTGCACGACAATGCCAGACCACACACGGCCAACGCCACGAAGGAACTGCTCGCCTCATTTAAATGGGATGTCCTGAACCATCCCGCGCATTCCCCTGACCTAGCACCTTCAGATTACTATCTCTTTACCTCCCTGAAGGTGCACATGGGTGGGAAAAGGTTTTCAACCGACGAGGAGGTAAAGGAGGAGGTGGAGAAGTGGACGGAGGGGTTGGCGGGAAGCTACTTCGAGGAAGGCATCAAAAAGTTGATACCCCGCTTCACCACCTGCATTGAGAGGAATGGCGACTTAGTCGAAAAATAGCTTACATATGTACTACGGTAACCACGTAATTTTTTGGTTTAAATAAAAAAAATTGTAACCTACAAAAATTCAGTACACTTACTTTCTGGATAAACCTCGTAATTGAAATTTAATTGCTGAAAACATGAAAGAAACATCGACCGACGTTCACAAAACGGGCGAAGCGACCACCTCAAATGGATGCCCGCGAGCTACTGAAGCGAGGGAACTGAGATTCTATTTATTGCGTTCCCGTATACCGAAGTAGAGTGAGAGTGAGACGTGAATAGCGTCGTTTCCTCACCCATAGTGGTTTTTTAGAATGAATATACCTACGTCACACACTGGCACACGTTTGATTGTATTGGTGAATTTATTCCCGATTTTCACAAAATATCTCTGATGTGGCCGATAAGTGCTACTTATTACTAATATTATATTTTCATTCAATGCTTAAATGTATTACGGAGGAATACCTAAAATCTGAAGCCAGTATTTATTATATTTATAGAGATATTAAAGTTTTTAGAAGCAATGTGCACTAGTTACACATCACAGGGAAGGAAGGGTTAAACATTTGATGTAAACAGTTAAATCGGTTACCTAAAAAAAAATTTACTAAACATCATTAAAAAAAATATCCAAATAGAACTAAAACACTTCATTATTTGTTAATATTTAAAAAACTTGAAACATTTGGTATTTCTTCTCAATAAATATCGCTGGTCCGGAAGAAAAACGACACAAGTCAAAAAACGTGTTTTGTCAGGAGCGGTTCTAACTCGCCGATAACGCGAATAATTTCGTCCTTCAGCTCAGGAATTGATCGGGGGTCATTCTTATAGACCTGGCTTTGCACGTAACCCCAGAGAAAATAGTCCAACGGTGTCAGATCACATGATCTCGGTGGGCAATTAACATCACCGTTTCCGGAGATTACAATACGTAAAATAATTAAACAATTTGAACGCGTTGTTGTATTGTATACGACTTCATTTCTATAAATGTCATACAGTACACATCTCAAATGTCACAAGACCCAGACAAGTTCGCGACGCCATCTATGTTTTATCCAAGAATTAAAAAAAACTCAATTTGAAAGATCATTTATATGTTAAGGCAGTGGAAAGAAAATAATCATAGAGAGAGAAGATGTCAAACGGTTAAGACTTATTTGATCTATTTCTTAATTTCTTTCTGAATATACGTATACAATTTATTTCTTGTAACTATAATAATAACAACAATAATTTAAGTCTCAAAAAGGGTTGTCTTCAAGTGATTCCTAAAGCTGCACATTTCACCTATATCTATAACACTTAGATTTTTATTTATTTTTTCAAAACAGGTTTAGCCCAATAACTTTGAAAAATACAAGACATTAAAAAAGAAGAAAAATTACATAGAAAAAAATTATATAAAATAAAAAATAATGCATATGTATAATATACAAACGAGTATATACACAGAAACATATGATACATACGAGTATATATTCAGTCACTTAAGTATGATGATGAGTGCTTTCTAACGCGCTCAATCTTAGAAGAAAATTTACTTTTGCTTTTGGTAATGTGATATGAAATATGTCAATATCCGAAGTAGTCCCGTTCAGAAGAGTTGAGGCCCTTCCAACAGGCATAGCGGCTGGAAGACCCGTTCTTGCGTATGTTATTGAGAACAGTTCTTGCCGGCGTAGTCTAGTGTACTATAATTGTTAGGAACATTTAACGTTAATCTTTGTAATAATGCTGGACAGCTCACAACTCCTCGAACGAGTCTGACAACGTATACCAGGAGACGCAGATCTCTTCTTACGCTCAAGGAGTTATACCCGAGCATGTTCAGCAGAAACTGCGTAGGATAAAGCCATGGATAGACACCGAACTCACTCATATAGAGATATCGTAGATATTGTTTTTTGTACTTTCTCAAAACAGGCAAAATGTAGATTGTGGGTTTTTTGTTAATATACGTCAAAATTAAATGTACTCTTATTTTTCCCTTAATTAAAAATTACTGAAATTATTTCTTATGAATGTCCTTCGTTCTTGGACCAAATGTTGTCTTCTCCTGCTTGTCAATGTGCCAAACTATTCCTAGTTCATAGTCACAGCCGAGTGAGGAAACTCCTTAAGTAGGGGACGGGGGGGAGAAGTGAGGGGAGCCCTCCCTCCCTTTCCCCGCTCTTTACTTCACTTCATTACTCACTCCAGAGAATAAACAACAGGGGTGGAATCTGAAACATGTTTCGCTGCTAAATTGACGCAGCGTTTGTATAAAAAGTCTTTGGGGAGTTCAAAATACGCCATTTTCAGGCCATTCTAATATAATAGATATCAGTCAAAAAAAAGGAAGCTTATATTTTTATTTCTTTAACAATTCATTGTTAAACAATTTGGCGGGTTTATAACCAAATGGCAATTTCTTACAACCAGCCAGACAAAAGTAAATTAAAAAAAAGGTACATGGTCGCAAAAAAACATTTAAATGATTATTCATCTTTATAAAATTTATGAACAATTGTATTGTATTTATTTTCGTTGTATACAGTACAATCTGGCGGGCTTATTGCAATGTGGCAATACCTTCCAACTAACCAGAAAGATGTTAAAAAGGTGTTAAGAGAAAACTAGACTGGGATTTTTTTTAAATCTGGGTTCCAATGGGAATCAAACCCGTAACCTCCGGGTTGGGAGATAAGCGTCTTACCAACTAGGCCAAAGAGGTTGTCAACAATATTCATAGTAAAAATAAAAGTGAGATATCATCAATCAAAGAAAAAGGAAGGAATGGTGGAGAGGAAAGGAAATCAGGACTGAAACACGTTATACTCGTATTTAAGCGAGAATCGAGCGAACTGAGATACTGAAGCGTTATACTGAAGCGAGAGAAGTGAGCGAACTGAGATTATATTTCTTGCGTTCCCATATACCGAAGTTGAGTGAGACGTGAATAGCGTCGCGTCTTCACCTATAGCGGTTTTTTAGAATGAATATACCTACGTCACACACTGGCACACGTTTGATTGTATTGGTGAATTTATTCCCGATATTCACAAAATATCTCTGATGTGGCCGATAAGTGCTAATTATTATTAATATTTTTTTTCATTCAATGCGTAAATGTATTACGGAGGAATACCTAAAGCCTGAACCCAGTATTTATTATATTTATAGAGATATTAAAGGTGTTTAGAAGCGATGTGTACTAGTTACACATCACAGGGCAGGAAGGGTTAACAAAATAAATACACAGTGGAAATGTGAGTGGAAGGCGTGGTAGAACAGCAAGGAAAGTATGCATGCACTTTGATTTATGTCTTGAACAATAATCACATCTTGAAACGCGAGCCAGTAGTACTCGTATGTTATATCGTCATCAGAGCATTTAACCGTATAGTCGTACATACGGCGTTATCTTAAATTTTGTATTCCGCTAATTTGCTCTGGTCTTCCATCCGCCCGTCGCACTGTCATTACTCATCCATTTTCTCAATTGACTTCTATCGCATCTGTTATAGTGTTAAACGTTGCGATAACCTCTAGATTCGCTATGGGTTCAACAACTTGGATATTCGCATTTTATTTGCGATAGCTTGAACAAGCACACTTGGAGTACGCTTTAAAAATTATATATAAATTGTTAAATGACGGTCTTAGATCACGTATTGAAGATTTGTAATGCGTTTAGTTCAACACTGTTTATTCCACTTTATATAACGGTATAACGTTACCGGTTTCAAGATTTTAGCCTCATCATTAGGGATGATCTTCAGCACCAACTGCAAGAATCGGCAGAGGTCACTGAAGAAGTTGGTTTAACAATGAATATATCAAAAACTAAATATATGATGAACAGCTTTGCTACCCCAAAACCAATAAACGTTGATGTAAAGCCGCTAGAACTTGTCCAGGAATATGTGTATTTGGGGCAACTTATTTTCTTTATAGATGGCATATCGGAGGAAACAGCACGAAAGACAAAACTAGCGTGGAGCTCATTTGGACGTTTAGACAACATCTTCAAAAGTAATCTTCCAATATCCTTAAAGCGAAGGGTCTACAATCAGTGTATTCTCACATATGGCTGCGAGACATGGACACTCACAGTAAAGAACACACAAAAGCTCCAGACCGCACAAAGGGGCATGGACAGATGCATGTTGGGATATACTAAAAGAGACTTTAGCGGGATGCTTTATTGATACGTCGTGATGATTATGATTTGTTTTGTATTTAAAATAAAATACGTCGATTCAGGAATGCGGGAAGTGAGAGTGAATAATCAATAAATAGTAAACAGCAATGAATGGTCAAGCGAATAATAATAAGTGATCTTTATTTGTCGATAAGTAGGTATATATACAATTTCAGAACGGGGCGCGTGAATGCGTCCGCAGTATATCTTGATCTCACTCCTGTGTGTGCCGAGGTGGTCGCAGACGTTGCCAATGATATAGTGGGTAGAATATTTATTGCTGAAACGGTGAGACAACGCGATGCGTTCTCTTTCTACCGTGGAATGCGACGTAAATATTATTTGCGTGTAAACAATATTGACGTTCTGGTATGTGATCTTTGTACATATCCAAAGGTTGATTCATCGGTCGTTGACCGTGCATGTTGACAATATTTAGGGACGTCGGTATTCCCTACAATACCGTAAACGAAACACTTAGATTCGCAATGTAACAAAGGTAGAAGACGTTATAAAGATGTGCAAAAGAATGAAGTGGCAATGGGCAGGGCACGTAGCCAGAATGTCAGACTCATGATGGACATCCGAAATAATCCAATGGTACCCAAGAGGCCCACAACAAGACCGAAGGTACGCTGGATAGATGAAATCAGGAAGCATGGCAGCATCACATGGCATCAACGAGCAAATCACCGAACTGTATGGGGTCAACTTGGGGAACCTTCATCCAGCAGTGGATCGACCCTGGTTGACAATGATGATGATTAGGGATGCACAAACAAGACTTGTTTATGCTCCCCTGATGTTGAGGTGAAAACCTTGAAACCGGTAGGGTTATACCGTTATATAAAGTGGAATAAACAGCGTTGGACTAAATAAATTAAAATGTCTTTAAACCTCCACAGTTTTAATGCCTATAAATAATATATTGACGATTTACAATACAAAATTTTAAATAAGGTGAATTAACGCCTCCATTCTCGAAGAACTCAGTGTCCTTAAGACATAAAATAAAAAGCTCACGTATTCGTGGAAGTCTAGGTGTTACAGACATCAACAGCAAGATGGAGGAGATGCGATTGAGATGGTATGGGCACGTTGGACGCAGAGCACCCGATCACATTGTGAACCAGGCAATCTCCATGGATCTTCCTCGAATAACAACCAGAGGAAGACCAAAGAATTCATGGGTGGTGCATAAAGATAACCTGATGCAGAGGCACGGCCAGGGGGACGTAGTCCGGGACAGAAGAGCATACAACCTGAGGACGAGGAGAGCTGACCCCAACAGTCTTCGCAGACAGTGAGTTGGGATGGAGCCAGGGAGAAGATTCTCGAAGAACTGAGATTAACCGGCAAGCGAGATGTGTATAATAGATGCATTTGAAATGTGATGGTGGAGAAGGATGTTACGAATTCTGTTGACAGCAAGGTGAATCAATGCATCCACTCTTAAAGAACTGAGAATCACCAACAGATTGTCGACAATATGCCTTCGACGAGCCCTCCGATTCTTTGGGCACATTGCTTGTAGCCAAGGAGACAGTCTGGAGAGGTTTGTAGTTACTGGAGGCGTGGAAGGACGACGCACAAGAGGAAGAATCCCAATGCGTTGAACTGACCAAGTAAGAAACGCAACTGGACTACCCTTCGAGCCGAGGAGTGCAGGGAAGGATGGAGAGGAATCGTCAGAGGTTATCATGGGAGTCACGATGCTCAATCATGAGCTACACGACAGAATGGATGGATGGAAATAATATATGTTTTTTTTCTGTCCAGTTTAATACGACACCGGATAACCAAGTCTATTTACTGTACGTAACATACAAACATACCATCAGACCGGTTTGCTGCTGGGGTAGGCATAGGGAACAGATCACCATATTTTCCTATTTCTACGCACATATTTCACCTCTTCCACATCCATACACCTTCTCATACAGCTCCTACGAATCCTACGAGAGAGCAGACCCTCCTTAACCCTTCCTGTCCTGTGATGTGTAACTAGTACACATTGCTTCTAAAAACTTTAATATCTCTATAAATTTAATAAATACTGGCTTCAGAATTTAGGTATTTCTCCGTAATACATTTACGCATTGAATGAAAAAATAATATTGATTATAATCATTATTTTAGCACTTATCGGCCACATCACTAATTATAATTAGCACTTATCGGCCACATCAAAGACGTTTTGTGAAAATCGGGAATAAATTCACCAATACAATTAAACGTGTGCCAGTGTGTGACGTAGGTATATTCATTAAAAAAACCGCTATGGGTGAGGAAGCGACGCTATTCACGTCTCACTCTCACTATATTTCTGTATATGGGAACGCAAGAAATGGAATCTCAGTTCGCAGTTGTGTTTCTTCCTTCGAGGTATAACATACACAGTATTAGTCCGTCTCAGGTGTCAGTCGCTCTAGCGCATTCATCTGAGGTGGTCTCTTCGCCCGTTTTGTGAACGTCAGCCGATGTTTTTTTTCATGTTTTCAGCAATTAAATTTCAATTATTATCACTTTTGACATCAAATTTAATTAATTTAAGCGATTGGCTATGAATATTGTTATTTTTCCGATTTTAAATCGCTCATTTTTACATGTGTATTGAATACACATCACCGGAACGGGCGGATTTTTTTAGCACAGGAAGGGAAATGTTAAGGACGCTCCAACTTGGATCTTGAACCCACTATTATTGACAGATTAAAATATTTCGAAATATAATAAAATATATAAGTTGAGTATATATATAGAGGAGAGTAGGTGTTGTGGCCATTAGATTAGGTACTTCCCCGCATCTGTAGATGTTTAAAAAACATATTTGGTAAGAAAACCGCCGAAATCTTACCAAGAGGAGACACACAACAGAGAAACCTTTGTAGATTTTCCGATATGTATCATATATGTCATGCTTTAAGAAGCGACTGAAAAAACTCTTCAAGTCAGTAAAATAAAGTGTTTCATTCCTGATTTTTCTTTTCCTTTCCTCTGCACCATCCCTTCCTTTTCTTTTGATTGATGATATCTCGCTTTATATAAAAAATAATGTTCAGGTGACTGTCCGTCTTTGTGGGGTTCGTGGGCATGTGCTCACGTATGTGTTTATAGATTTCGTGGGGATGGATTGTCATTTGAATGATTTATGCGACCATGTAACTTGCTTAATTTACCTTTGTCTGGTTGGTTGGAAGAGATTGCTGCCTGGCAATACACCCGCCAGATTGTATTTGCAATAAAAGTGTTAATAAATGTGTGTAGTGTTCATTACAAAAAAGGTTATCTTCAAGTATTTCCTAAATCTGCACACGTCACTCATATTTCTAACACTAAGAGGCAAACCATTTCACGCTACAGGACCAGCAACTTACAAAAAATGATAACTCTTTTCAACATTTTCTTGCATCCTTTTACCTAGTACAGTACGACCCTGAAGTGCTATAACATCAAATTAACGACTCTCCCCTTTTTTATGGGTCTTGTTTGCCCAAGACCGAATTGGCAGTATTCTGTCTATGTATTTGACCCCTGCAATCTTGTCATGACGAGACATTTTGGTTTCTAGATCAATACATTGCATTTTCATCAGGCGGGCGTATTTTAAAATATACTTACCTCACTTTCTTCAATTTTCGTGTTTATTATGTTATTGCAGCAGTTGTATTATTGTTATGAGGTTAAAAGGCCGCCGGTTCGAATCCCGCACTTTACTATTCTCCTCGAATGGCACAGGCACTTTTCCGCCAAGTATTCGGGGTTATATAATAATATATATATTATTTAGAAAAAGAGGGTGGGGGGAAAGCATGCCGATCGTCTCACTTCGGTATGCCGTCGGATTTAGTACAGTGGTGTGGCCAGTGAGTTTTCTGTGGTGTGCAACGGCTCACTCACTTAAGGAGGAGAAAAGAAAGAAGGAAAAAATCTCCACGGCACAGCTTCGCTTTCCAACTGAATAGACGTTGGAATAACGAAGGGGTCCTCGACTATGAGGCTCAGCAACGACGAGACCAAACAATGACGAGACCTAGCAACGACGAGACCAAGCAATGACGAGACCTAGCAACGACGAGACCAAGCAATCACGAGACCAAGCAATGACGAAACCTAGCAACGACGAGACCAAGCAACGACGAGACCATGCAACGACGAGACCAAGCAACGACGAGACCTAGCAATAACGAAGCACAGCAACGATAACTATTATTGCGTAGTATTTAATGAATGGACAATCTTTATTTTTGGTTAATGTTTGTTTTCTTAATTAATATTACGATTAAATTGATTTTTATTGTAATAAAATATCATTAGAACATGTAGAACCTAAATCACTACACTCCACCTAAAGCCGAATGTGTTACTATCACATATCGGATCACATCAGCACATCTACTCAAATGCCTTAGAATTTTGAGGTCTTTGAGAAATTGATTGCTGTGAATCTATCTTATAGGACGGGGCATTATGACAGTGCTTTTGCCGTTGCTGATCCTGTGGCGTTGAATATTTTGCCTCTTGAGTGATAGAGATATGGGTGGCGTGTACAGCTTTATGAAGCACTTCATCATCATCCTGTCGTATAGCTCATGACTGGGCATCATCGTGACTCCCATGATAGCCTCTGACGACTCTTCTCCATCCATCCTTGCACTCCGCGACTCGAACGGCAGTTGTTAAGGGTAGTCCAGTTACGTATCTCACTTAGTCAGTTCAGCGCATTGAGATTCTATATTTTAACCACAAGCCTCTTCAAACTATCTCCATGGCCACAAGTAATGTGTCTAATTAATCGAAGGACTCGTCGAAGGCATATTGTCGACAATCCGTCGGTGATTTTTAGCTCTTCAAGAATGTAGGCTTTAATCCACTTGACTGTCCATGGAATTCGTCCTTCTTCAGCACTACATTTCAAATGCATATATTCTACGCCTCTCACTTGCTCTCAGAGTCCAAGTCTCCGCGCCATACATAAAAAAAGCCCTACGTGCACTTGTGGAATTGATGAGGAGACCTTCGACCATGTTTTTGAGTGTCCTCTGTACCGCATACAATATTTACTCAATTGTAAATGTCTCTCGTCCTTTCAACATGTTCCACCTATTCGCACTCAATTCTTCATTAATTTACAGTCACATATATGAATTACAGTCATAAAAGAGATCGAAAAAGATTGGAGGCCTTCGAGATGTGGACCTATATACGAATCCTAAGGATTTCCTGGAGATACCACATTACAAAATGACGAGGTTTTCAGCAAGATCGAAGAAACCAGGCACCTGTCAAACACCATATCGGAGATGCGTGCAGAATGGATGGGTCATATGCTGCGACATGAAAATCTCCTGCACAATATACCGGAGGGAATGATTGAAGGATAAATTGGCAGAGGGCGTCCTCGCCGAGAGTATCTGGAGCAAATATGCCACGATATGGACTGCACCTCCTATACAGAGCTCAAGAGTATCGCTGAAGACCGAGCGGAGTGGAGGAGGAGATTCAGGGCTTTGCTGCTAACCAATCCTCAGGATTGAAACTGAAGAAGAATATATGAATTAAATATCCAAAACTCCTTAAATATTTTATTACTACAGTTGTTTCTTACATGCTCTCACACTGCCTCCTTTCCTTCAAATTGTTGTTGACAAATAAATATCCTCTCTATAGATAATATCCTCTCTATAGATAATATCCTCTGTATAGATAATATCCTCTATAGATAATATCCTCTCTATATATAATATCCTCTCTATAGATAATATCCTCTCTATAGATAATATCCTCTCTATAGATAATATCCTCTATAGATAATAAATATCCTCTATAGATAATATCCTCTCTATAGATAATATCCTCTCTATAGATAATATCCTCTATAGATAATATTCTCTCTATAGATAATACCCTCCATAGATAATATCCTCTCTATAGATAATACCCTCTATAGATAATATCCTCTCTATAGATAATATCCTCTATAGATAATATCATCTCTTTAGATAATATCCTCTATAGATAATATCCTCTCTATAGATAATATCCTCTATAGATAATATCATCTCTTTAGATAATATCCTCTATAGATAATATCCTCTCAATAGATAATATCCTCTCTATAGATAATATTATCTCTATAGATAATATCTTCTATATAGATAATATCATCTCTATAGATAATATCCTCTATAGATAATATCCTCTATAGATAATATCCTCTATAGATAATATTATCTCTATAGATAATATCCTCTCTATAGGATGGAATGCCTAATCAACCAATATTTTTTTAACTATTATTTTTCTAGAAATTTTCTATCATAAACCTGAATCCTTCCCATTTTTATTTCTAATGGAACAGCTATAAATATATGTACACATGTGTACATATATACTTTCTCTGTTTGTGCGATTTATCACGTCCTGTAAATATCGCGCGCAATCGAAGGCCGATTCCGACAGCAGGTCTAAATATAATACTTGAAATATTTCTAGATAGAAAACTGCATAACGATTTTTTATCGTCATCTCTAGCATTGGGGCGCTTTGAGGGTTTTAGTCTGATGAACCAGCCTTTTGTATCTTCCACTAGTCAAAAGCTGGGCTTTGATTGGACTAGTTGTTTTAGAAGTGGGCTAGCTTCCTTGGGTTCAAAATGTTTTTTTTTTATTTGACGGAGAAAATGAATTATTTAAGGTAAACTAAACTTTGGTGTTAATTTCAGAAAGTTATTTTCATACAACGGTTAGTCAAATGCTACGTTTGGTCAGTGTTATTATATAGAGTGGAATCATGGACCCTCAAAGTTGGTAGTATGAACCGACTGGAAGCATTCGAAATGTGGATGCACCGGAGAATGCTACGGATACCCTGGATGGATATGGTCAGCAACACGAGGGTTCTTCAAAGAGCCAAAGTTGATAGAGAGTTGCTGACTAATATTAAAATCCGAAAGGTGTCCTATTTGGGTCATGTACTTAGAGGAGCAAAGTACAAATTACTGCACCTGATCATCCAAGGCAAAATAGAGGGTCGAAGAGGTGTTGGCAGGAAGCAAATCTCCTGGCTCCGCAATATACGTGATTGGACTGGTATAAGGAGCGTTGGGGATCTTTTTTGAGCTGCCGGGGACAAAGATGCTTACTCTCAGGTGACCTGACATGACATTAGGAAGAAGAAAAATTTTCATATTTCGTCAAATCCACTTATTTACAAATTGAGAAAATGCAACATTTTCATTCTTGCTTCCTTTTTGTGTTTATTAGCGACATCCTGAAGAAAAATATTTGAAAATCAAGAATAACAAATAACGTCTAAAAATGCAAACTTTTGCAAGTATTCGCCGAGAAAAAAGCATTTTATAGTTGGATTTGAATAGTTTTGTTTGTAACATGTGGATTTCATTTGAACCCAAGAAAGTTGGATTCGGCTAATTTTGATTCGAAATTGTCAGGATTTATCCACTTTTGAAAAAAAAAAAAAAAAAAAAAAAACGTCGTATGCCATTCAGCAAGATGGTATCTGCCTTTGCGATGACGTGATAGGTTGAAACAATATGTAAAAATCGAGAATTCTACTTGATGAATCGACTCTTTGTATCTCCAATTAGGAGCAGTTAATGGGACGGTTGCTATTGACAATGCACGGTGGCCTGCACCGAAAAGGACTTGATTTGTAAAACTCCCAGTGCTATGTCAGATGGCATAATTGTAGTTGGAATTAGTCTAGTATCTTTGGCACGAAAAACAGAAAAAGAGAGGCCTATATTTATCAATGCTTTTAGACATCTCTTTCTCAATTTGATCTCATTTTAGGGCAGAAATAGCCATATTTTCACTCGAATTTATTCAATACCAGATCTTCTTTAACCTTTCCTCTCCTGTGCTTAAAAAATCCGCGCGTTCCGAAGCTGTGTATTCAATACACATGTAAAAATAAGCGATTTAAAATCGGAAAAAATAAGAATATTCATAGCCGATCGCTTAAATTAATTAAATTTGAAGTCAAAAGTGATAATAATTGAAATTTAATTGCTGAAAACATGAAAAAAAAAACATCGGCCGACGTTCACAAAACGGGCGAAGCGGCCACCTCAAATGAATACCCTAGAGCTACTGAAGCGAGCGAACTGAGATTCTATTCTTGCGTTCCCATATACCGAAGTATAGTGAGACGTGAATAGCGTCGCATCCTCACCCATAGCGGTTTTTAGAATGAATATACCTACGTCACACACTGGCACACGTTTGAGTGTATTGGTGAATTTATTCCCGATATTCACAAAATATCTCTGATGTGGCCGATAAGTGCTAATTATTATTCATATTATTTTTTCATTCAATGCGTAAATGTATTACGGAGGAATATCTAAAATCTGAACCCAGTATTTATTATATTTATAGAGATGTTAAAGTTTTTAGAAGCAATGTGTACTTGTTACACATCACAGGACAGGAAGGGTTAACATCGTTTGGCATTCCTTGTGTGCATAGCGTAAAAACGAATAAAAACGCACAATTTGAAACCGCGTAAAGCGAAACCGTTCCGGATAAAGTATTTTGTACATACTTCTCCTCCAGTTTTCTTCCCAGATTTAGATTTTGGAGTTTTTTTCAGTGAACACGCAACCGCCCAGCGTGCGCGTTGCGTAACGCACTATTTTTACTATCCCGCGTCCGACGCGCGTTCGTTCGGTCCGATTGTATATGTTTCAGTGTAAAAAATTAATATTTTGTTGTTATGAGAAATTGTTTTGGCAAATTGAAACGGACCGGAAACAGAGGACGCACTGTGCCACCGCGAGGTCCGGTTAGTTTTAATATAATTAATCCATTCATTCATGCATCTCCAAATCTTTGTTGTCATTAATTCATTCATCTCTACACGTCATATTCATTCCACATTAATACCATTTTTTATTTTTCTATTCATTTATCTTATCACTCACTAATCAATGTTTAATAATAATAATAATAAAAGGACAGTTTCTATAGTGCCGTTTAGAGAGCAGACTCTCCTCAAGGGCACTTTAACTCGGTATTCGAACCCGCTATTATTGACAGATTAAAAATATTACAAAATAAATTAGTGTAAAGATAAGAAGACAGTGGCTGCGACCATTAGATTAGATACTTCCCCGCATCTTCATATTTTCGGTAAAATATATTTTTAAGAAAACTCCGTAGAAAGCTTACCGCTCTATAGATAATATCCTCTATATATAATATCATCTCTATAGATAATATCCTCTCTATAGATAATATCCTCTATAAATAATATCCTCTCTATAGATAATATTATCTCTATAGATAATATCCTCTCTATAGATAATATCCTCTATAAATAATATCCTCTCTATAGATAATATTATCTCTATAGATAATATCCTCTCTATAGATAATATCCTCTCTATAGGATGGACTGCCTAATCAACCAATACAACATCTTTTTTTTTAACTATTATTTTTCTAGAAATTTTCTATCACTTTAACTCGGTATTCGAACCCTCTATTATTGACATATTAAAAATATTACAAAATAAATTAGTGTAAAGATAAGAAGACAGTGGCTGCGACCATTAGATTAGATACTTCCCCGCATCTTCATATGTTCGGTAAAATATATTTTTAAGAAAACTCCGTGGAAAACTTACCGCAGGAAGACGAACTACAAAGAAATCTTTGTATATGTTCCGATATATGATAGTAACACATTCGGCTTTAGGTGTAGTGTATGTGGGTAGTATTTATATACAGTACCCGGCGCTAAGTAATACACATCGGGCTTAAGAAAGATACTGTCGGCCATAATCGGCTAACTTTGACTTTGTAGAGCGTCGTCTCTGTCACACGATGACGGCCATAATGACTGATAAATCGCGATAGAACACGTGTATGAATGACAGAGACGACGCTCTACAAAGCCGAAGCTAGCCGATTATGGCCGACAGTCTCTTAAGTCCGATGTGTATTACTTACCGCCGTGTACATACATATCATGTACGTGTTACTTGCGGGGTAGGCAGAGAGAACAGATCTTCAAACTTTTCTATCCAATCACCCAACTTTCGCATCCACATCCATACATCTCGTCATGCATACAATCTTTTATAATTCATACTTCTCACTTTAGATTCTTTCAAAATCTGGTCCATTTGGTCTGGCATAGTTTTGTTCGGTTTATCTCTTGCATGCACACCTTGCACTTCTGACTTGTAAATTTGCTTTAGTGATTTTTTCTTTTCACATGTCCAAACCATCTTTAAACTCCTCTCTTCATCTTACTTAAAACATCCATTTTATTCATGCATTCATTTCTGATGTCTTTATTCCGTCTTCTTTCAAATATTGATACTCCACAAATCCTTAGGCCTCGGCCAAACAGGTAGGAGCCTCGCTTGGTGCTTAGAGCTACGCTGCGAGCAAGGCGACATATCCTAGCGAACCAATGCACCGCATACGGCATAGGCTCATCAAAAACCGACGTGCTACCACGTTGAAACTCGTTAAACCAATTTTTGACGGTCGCCATCGAAGGAGAAGAGTCACCGTACACAGCATCCAAACGCTCTTTGATTTCGCTGCGCGATTTCCCTTTCAAAAACAAGAATCGAATCACCGACCGATATTGCTCTTTTTCCATTTTTCTCAAATCCGCGGACACGCTCGCTTCCACACGCGGTCAAAACAAAACTACGCGTCCGATTCGGCTGAAATTTTGACAGTAGCTGTCAACGAGAATGTACTACGCGATAAAAAATTGCTCTTGCGATAGTGGTGCCATCGGGCGGTGAGGCTAAGTACTTATCGGACCGCCCTCGTATATGCGTAGAGAAAAAATAAAACTGTTTCGTTTCGGTTGAATCGTTAGTTAGGTTTGGTTTGATAGCGGAAATATTGTTCTCGTCATTTTGGCTTTCTGCAATGCGGTAAATGGGATCCTCCTATAAGCTGTTTTCCTGTTTCCTAATAACAGCGGTCACCAAGCATTCAAAACCCATGATGATGGTTGTGTTGTTTATGTTGATAAAATGATATCTTGTTGTTGTTTATGTTGATAAAATGATATCTTGTTGTTTATGTTGATAAAATGATATATTGTTGTTGTTTATGTTGATAAAATGATATCTTGTTGTTGTTTATGTTGATAAAATGATATCTTGTTGTTGTTTATGTTGATAAAAAATGTTTATAAGTAAAGTAAATTTATCTGTTTCAATTCCACAATACAGGTTTAACCGTAAATTACATTGAAATTTTTAATTTAAAAAATTCAAGTTAACATTTAAAAAAATCTGAACAGAATGTCTGAATTTTCTATCGCGACACACATCCTTCGCCTCTTCCACATCCATACACCTTCGTGGCTACCTCCGTGGCCTAGTTGGTAAGACGCGTGTTGCGGGTTTAAATCCCGGCGGAACCTAAATACTCTTATTCTACTCGTACATGTGCAACGGTGTGGGCTGAAAAACATCTGGTGTCCCCGTGGCTGGGTTCGCCCTATATTGGTGGGGTGTATCTTGGCCGAGGGGATGTTATTAGATGACCCCAGACCTTTTGATAGCTTCTGTCTTTAATGTATTCTCTGCAATTTATATGTTTTTGAAGTGTTATTTAAATATATTATGTACATACTATGTTGATGTCAATAAACCTATATTTATTTATTTAAATACTAGCTGTACCCGGCCACGCGTTGCTGTGGCTCAGTCTGAAGTGGTTTTTGAACGCAAAATATTTGAAAATTTAATATTTATTATTTAATATTTAATTATTTATTATTTAATATTCTAAATCAAAATGAAAATAAGTCGAAATCTATATTGCGTGTGTTGCCGTCACGTTCAACACGAGGCGCTCCCATTATTTCGTGTATTTTATATACTTTTTGAAATACAACTGTATAGAAAAAAAATAATATATAAACATGCTTGTATACGAATGTAACTTTTGTCAAAATTTCAAAGCAATGAAAAATAAGACAAACAGTTAAAAAGTAAAATGAAAGAATCGGAAACGTCAAAAATGTGACATAACTGTCAATGAGAATTGTTTAGTTTGCGTGTGTCGCTGTAGGGGGGGGGGCTCCCGTTATTTCGTCTGTTTTATATACTTTTTTTATATACAACCGTATATAAAAAAAATATATAAACATGCTTGTATACAAATGCAACCTTTTGTCAAATTTCAAAGCAATCGGTGAAGAACTTTCGGAGATTAGAGGTTTTTAATATACGAACATTTACATTTTTATTTATATAGATTAAAGGGGAAAAAATCCAGTCTGGTTTTCACTTAAGGCCTCTTTAATATATTTCTGGTTGGTTGGAAGAGATTTCCACATGGCAATAAGTCCGCCAGGTTGTACTGTGTATGTATAATGAAAGTGTAATATAATAACTATTCATACAACTTGTACGATTTCTCTGACTTGCTACGTTTCCTTCTTTCAGAATATCACTTATTTGGTCCAACCATACTTCTATTGGTCTTCTCACACGCCTTCCACTCATATCTGCACTATATATCTATTTTAATAGTCTTTCTTAATTCATTCAAACCATCTCAACATATTCTTCTTTAGCTTACTAACACATCAGTCTTATTCTTCTTTAGCTTATTAACACATCAGTCTTATTCTTATTTAGCTTACTAACACATCAGTCTTATTCATCTTTAGCTTATTAACACATCAGTCTTATTCTTATTTAGCTTACTAACACATCAGTCTTATTCATCTTTAGCTTATTAACACATCAGTCTTATTCTTATTTAGCTTACTAACACATCAGTCTTAAATTTGTACATATTCTAGTATTCATATCTTATCACTTATTCCGTATTCTGTCATACATTGTCACTCCATGTATTATTATTAATGTACACATTTCTACACCATTTATTCGGCTTCTATTAGTATTTTTCCACGTCCATGTTTCACTCCCATACATCAAAGTTGGCACCAAAATACTATTATGAATCATCATCTTAGCACATTTTGATATTTAGTCATTGTTATTTGTCTTTTTCGAACATTTTATTCCACTTTTTGTAACGGTGTATAACCCTACCGGTTTCAAGTCTTTCACCTCAGCATCAGGGAAGCATGAACAAGACTCTTGTTTGTACTCCCCTGATGATGAGGTGAACTCCTTGAAACCGGTAGGGTTATACTTCTCCCTGGCTCCATCCCAACTCGTCTGCGAAGACTGTTTGGGTCAGCTCTCCTCGTCCTCAGGTTGTATGCTCTTCTGTCCCGGACTACGTCCCCCAGGCCGTGCCTCTGCATCAGGTTATCTTTTTGCACCACCCATGAATTCTTTGGTCTTCCTCTGGTTGTTATTCGAGGAAGATCCACGGAGATTGCCTGGTTCACAATGTGATCGGGTGCTCTGCGTCCAACGTGCCCATACCATCTCAATCCATCCGCCTCTCCTCCATCTTGCTGTTGATGTCTGTAACACCTAGGCTTCCACGAATGCGTGAGGTTTTTATTTTGTCACTTAGGGACACACCAGCTTACCATCTTAGCATGCGCATAGGGTTATACCGTTACATAAAGTGGAATAAACAGTGTTTGATAAAAACAAATTACAATGTTTTTAAACCTCCACAACGTTAATGCCTTAACTATAAATAATATATATTTAGTCATTTTCCTTCTCCCGTGAAGTTGGGCCTTGAGTCCGTCGTCACTACTATTCTTTTCACATTCAGGTGTGTCTTCACCGGAAAAGGAGTCTCTTTGGGCTGTTTCTTCTTCGTCACTACGTACGTCGCGCTCATGAAATAAATAAGGAAGATTTGGATCTTCTAGTGTAGGTCGCTTTGGATGGGAACTTATTTTGCTCCCCATAACAGCGTGGGTGGTGATATGATCGAATGCAATACCCACCCCATTAAAAAAAATTAAGTCGACCCCTAGGTGACACTGAAAGATATACACGTATACACGTCCACCCCATGACTAAATTTGAGTAGCACTGCCTTAGATGGTGCGTAGTGGACGCCAAATTCACATACTATCTCTTTTTATAACATCATTTACTGCCCGGCTGCCCCCTTTTATCTCGCCAAAAATTTCAGCGTCTTTCCGAGCATGGACTTGCGCTGCGCTCAAGCGAAGGTTGTTTATTGGCCTTACCGGTTCACCGCTCTTATTTTTTTGTGACGTCCTTTACTGTCCATGCAGTGAGACTCTGGAACCAGTTGGAAACCACTGTTAGACTGGCTCCGGCCTTGGCATGCTTTCATTAAGAAGCGACTGAAAAAGAAACTCTTAATTTCTAGTCAGTAATATAACGTGTTTCCTACCTGATCTTTATTTTTCTCCACCATCCCTTCCTTTTCCTTTGATTGATAAATTTCATAAAGATGAATAATCATTTGAATATTTTTTCCGACCCTGTAACTTCCTTTATTTACTTTTGTCTGGTTGGTTGGAAAAGATTGCCGCCTGTCAAGATTGTTTTTACAATAAAGTGTTGAATAAATAAATATATGATCTAATTGTAACATTATCTTCGTTAATTAATTTTTCCTGGTAAGAAGACGGCTGTGGTTCGTACCCCAGATACGTAATTTTCGTCCGTATTTTAACATTGACTAATGAGCCTCTTTTATATTATAAAATTCTTCTATTTATTTCAATATGACTTGTCATAATAAGCATTATCATGTTTTTCAGGTGGGCCACGACACTATCAACTCCTCGGACGACAGTATACTTCGCCAAGAAATGCCGGCGGCCCTACGCCGCGTGGAGGGGGCGGCTGGACTGCTGCAGGACGCTTCTGCCATGCTGCGTGACGACCCTTATTCTGGACCTGCCAGGTGATTCCTCCATCTTTCCTTTATCTAGACTCTAGATTCTAGAGGGTTTGAGATTATTGAAACGGATTTGAGATGATTGAAACGGAAATTGTGATTAGAACACTTATGTTCTTGTATTCTAGTGTCTGTCTTTCTTTGTTTTTCCACTTGCATACTTTTTTTATATACGCCAATCTTATGTAGTTCATTTCTTGTCTTTGGTGTTAACCGGTTCACTGCCAGAGACGAGATATCTCATCCCATACATTTGTGCGTGCTATGCCAGTGACGAGATATCTCGTCAATACTTTGGTACTTAATTACTGCGTCGCCACTAAATATTATTACAAATTTATAAATCAGCACACGCACTGACATCTATCCAAATCATATACAAATATTTAATATTGTTTCAAGTCATCTTTGAACCACTTATCGACATATTTCGAATACAGTTCTATTTGACAGGTGTAAACGTCAACTTTCAGGGCCGTCCCCTTTTAAACTTTTAGCCGAAATCCTTAGTTCTTTGTTTATAAAGTTCGCGATTGCGTTATTTTTGTATGTTGGTTAGTTTTTCAAGTTTTTTTTGTTGATAATTTTATGTTATTCGTTTTACCTCGCTGGGAAACTATACTACGAAACTATTATTATTTTTTGAGTGCTTTTGCGTATTATTTTTCTTTATTTTATATCAAAATCGAACTGTTTTATACGTATACGTATATGTGCGTATATGTGTATATCTGGGCTCATCCCATAACATTCTCCCGGCCGAGATATACCCCACCAATATAGGGCGAGCCCAGATGTGAGGTAACAAGATTTTTTTCGGCCCACACCTTTGTACATGTACGAGTAGATTATGAAAAAAAAACAGAAAATAAATAAATGACAGAAAACAGTTAACTCACAAATATAACCTCAGGTTAACTCAAATAAATAAATATAGGTTCTTTGATAACATACACATGTATACTATATGTAGATCAAGAAAAAAAAAACAGAAAAATAAATGGCGGAAAAAAGTAAACTCACAAATACTAACTCAAATAAATAAATATAAGTTCTTTGACAGCAACATACACATAGTGTGTACATACATTAATATTACAATATACTACCTTGATCAAAAAGTTTTAGGACCGGTCACCGTGGGACGCTGTCAGTCACCCGTTTGGAATTCTTTTTTTTCGTTAGGTTACCACATCTATCATTGACACTTCCCTCCAAATTTCAGCGTCATAGCTTGACATTTGTAAAAGTTACGCTGTAATGAGTACATATACCTTTGTGCGTGTTTTCGATTTTTTACTAGTTTGAAAATGGCATCAACTGTGCATCAACGAGTTTGCATTAAATTTTGTGTGAATTTAACGGTCCGCAGACTTTGGAAATGTTGGAGAAGTGTTTTTCGGTGGTACGAACGCTTCAGAAGTGGTCGTGAGTAGGTCGAGGATGACGAACGTAGTGGCAGTCGAAAATCGATGAAAACATCGATAAAATCAAAGAAATGTTAGCCGAAAACCGCAAATTGACCATCAGAGAACTGGCAGAGGACTTAACCATCGCTTATGGATCCGCTCAAGACATTTTAGTTAGTGATTTGGGCCTCAGACGTGTCGCTGCAAAACTGGTGCCGAAAGACCTCAATTTCATGCAAAAAAAGGACCACGTTGAAATCGCGAAAGACATGATTTCCATGAGTTTTTGACCAAAAACAACACGAATACTATCCAGCAGCCTTCAAATTCACCTAATCTGGCTCCCTGCGACTTTTTCCCGTTCAACCGACTTAAAAAACCGCTTCGCGGAACGCGTAACAGCGCCCGAGAGGATGTCATGAAAAAATCGAAGAAGGCTCTGATGGACATACCGAAAATTGAGTACCAGCGGTGTTTCGAGGATTGGATCAAGCGCTGGCGTAAGTGCGTTGCAGTCGATGGGGAGTACTTTGAAGGGGACCATATCGATTTTGATGAATAAACTTGTATTTTCGATTTTATGAATAAAGTCCTAAAACTTTTTGATCAATGTAGTATTCCGAAATCGCACATATATCTCAAAATAAACTGCAGAAAGTACATTTAAAAGAGAATCTATTAAAAGGTCCAGGATCATCCCAGAACATCCCCCCCATATATATATATATTACTATTGAAGATTATATTTTGTTAACAGGAAGAAGCTGATCGAAGGATCTCGAGGCATCCTCCAGGGAACATCAGCCCTGCTGTTATGCTTCGATGAGTCCGAAGTCAGGAAGATCGTAAAAGAATGCAAGAAGGTGAGCTTATTCACTTTTCAATTTATATATTTATCTGGTGCCATTTAGTGACAAAAGATCACTCCAAGAGCACCTTTGTTTCAATTTCTTGAATGCCTCAACGCTATCAACTTGCTTACACGAGAGAAAGTCTATCCGTGGTATAGGGCATCGTTTTTCAATGGTGGGTCACAACATCCAGGGGTGTCGTGCTGAAATATCAAGGGTGTTGTAAAAATAAGGTGTCCTATTTGGGTCATGTTCTTAGAGGAGCATAGTACAAATTACGGCACCTGATCATCCAATGCAAATTATAGGGTTGAAGAGGTGTTGGCAGGAGGCAAATCTCCTGGCTCCGCAATATACGTGATTGGACTGGTATAAGGAGCGTCGGTGATCTGTTTCGGGCTGGCCGAAACAGACTTTCCGCTGGGCCGCAAACAGTATGTCAAATTTCAAGAAATTCGCCATGCAAAAATTATAAATATAGGATTTTTTCGCTTGTACGTTGACTTGTATTTTTAGTAATTGTTAAATAAATATAATTGGTATGATAATGCGACACGATGGTCGCTGGTTTTCTCAGAATGGACAGTCATAAATCTTCTCAGATACACTTAGGGAGAACGGAAATATTTGCTCTTGGATAGTGAACTCGGATGCAAAACCCTACCTTAATATATTACAATTAAAATTGTTTAACTGTTATATGTATATTTGTTAATTATAGTTACATATGTCCATCTGTCACAATATAAGATTAAAAAAATATTAAATAAAATAAAACATTTTTATTTCAGTATTAGTGGTCCGCGAAAAAATTTTCCTTTTTTTACCGGTCCACAGGTCTAAAAAGGTTGACAAACAATGCTATAAGGTTACAATAAAAAAATGGGTCAGTTGACACTTTAAATGGGTTTGTAGCTATATGCTACTTATCATAAATTATTAAAGCGCTATAAAGCAACCCAAAAATAGCAGATTAAATCTGCCGATCATCTTGAAAGTTTAATCTCCTTTCCATCATAACCTTGGGTTTGATCTTTCGAGACTGTGTGCTTGCTGAACTGCAACAGCTTGCACACTATATACCAATACATGCGCAGGTGTTTTTCATCTACAAAATGGTTGACAATCATACTCTATGACGAAGGTTTAGCCAATCAGGTTGGTTTAAAGTCAAGGCTTGAAAAAATATCCCTATCTGACAATATCTTCAACTTCGCACGTCCTTCGGATTTCTGTGTTTCGTACTCTATCACGAAGGGTTTTGCCAGCGATACTCCTGAGTAACTTCATTTCGCTGGTTCGAAGGAGATTTTTGGTTCTGACAGTGTCGGCTCTGGACTCTATGCTGTATGTCATTATGGGGCGAACACATGTCTTGTATATCTTCACCTTGCTTTTGATGTTCATATACTTGTTTTTCCAGATAGTGTTCATTAAACATCCGGAAATAGCTGCGGCCTTTTGTGATTGTTCAAACTGTCATTATTGCACATTATGCTAGCACCCAAGTATTTAAATTTTGTTACTTGTTCAATTGGTGTGTCGTCGATTGCCACACTGCATCCAACTTGCTCTCTGGCTAATTGGCTTAACATATATATTGTAATTTATTTTTAACAAACACTGTTTATTCCACTTTTTTTTTTTTTTTTTTTTTATGACGGTATAACCCTACCGGTTTCAAGGCTTTCACCTCATCTTCAGGGGAGCGTAAACAAGTCTTGTTTACGCTCCCCTGAAGATGAGGTGAAAGCCTTGAAACCGGTAGGGTTATACCGTCATAAAAAAAAAAAAAAAAAAAAAAAAAGTGGAATAAACAGTGTTTGTTAAAAATAAATTACAATGTCTTTAAACCTCCACAACGTTAATGCCTTAACTATAAACAACATAACATATATATATTTATTCCAGGTACTGGACTATCTAGCGGTAGCCGAAGTGATAGACTCAATGGAAGACCTAGTCCAGTTCCTGCGTGACCTGTCCCCATCCCTGAGCCGCGTGGGGCGTGAGGTTTCGTCTCGTGCACAAGACCTGACACATCGCGCCCATGCCGAGGCCCTAGTCCGAGGGTTGGAGCAGGTTAAGACCCTGGCCCCCATCCTCATCTGCTCAATGAAGATCTACATTCATATTTTGACCGAAGGTAATTTCCACGTTTCTTGTTTGTCATCATCATAAAGCCAAGTCACATAAAGCCAGCTTTTAACACTAATTTTAATATCCGGGTAAACTTTTATTTAACGGGATATGCAAAAATGGAATACTTAACAACAGTAGTGTGTATACACTTTTATGTGCTGACTGTGATAATTTATATAGTATATAGGAAAGACAGGAAGATCATTTGAAAAGAGATTCCGTGAACACAAATCCTCTAATTTATTCTGAAATGGCTAGTCATTGTCACCGTGAAAACCATACATTTTCTATCGATGATGTCAAATTCTTACATATCAGTAGTAACGGAAATAAATTGGACAGATTAAAGGCCCTAGAAATTTCTAAGTCAGTGCATCGAGGTGAACATCTGGCAAACACGTATATACCAAGAATCTCTCCGCTGCTGGCCGAGATCGTCCCATGCCTCTCCCAGCCCCCAGTTCCCAACCCGAATGTTTACCGTTAAAAGCGTGTATCTCGGTACCAGTTCGAACAGAATTCAGTCTTGTTTGTGCTCCCCTGATGATGAGGTGAAAGCCTTGAAACAGGTAGGGTTATACCACTACAAAGAGTGGAATAAACAGTGTTTGATAAAACAAATTACAATAATCTATTTGATATGCTATATGCATAATCTATTTGATATGCTGGTATGCATGATCTATTTGATATGCTGGTATGCATAAGCTATTTGATATTCTATATGCATAATCTATTTGATATGCTGGTATGCATAATCTATTTGTTGTTTATAGTTAAGGCATTAACGTTGTGGAGGTTTAAAGACATTGTAATTTATTTTTAACAAACACTGTTTTTTCCACTTTTTTATGACGGTATAACCCTACCGGTTTCAAGGCTTTCACCTCATCTTCAGGGGAGCGCAAACAAGACTAAATGCTGTTCGGACTGGTACCGATATAGACACTTCAACGGTTGGAGGCGGGAGGGGTGAGGGGAAGGCTAGGTATTATTTCGGCCAAGAGCGGGGAGATTTTGGGGAAATAACTATTCAACAGATGCTCTGATCTGTATATTGACTTAGAAATTTCTAGGGCCTCCAATCTGTCCAATCTATTTCCGTTGTCGCTAATATGTAAGAATTTGGCATCATTGATAGAAAAAGTATGATTCTCACGGTGACAATGATTAGCCATTTCAGAATAAATTAGAGGATTTGTTAAGGCAGATTGGTGTTCACGAAATCTCTTTTCAAAGGTTCTTCCTGTCTTTCCTATATAGAAATTATCACAGTCAGCACATAAAAGTTTATACACACCGCTGTTGTTAAGTATTCCATTTTTGCCTTTCCCATTAAATAAGAGTTTCCGGAGATTGAAGTTAGTGTAAAAAGCTGGCTTTATGTGACTTGGAATATTTTTGGTTATTTCATTTGATATATTTTTTATAAATAGGACTTTGCTCCATTTATAGGTATGCTTATAGGTGTCGTTAAATATATAATCTTTTATGAGTTTCTTTTTTGTTTTGTTTTTTAAAAGTGAATCAATGAGGCTTCCAGGATAGCCATTATTTGTAGCAATTTTTTTGATGGTTATTAATTCCTTTTTAAAATTGTCGTCGGTTAATGGGACACTGAGCAATCTATGAAGCATACAGTTAAAGGCGGCGAATTTATGATTATTAGGATGGTTAGAAGTTGCTGGAATTATGGAGTCTGAATAAGTATTTTTCCTATATATATCAAAGTCAAATGTGCCTTTTTTCCGAGATAATGTTAGGTCCAAGAAATTTAATTTTCCGTCCTGTTCTGTTTCTAATGTAAATTTTATGAAACTTTCTATAGAATTTAAATATTTAAGAAAATGGTGTAATTGTCTATCGGTACCCGTCCAAACACAAAGAATGTCATCTGCATACCTAAACCAGCACAGAACATTTTTGGTTAGCTTAAAATTACTCCTAAAGATACATTTTTCAAAATAGTTCATAAATATTTCACTGAGAAGTGGAGACAACGGTGAGCCAATAGCTAAACCATTCGTTTGTTTATATATTTTATTGTTGAAGTTAAAATAATTTTGTTTGATGCATAAGTCCATTAGTGAAATCAATTCTGAATTTTTAACAAGGTCCTTACTTTTGTCATTTATGATTCAATAAATGAATTTTCTGAATTTTTATTGAATCATAAATGACAAAAGTAAGGACCTTGTTAAAAATTCAGAATTGATTTCACTAATGGACTTATGCATCAAACAAAATTATTTTAACTTCAACAATAAAATATATAAACAAACGAATGGTTTAGCTATTGGCTCACCGTTGTCTCCACTTCTCAGTGAAATATTTATGAACTATTTTGAAAAATGTATCTTTAGGAGTAATTTTAAGCTAACCAAAAATGTTCTGTGCTGGTTTAGGTATGCAGATGACATTCTTTGTGTTTGGACGGGTACCGATAGACAATTACACCATTTTCTTAAATATTTAAATTCTATAGAAAGTTTCATAAAATTTACATTAGAAACAGAACAGGACGGAAAATTAAATTTCTTGGACCTAACATTATCTCGGAAAAAAGGCACATTTGACTTTGATATATATAGGAAAAATACTTATTCAGACTCCATAATTCCAGCAACTTCTAACCATCCTAATAATCATAAATTCGCCGCCTTTAACTGTATGCTTCATAGATTGCTCAGTGTCCCATTAACCGACGACAATTTTAAAAAGGAATTAATAACCATCAAAAAAATTGCTACAAATAATGGCTATCCTGGAAGCCTCATTGATTCACTTTTAAAAAACAAAACAAAAAAGAAACTCATAAAAGATTATATATTTAACGACACCTATAAGCATACCTATAAATGGAGCAAAGTCCTATTTATAAAAAATATATCAAATGAAATAACCAAAAATATTCCAAGTCACATAAAGCCAGCTTTTTACACTAACTTCAATCTCCGGAAACTCTTATTTAATGGGAAAGGCAAAAATGGAATACTTAACAACAGCGGTGTGTATAAACTTTTATGTGCTGACTGTGATAATTTCTATATAGGAAAGACAGGAAGAACCTTTGAAAAGAGATTTCGTGAACACCAATCTGCCTTAACAAATCCTCTAATTTATTCTGAAATGGCTAATCATTGTCACCGTGAGAATCATACTTTTTCTATCAATGATGCCAAATTCTTACATATTAGCGACAACGGAAATAGATTGGACAGATTGGAGGCCCTAGAAATTTCTAAGTCAATATACAGATCAGAGCATCTGTTGAATAGTTATTTCCCCAAAATCTCCCCGCTCTTGGCCGAAATAATACCTAGCCTTCCCCTCACCCCTCCCGCCTCCAACCGTTGAAGTGTCTATATCGGTACCAGTCCGAACAGCATTTAGTCTTGTTTGCGCTCCCCTGAAGATGAGGTGAAAGCCTTGAAACCGGTAGGGTTATACCGTCATAAAAAAGTGGAATAAACAGTGTTTGTTAAAAATAAATTACAATACATAATCTATTTGATATGCTGGTATGCATAATCTATTTGATACAGGACTGCTTTGACAGTACTTTCACAGAAAACTTCTAATGCAGCAAAATTATCATTTGACACCACTAAATCAGAGTAGCCCATCAGTTGAATCAAATATTCCCAAAGTGGTCTATATGGACCCCCAAGGGTCGATTTCGACTTGCAGGGGGTCTATGTCAGCGAGAAAAGAAATTGGGGGTGCACGAGATGTAAATGGGGGTCCACGTGAGCGGATCCCATTTAGGCAGATCATCATCAATATTTAGGCGTTCCGTAAATGTTTTATTACACCTAACACAGATTGTGTGCACATAATATTTATATTAGACATAGAAAATATTTATGTAAAGAAATTAAATGCAAATCACTGGACGTGGATATTTAAGACTATACCTCACTAATTTGAAGCCAAATATTGAACCATTGATATCAGAGCATCGGGTCCATCCGTCTCATTAACAGTATTATTTGTGTATTCATTTTATGTAAGAATTTTACAAGGTTTTGATTTGTTTAGTTCCAAAGCTAAATATTTACTTGCATTTTATGTCTTTTCAATAAAGGTATGAATGAAAATTGTACATGTTTTTCTTTTTTTCTATTGTCCACTCTACAAAAAACCCTTATCAAGGTGAACAGCACTGTGTCAGCTGTCCAAAACACATTTGAAGTTAATAAGTTTAAGAAAATTCAATATTAGGCAGTCGGGGTGTCTACGAAAAACAAAAAAATTGGCAAGTGGTCTACGGCAGTGCTCCGCAACCTTTTCTCACCTACGACACACCAAAATTCTTCCTAGAATTCCGCGGCACACCAAAAGCTAAAATATATAGGTATTAAATTAGGCATGAGTCTTCAGCGACGCGCATAAGGGTCATTTTTCTTTGTCTATGACTAATTTGGTGCGGCCATGGTGTGTACAAAGCACACTACGCAGTTTTCAACAGTTGGCACCAGTTATTGTGTATTAAATACATAATGAAAAATTGTAAAATGTCAAATACTCGTACATTGAATTTGACCGCGGCACACCTGTATCCGGCTCACGGCACACCAGTGTGCCACGGCACACCGGTTGCGGAGCACTGATTTAGAGAACAAACTCTCCTCAAGGGTGCTCCAACTCGTAACTTGATCCCACTATTATTGACAGATTAAAAATATTATATAATAATTATACATAAGTCGAGTGTTTTCAACAGTTGGCACCAGTTATTGTGTATTAAATACATAATGAAAAATTGTAAAATGTCAAATACTCGTACATTGAATTTGACCACGGCACACCAGTGTGCCACGGCACACCGGTTGCGGAGCACTGGTCTACGGGGTGAAAAAAATTGGGAACTATGAGTTAGATGAACCGATGTAAAGCTGAGTGAAGATTCTTTCAGAAATTATTGATTTGATTATGATTATAGTATCTCAAAATGTAACCAGCGGATTAATTCAGGTTGCCGCAAAAATTACAAGACGGAAAGGGACAGGCTAAAATTTTTACCATTAAAGCTCCTATGGCCAGAGAGGAATTGTGTATTCCAATAACTGATAAATTATTTGAATTACGTTTTTTTATTTCAGGTGGTAAAGGGATAGAGGAAGCTTCAGAGAACAGGAACTACCTTTCAACAAGGATGGCCAATGAGATACATGAAATCATAAGGTAAGGCAATCATTTTTATTGAGAAAACTTTGTTTTTCTTCTCTTATATCAATGCTTGCCAAAATGGGTGATACCGCCCGCCCCCTGGGGGGTGCTGGAACAAGTAGGGGGGCGGTCGTAACCTCAGGTGCAATTGGGGAGGTGTTGAGTAAAAATAACGGGGCGGTGGAATCATAAGGAGAGAAGATTTTTGACAAACCGTTAAAGCAATAAAAATCAGAAGCAATTAATTGAATGGCTTGGATTGTTTAGACCACGTTGTATTAAAAATTATGAGGAATTCAATTGCTCACTGTTTCATACAGAAGTTCGTTACATGTTTGAATCGGTTTTTAGAAAGTGCTAGATAGATAAAGTGATTGTGCTAGATAGTTCCTACCTACTAAAACCAAAATTTTACTCGTATAATCTCTGCTCTTTTCGATTCTGGACTATGCGGACGTATGTTACTTGGATGTTACAGAGGAACAGCTGGACAAATTACAGCGTCTTCAAAATGTGTGCCTAAGATTCATTTTCAACCCACGTAAGTACGATCATATAACTTCATACCAGAAGGCATGGAACTGGTTGAATATTAGAAATAGACGCCAAATTCACTTGCTGTTTTAATTGTATAATATCCTCAACTGTCCCGCCGCCCCCTCTTATCTCGCCGAGAATTTTCAGCATCTTTCGAATCATGGATTAGCGCTACGCTCAAACAGGGATTGTTCATTGGCCTTTCCAGTTCACCGATCATCTTTCTTTACGTCGTCCTTAACTGTCCATGTAGTGAGATTCTGGAATCAGTTACATACCAATATAAGACTCGCTCCGTCCTTGGCATGCTTTAAGAAGCGACTGAAAAACCTCTTAATTTCTAGTCAGTAAAATAATGTGTTTCATTCCTGATTTTTCTTTTCCTTTCCTTTCCACCATCCCTTCCTTTCCTTTTGATTGATGATATCTCACTTTATATGAAAAAGAATGTTCGGGTGATTGTCCGTCTTTGTGGGGTTCGTGGGCATGTGCTCACGTATGTGTTTATGGATTTCGTGGGGATGGATAATCATTTGAATGAATTATGCGACCACGTAACTTGCTTCATTTACTGTTGTCTGGTCGGTTGGAAGAGATTGCCGCCTGGCAATAAGCCCGCCAGATTGTATTTGCAATAAAAGTGTTAAATACAATAAATATAATAGAATAGTTTATTTTTAAACTAATTTTATAAATCAACCTTCAAGATGTCTTATTTAAATTTTTCTTTACTATGTTGTAGTATATATATATATCATATATGTTTTAGGGTCCCATTGCTTTAGTTTCATATCCCTATATGTCGATCAATGTCCTTCTTAACTCTTCAAATGTTCATATGCAAATATTCTCTCAGGGTACTGCAACTGACCACATATGACGAAGAAGCTAGCGACCACGACAGTATTTCAGCCCTGAAGACCCTGCAGAGCCAGCTTGCCAATAAACTCAACCTGGCTAACGAATGGCTTAATGTAAGTTAAAAAACGGATTTTTTTACCTTTAAACTCATGTTTAATCCTTATAGTTTTAGCTATAAACTCATGTTTAATCCTTATATTTTTAGCTATAAACTCATGTTTAATCCTTATATTTTTAGCTTCAAACTCATGTTTAATCCTTACATTTTTAGCTATAAACTCATGTATAATCCTTATATTTTTAGCTTCAAACTCATGTTTAATCCTTATACTTTTAGCTTTAAACTCATGTTTAATCCTTATATTTTTAGCTATAAACTCATGTTTAATCCTTATATTTTTATATTAGTGATTCTTTTTAATTTGAAACATACGTACAAGGGTTGATAAAAAAGTGATGAGAATTTTTAAATTTATTTTTGATTGAGCCTATACTTTTTTCTCTCTCGTTGGCGACACTGTGATGTCATATTGCATGGTCAGTTTATATTTGACAGGCAAATGTTTACTATACATTTTGGCACGTTTGCGATTTTTTTTTTTTAATTACTGGATGAAGGATGTTTTTTTGAGTTTTTACGCCATTTTCGTGAGACAATCTCGACGACCTCGTGGTCTGGTGGTAAGACACTTGTCTGCTGATCCGGAGGTTGCGGGTTCAATCCCCGCTGGAACCCAGATTTAAAAAAAATAGGATTCCAGCCTGTTTTTCACTTAGGACCTATAAAAACATCTTTCTGGTCGGTTGGTAGAGATTGCCACATGGCAATAAACTCGCCAGGTTAAAAAAAAAAAAAACAATCATGAAGAAAATGATTAAAATTGTGGGCAACAACAACTCCTGGATTTTGTACCACGATATTGCACTAGCTCACACTTCACTATCAATTCGTGAATTTATTGTATCACTTTTATGTATATTAAGGTCTTTTATCGTATCACTTGTATAATAAGGGCTTTTATCATATCACTTGTATAATAAGGTCTTTTATCGTATCACTTGTATAATAAGGTCTTTTATCGTATCACTTGTAAAATAAGGTCTTTTAAAGTGTTGCAGCGTGAGGTTTGGCTTATGATTCAAATATTCAAAAACATTGCAGTTTTCATAGCCCGGGTTTGTTTGTGACCGAGTTCGCCATAAGTGGACGCCCATCGTATACCGCTTAGCTTATAGTGGATTTTCAACGGTAACGTGAACGCATTGTTCAGTCCGAGTTCACAACTTTAATGTGAGCGTGCAGTTTCCACAAACGCTGAAGTTATTGTTCATTTTCCAGGATCCTGATGCTCCTCGCGGCGCACCAGGGGAGAGAGCCCTTAGAGCGGCGCTGGCTGCCGCAGAACGCTGTGCAGAAAGGTTCTCCCCCCCACACGCAGAGTACACCAGAACAGTGGCCAGGGAGCTCAGGAAGAACTTGGATGCCCTCGCTGATCTGAGGGACGCTGGACATGGGTCATCTCCTCAGGTATGTTTACATTGTTCTATGAATGGTGTCTTAAGACTCTTTTGTAGCTCATCAGCTACACTGTCATACCTAAAGAAAGATTATGTGGTTTACTCCATCTATCAGAGAGAGTGTATGCCAGGCAGTTATTTAAAATGTTTGTTTTTCATTACATATGCAGATGGTAGAGTCAAGTCAAATAGTCCTGCGACAACATAAGAAGTATCAAACAAATATTTCGTTAATTTTTTTAAATTTCATTTTATTCAGGAAATTAACTATATAATTCGTAAAAAAAGCGCTTAATAATATTTTAACCCTTTAAGTGCCGGAAGTTATTAGTATGGCCGTACCCAGCAGGCCGTGATTTTTTCAACAAAAATAAAACCTAAAAAAATTATATTTTTTGTATACAGATTGTAATATTTAAATATTAAATAAATTAAAATAAATTGTAATATTTAAATATTTCTTGACCATCCCAATAGATGTCACTATGTGTTTTAATTTATAAATTATTACAATTGGATTTGATATTAGCTTGCTACAAGCTCAAAGGAGAGCACGTTTACGCGTTCATTTTGTATGGCCGGCCTGGCGAGCACTGAATCGGAGAGCGCGTCAATGCGCTCGTGGCAGTGAACCGGTTAAAAGTAAACCATTAATAAAGTTCTAATGATACCACTAAGATATAAAGGATATTTTGAAAACTTACTAAATATATAAAGGATATTTTGAAAACGTACTAAATATATACACCGTGGGGCGTTTGAGCTGCCGTTCACTCAGAAAAACACAGTTTAAATATTCACAAAATGTCAGGGTTGTCACAACTCGACACAGAAAACTCGTTTACTTATAAATATAGTAGAATATAATATACTTTGTAAACTAAAATCAACAAATTATCTGTTTGATATATAATAAAGTGCAAAAGGTAAAAAAAATATAAAATAAAACCGTAAAAAGTCTATATAAACGTCGTATTATGCCGCAAAACTACTGCCAATAACCAAAGAATACATGAAAACACACTTTGTAAATAAATACTTCGAAAAATTAACAAAAATAACGCACAAAAGATAAAAATCAACCATTGAAGAAAACTACAAACGAAGTCATTATAAATCATCGCAATTACGTCGCAAAAAACTGTGGTCAGTAACCCTGTATCAAAGAAACATATTGACTGTCAGTGAAAGCTTTTAGAAAGATGACTGTAACTTTGATAATATCGGTAAATTGTAATATTTAAATATTTCTTGACCATCTCAATAGATGTCACTATGTGTTTTAATTTATGAATTATTACAATTGGATTTGATATTAGCTTGCGACAAGCTCAAAGGAGAGCACGTTTACGCATTCATTTTGTATGGCCGGCCTGGCGAGCACTGAATCGGAGAGCGCGTCAATGCGCTTGTGGCAGTGAACCGGTTAAAAGTAAACCATTAATAAAGTTCTAATGATACCACTAAGATCCAAAAGTTACCACACTAACAAGTTAGAGTGTATAAACAGATACCATGCCAGCCACGCCCATCGCATGGTCTGACAAGATCACAGTTATAATTTGATAACTATCCTGAGTAGTGTATCAACAAGGGCCAATAGAAGATATGTTGTTTCGCTATATTCTAAAATATTAAAAATTGAATATTCCGCGGTTATCCAGTTTCTTTAAATAGAATGGAAAATCCCAGCAGAAATCAACTAAGTTTAGATGCATTTAATCGGGACATCTGCATGTGTCCAGAAAAAAGCATATTTAGTAAGAAAACTTATCAAGGGAAAACAAACCACAAAGAAACCTTTGTAGATCTTTCTATATGTGATAGTAACACATTCGGCTTTAGATGTAGTGTATGTATTTTGATAAAACTCCCAAAAAGGGTTGTTTTCAAGTGCTTCCTAAAGTTGCATACGTCATCCGTATTTCTTAACAGTGAAAGGCAGACTATACGATTGAGAACTTGTGATATTTTTCAGGCAATGGAGCTTGCCAGCCAGATAAGGAACCAAATACAAGAGCTGATGCAGGCCGTGAATGAGGGCATCAAAGATGTGGAACTTCAGGGTGCCAAGACACTCCAGGGAAGGTAAAATTTTTCTGACGTAATATTAAATATTGTTGTTATTATTATTATTATTCGGCAAATTTTTAGCCAAAACCAATACCGTCAGGATGTCGCAGCCACCGTATTCACTGGATATGGCCCCTTGCGAATCTTGTTCCCGAAGATGAAAAGGATATTGAAAGGACAACGTTTTGCAACCATAGAGAAGATAAAGGCAAAATCGCTGGCTAAGTTATTATATCTGACTATAGTTTTGTATTTTTTCTTATACACTGGTAGATAACAACATAAACTTTTAAAAAAGCTCATATGTACAAAAAGGTTAGGCAACCCTGGTATATATATAATACAAACATGTTACAGGCCAGGGCACAGGATCAATATTTTCAATACGCCCTCTGAATGGAAAAAAAATGGTTTTTGTACTAAGGATAATTTTCAATATTAATATCCACATTTCTCTAGAAAAAATGACTGATTATTTGTTTTATCTTTTGAATGTTTATTTTAGTGTATTTTTGATCTCTGATTATCTCAGCTTAGAATCTAAAATCTGAGGTTAGAATTAATTAATGGTGAATGTTGTTTTCCAGACTGGAGACAGCCCACAAGTGGCTGCTGAATCCGAGTGCAGATCCTCTCACCAGGTCCGAAGGACAGAAAGCCATCAACACCATCGTAGCCCAGGGGCAGAAGGCAAGTACCTTCGCCGTTCTAAAAAATATCCTTTTTTATTTATTTTCAGGAATTAAAAGTATTACATGATCGAATCCAATATTCTTGAAAGATTACAAATATTACATTATCGAATCCAATATTCTTGAAAAATAACAAATATTACATGATCGAATCCAATATTCTTGAAAGATAACAAATATTACATGATCGAATCCAATATTCTTGAAAGATTACAAATATTACATGATCGAATCCAATATTCTTGAAAGATTACAAATAATAAGAATAGGAAGGTGAGGGTTCCTGGCATTTATATATGTTAAATATAACATATATGGTAAGAAAACCGCAGAAAGCTTATCAAGAGAAGACGAACTGCAAATAAATATTTGTAGATCTTCCAATATGTGATACTAACGCATTAGGCTTTAGGTGGAGTGTATGTGTTTAGTCCTCACATACCAGGTCTGTAAATATGAAACCGGAATTCGCTCATAGACGGCTCTAGTTGTCAATGTAGTGACTGTCAAGCCGCGTCATTAGCGCCTGTTTCTTGTGATTACATTTGTCAAAGACTTTTAACTCACAATAATCCAAGTATAATACAACTACATATGTTTTCATAGCATTGAACATGTCTGTTTTTGTGATGAAAACTACGATTCGCCGACAGCATTGATTTTCTGTTACCATTTGAAGAAAACTGCTGCAGAATCGTATCAAATGCTTGTCAAAGCTTACGGTGAGCATGCTCTTGGTAAATCACAGTGCTTTGAGTGGTTTACAAAATTCAAAAGTGGCAATTTTGACGCGAGAAACGAAGAACGTGGAAGACCACCGAGAAAGTTTGAAGACGCCGAATAGCAAGCATTGTTGGATGAGGATGACGCTCAAGTGCAACAACAACTCGCGGATCAATTAAATGTGACACGAGAAGCCGTCTCCATACGTTTGAAAGCCATGGGAAAGATCCACATGGTGGGAAAATGGGTTCCACATGAACTAAATGAAAGGCAGCAGGAAAACCGAAAAACCACTTGCGAAATGCTGCTTGCCAGGTACAAAAAAAAATCATTTCTTCATCGAATTGTGACTGGCGATGAAAAATGAATATGTTTCGAGAATCATAAGCGTAAAAGATCATGGGTAACTCCAAGCACACCAGCGACATCGACTGCAAGGGCAAATCGCTATGGACGGAAGACAATATTCTGTGTTTGGTGGGATCAGAAGGGTGTTATCTATTATGAGCTGCTAAAACCTGGCGAAAATATTAATACTGAACGCTACCGACAACATATGATGGATTTGAACCAAGCGTTGCGTGAAAAACAACCAGAATATCAAAAGAGGCAACACAAAGTGATTTTGCTTCATGATAATGCACCATCGCACACAGCGAAACCGGTCAAGGAAACGATTGAGGCGTTTAGTTGGCAAATACTTTCGCATGCGGCTTACTCACCAGACTTGGCTCCATCTGATTACTACTTATTTGCATCGATGGGACACGCAGCGCTTCACTTCTTACGAAAATGTCTCGATGATTGGTTTGCCTCAAAAGAGCAACAGTTTTTTTGACGTGGCATCCACAAATTGCCGGAGAGATGGGAAAAATGTGTAGCTAACGATGGGCAATACTTTGAATAAAATATTTTTTACCATTTTCATACAATAAATGTGTATTTTCTATAAAAAAAATCCGGTTTCATATTTACATACCTGATATTATCATAAATTTTGATAAGACTTTCCAAAAAGTGTTGTCTTTAAGTTCTTGAACAACATTTCTTATTTCTCTCGACATTTCTTCTCATCAGTTTGTCCATAAGGAGGGTTCTACTCGAAAGATTAGAAACTTCAGCAATAAATTGAACAATCGTTTGAAATAATGTTTCAGGTTGCCAATGGTCTCCAGGGGCATGAGAAATCAGAAATCCTTCAGCTGTGTGGTGAGGTACAGCGCCTCTCTAACAAGCTGGGAGACCTGTGCGCTCGGGGACAAGGGGAATCTGCCGAGGCCAAAGAGATCACAAGGTACTTTAATCAAACATAGGCAAAATTATGAAAGCTATAAATTCCCAAACAAATTCAAACATAGACAAAATAATGACAGTCATAAATTCCCAAACATAGACTAAATAATGAGTCATTTATTCCCTAACAAATTCAAACACAGACAAAATTATGACAGCCGTAAATTCCCAAACATAGAAAATATTGACAGTCATAAATTCCCAAACAAATTCAAACATAGACAAAATAATGACAGCCATAAATTCCCAAACAAATTCAAACATATACAAAATAATGACAGCCAATAATTCCCAAACAAATTCAAACATAGACAAAATAATGACAGTCATAAATTCCCAAACATAGACTAAATAATGAGTCATTTATTCTCTTACAAATTCAAACACAGACAAAATTATGACAGCCGTAAATTCCCAAACATAGAAAATATTGACAGTCATAAATTCCCAAACAAATTCAAACATAGACAAAATAATGACAGCCATAAATTCCCAAACAAATTCAAACATATACAAAATAATGACAGCCAATAATTCCCAAACAAATTCAAACATAGACAAAATATTGACAGTCATAAATTCCCAAACAAATTCAAACATAGACAAAATAATGACAGCCATAAATTTCCAAACAAATTCAAACATATACAAAATAATAACAGCCAATAATTCCCAAACAAATTCAAACATAGACAAAATAATGACAGTCATAAATTCCCAAATATAGACAAAATAATGACATCCAGTAATTCCCAAACAAATTAAAACAAAGACAAAATAATGACAGCCATAAATTCCAAAACAAATTTAAACTTAGACAAAATAATGAGTCATAAATTCCCAAACATATACTAAATAATGAGTCATTTATTCCCTAACAAATTCAAACACACACAAAATTATGACAGCCGTAAATTCCTAAACAAATTCAAACGTAGACAAAATAATGACAGTCATTAATTCCCAAACAAATTCAAACATAGACAAAATTATGAGTCATAAATTCCCAAACAAATTCAAATGTAGACAAAATAATGACAGCCATAAATTCCCAAACATAAACAAAAGAATGACAGTCATTCCGAAAGTTTGACACGTAACTTCTAAAGGTTGGTACTAACTGAAAATGGTATGAATTTATTAGAGGCGCCATCTGTTGGTTAGTCCGGGACGTATTGATAGATGTGTTATATATATAAAACGTTTGTTTCCCAGGAATCTGTCAGACAAACTGTGCGAGCTGAAGAAAGCCATCGAGCGTGCCGTGGTCAACCGTGTAGTGGAGGACTTCATCGACATCGCCTCACCTCTCAAGCACTTCTCCGAAGCTGTCAATATGCCTGAAGGTACACATGCCGTGGTGCTTTGTAATAAAATAATATATGGCATGGTGGATAAAGACCAAGGAAAGTATGGTTGGATCAAATTAATGATATTTTGAAAGAAGGAAATGTAGAAAGTCAGAGAAATCGTTGTTATATGAGAAGAAGGTGTATGAATGTGCAAGAGGTGAAGGGTGTGTTTCGAGATAGAAGAGTCTTGCACTCTGACAGGGAAATGGCATAATGGTATGTACAAGGTCTGTAAATATGAAACCGGAATTTTTTTATAGAAAATACACATTTATTGTAATAAAAATGGTAAAAAATATTTTATTCAAAGTATTGCCCATCGCTAGCTACACATTTTTACCATCTCTCTGGCAATTTGTGGACGCCACGCCAAAAAAACTGTTGCTCTTTTGAGGCAAACCAATCATTGAGCCATTTTCGTAAGAAGTGAAGCGCTGCTCAGCAAGTGCGTGTCCCATCGATGCAAATAAGTAGTACTCGGTTCATAGTATTAACGGTTTCGCCAGGTTTTAGCAGCTCATAATAGATATCACCCTTCTGATCCCACCAAATACAGAGCATTGTCTTCCGTCCATAGCGATTTGGCCTTGCAGTCGATGTCGCTGGTTAGCTTGGAGTTACCCATGATCTTTTACTTTTAGGATTCTCGAAATATATCCATTTTTCATCGCCAGTCACAATTCGATGGAGAAATGATTTTATTTTGTACCTGGATCGTGTGATCTGACACCGTTGGACTATTTTCTCTGGGGCTACGTGAAATGCGAGGTTTATAAGAATAACCCCCGATCAATTCCTGAGCTGGAGGACGAAATTATTCGCATTATTGGTGAGTTAGAACCGCAATTATGCCAAAATGTCATTGAAAATTATGACAAAAGGGTGGACATCTGTGGAGCTGCAAGAGGTGGACATTTGGTAGATATTGTTTTTTTTTATTTAAATGTCATACATTATACTTGAATTTTTTAAATCAAAGCAAATTGTGTGTTTTATTCAAGAATTTAAAATATTAGAATTTAAAAAAAACGCTCAATTTGAAACACCTTTAATTTAACAACAAAAACTGAAATTTTAAAATTTCATTCTGAAGTGTTAACATAAATCTAGTTTAGAAATATTATGAAATGCTAAATCTGGAAATTTTAAATATTCATTCTTTAACCCTTCCCTTACGGTGATAAAAATGAAACGCGTGTTCCGGTGTTGGGTATTGAGTACGCGATAAAAAATTAGCGATTTTAAATCGGAAAAATAAGAACATTCATAGATAATCCCCTTAATTAATTATAATTGAAGTTAAAAATTATTATAATTGAGATTTATTTGCTGAAAACATTAAAAAAACCATCTGGCACCGCTCACGGAACGGGCGTAGGTCTAGTCTCGTTGCCAGCTCAACAGCTACTGCAGCGCGGCAGGGTTGGGGGCTAACTCGGGCGTCGCTTACACTTGCGAGGTGGAGACAATTGCGCTCCTCGCTATTCAGTGACGTATGCAAAAGTGAGATGCGAATATAGTGTCGCGCTTCCCGCATACTTTTCACCTATCGTCAAGACCCAAGATCGAGGCACTCACAGCGTTTAAATGCGAATTTGTTTCCGATATTCAGAAAATACTTACGATGTAGTCGATAAATTCTGATTATTATTAATATTATTTTTTAAATCAATGCGTAAATATATTATGGAGGAATACCTAGAATCTTAACCTTGTATTTATTATATTTATAGAGATATTGATGGTTATTTGAAGCAACGTGTAGAAGATACCCAACACCGGGAAGGAAAGGTTAAATGTATAATCATAATCTCATCCAACCATCCAATTAGCGACACGTCATCGTAGATTATCAGCTTAATTCGTACTGTTTTAAGGCGTACATCACACAAGACAGACCGTAACCTTATAGATTACGAAGCATAAGTGCTTCAAGCATACGATAAACCAATAGTTAACTATAAAAAAAACAAATTATAAGGTGCGACATTAACATTCAAATTGCTATGTATGTTATTCAGGCACACCAGGCAGAGAGCCCAACTTCTCGGAGAAGGCCAACAACCTGGAGAACTTCAGCACACGCGCCAACCAGACGGCACAGATGGTGGCCGTGGGTGGCTCCGCAGCCAACAAGCGCCTCGCCGAGGATCTGCTGCTCAACGCTTCTCAGGTAGGTTCTTGATGATGGCATTTTCAAACTAATTTACCATTGTTTTGTTTGTACTGGGCGCAACAGAAATGACTGTATTTTTTCGAAAGGTAAATAAAAAATGCATCATATGTTAGATGTTCTGTAAAATTTTATTTTAAATATTAAAAAACTATGTTTACAATTTTTTTTTGTTTTGTTTCAAAAAAAATATTATTTAAATGCAAACCTTCACTATCTGTACTTGACTAAATTTTATTTTACACATGACAAGAAATATACGTAATTTGCGAAAAAACAACAGGTAATTTAATTTGGACACACAATTTTAATGGATCTGGATTTGTTGCCTTTCATTTATCGTGTCCCCGGTAAACTAGGCTTTTGCCTGTATCTCACTGAGGACATATAGCATGAAAAAATAAATCGATACTTCTTTCCGATTTATGATTATATAAAACCCCGTTGCACATTCTCATCAACCTGACAAACAGTGACACTCAATTACATATGTATACATCACGCGAAATCAAACTCCTCACACTTCATCACTCCAGACAGACCAAAACGTTCATCCCACAATATACCGCAAATAATCACAAAAAAAAAAAAACAAAAAACACCACACTCGAGAGCTCACACAAACCTTTGCTACAAGACATTCCTCTTGCAAGCCCAAGTACTCAAACTCCTGTCGCAATAACAATCACACTCCGACTGACTGCCTAAATTGTTCTCCTCCCTTTGCCTTTATTGAATTCGGCACCCCATTGTATGTCACGGGAGCTAAATAGGCATATTGCCTTTGGGCAAAAGATGTTTTAACTCTAGGGATGGTGAACATTTGATCAGTTGCCATGCGTGTCATGTGTCTCTGCTGAGTCTGCATCTTCCCTTCCTCTCTCCATGATAGTGCCAGAGAATGGATTTTAAATGTACATTGGCTATGTTCAGGACCCGATATTCCCTGAAAAATTGTCACCCTGAAATTCTATATTACTCTCTGCGGGTCATTTCTGATGGTATTGCCCCTGTGTCGAATAGCGGCTTTCAACCTGATACTCGTAAGATGCACTGCAGTTGACCTAGTCACGTTCATTTAATTTCTTTACAACCTTCATTTTGTATAGATGGATCTGAAGGTCTACGTGTAAAATTCTTCTCACACTCTTGATCAGACAATCCTTGACAGTAGCATGTTTATGTGCTAAACGTTGTAGAGATTGGGTAAAGACCTGCCTCACTATTTGAACGTTTTGTGATGTTCAAACGCTACGAGGTCTATCAGGCAATTTTCGACCCTTAACAATATGCTCTTACTGTCAGAGGAACTGTAGCATTTCAACCTAGCCTAAAGTGCGTTTGAAATAATTTCTGCGTTGCCATGACAGAATCGGCATTTTCAATTACAAATGCACAATACTCACCACTTCATGACGAGGACTGAAATGGTAAGGCATGCGCTACTCAAAGACACAACTCTCCACCTCATCCTGCACCACTAGCGCCTGAACAGCATCGGTGGTAAATTCAGGAGGTATTTCTGCTGCGCTTTCTAATTATTCTAAATTGAATTCAATAAATATGTAGCTCTTAAAATAATCTTGAATAAAAAATTAAAGTTACTTCAAGATGATATAAAGGCTTAAGTTAGTTCGAGATGATACAAAGGTTTAAGTTAGTTCGAGATGATACAAAGGTTTAAGTTAGTTCGAGATGATACAAAGGTTTAAGTTAGTTCGAGATGATACAAAAGTTTAAGTTAGTTCGAGATGATACAAAGGCTTAAGTTAGTTCGAGATGATACAAAGGCTTAAGGTAGTTCGAGATGATACAAAGGTTTAAGTTGTTATGTATTTTTTCATTAAATAAATTTAAATAATATTTTATAATATCATTGATGATTTCTAATTTTCCTTTTTGTTATTTTTCAGGTTGAAAAACTATCTCCGCAATTGATTTCAGCCGGTAGGATCCGTCTCACCTATCCAAGCAGCAAGGTAAGAGTTAATCTTTTAATGTGCATACAATATAGTTTGGTGTGCCTCAGGGATCAATTTTCGATCCCTTTTTTTTTTTAATATTTCAATAATTTTAAATATTTTAATGTGATAACTTTAATACAGTGTAATTCTTTTAAAAAATTCTCTTTTCAGATATTTTTCTGCTTAAGTATTTACTGTATTTTGTCCACAATTGGAACATACACCTTAAATACTACTTCTTAACTTATCTTAACTTCTACTACGAATCTTCTGGTTCCTTTTATTTGACTAATTACGTTAATCCCCGCTACACATGTTTCTACCGTGATATCCCTATATTCTAATATGAAGTTCCACAAAGTTCCATAAAGCCTTTGATAAATTATCAGTGTTATTTTTGTTGAATGCAGGTGGCAGAGGAGCACTTTAACAACCTGAGGCAGCAGTACGCTGATACGGTGCTGCGAGTGAGGGACTTGTGTGACCAGGCTGTCAACCCACTGGACTTCATCAAGACTGCCGGTAAGTTCATCGTTCTTATGGGGCTGTTTCGTAACTGATTTCCTCATAGTCACAACAGTTCAGACCATTCTTGCATTCGATGGGGACTTATTTTGCTCACCATAACAGCGTGGGTAGAGATGGGATCGAACTGAAAAAGTTCAGAAGATTCATTATAGTTAAATTTCGATATATCTGATATCTGGATATGTAAATATGATGAAATGCTATTAAAAATGCGTTTATGTGGTTACCGCACTATAGGGTTGCCAACATTATCATTTTTACCCGAAGTCGAGTTAACGATAATTTGTGTCAACAATATTTAGTTACAACATTTTTTCATTTTAAAATCTTTTACAGTGGAACGTCAGTTTTCGAACTTAATCTGTTCCAGCAGACTGTTCGAAAACCGAATAAATTTTTCCCATAAGAAGTACAGTACCCGGCGGTGAGTAATACACATCGGCCTTAAGAAAGAGACTGTCGGCTATAATCGGCTAACTTCGGTGTGACAGAGACGACGCTCTACAAAGCCAAAGTTAGCCGATAATGGCCAACAGTCTCTTTCTTAAGCCTGATGTGTATTATTTACCGCCAGGTACTGTAATGTAGATTGGATTGATCCGTTCCCGATATAAATTTTTTTCTGTGTTCTTTATTTACTTGTGTCTGATTAGTTGGAAGAGATTGCCGCCTGGCAATAAACCCGCCAAATTGTATTTGCAATAAAAGTGTTAAATAAATAAATATCGATGTTTTTCACATCTCTATTGAACTTAATAACTTTTGTAGGTATAACTAAGTCACTTCACAGGGAAGCATGAATAACATTGTTCCTGTTGTCATTTTGCTGTACGAGGCGTATCCAGAAAGTATGTGTACTGAGGCTCTCACGACCGGATGGATTTTATTTTCGACATGTTGGCTACACTTTCGTGTAGCCTGACCCTTCCCCTCGCAACGAGACCGGTTCGAGGTCAGTACGTTGAGAAGTGTCGACGCGAAAACACGTTTCGTGAAAAATGTCAAACCAATCTCCCGCCAAGTGCGAAATTTTGTAAAAAGGCAAGAGTTTTTGAGGCGCTGCAAACTCCATGGAGATGAATTTCTCCGCTCCATCGTTACTGGAGATGAAACTTGAGTTGCACACTACACGCCTGAAACCAAAAGGCAGTCTCAACAGTGGTGTCACACCTCTTCACCCTCCGCCAAAAAGTTCAAAACCACAATTTAAGCCAAGAAAATCATGGCATCCGTGTTTTGGGACTGTCAAGGCATAATTTTAATTGAATATATGCCTCAAGGGGAGACCATCAACTCTACAAGATACTGTGAGACCCTAAAAAAATTGCGGGGGGCGATTCAGAATAAGAGGAGAGGCATGCTGACAAAGGGAGTCTGCCTGCTGCACGACAATGCAAGATCACACACGGCCAACGCCACGAAGGAACTGCTCGCCTCGTTTAAATGGGATGTCCTGAACCATTCCGCGCATTCCCCTGACCTAGCACCTTCAGATTACTATCTCTTTACCTCCCTGAAGCTGCACATGGGTGGAAAAAGGTTTTCAACCGACGAGGAGGTAAATGAGGAGGGGGACGGAGGGGTTGGCGGGAAACTACTTCGAGGAAGGCATCAAAAAGTTGATACCCCGCTTCACCACCTGCATTGAGAGGAATGGCGACTATGTCGAAAAATAGCTTACACATGTACTACGGTAACCACGTAATTTTTTTGTTTAAATAAAATAAATTGTAACATACAAAAATTCAGTACACTTACTTTCTGGATATGCCTCGTATTTGGACTTTGTCATATAATTTTTTTCTTTTCATTTGAAGTGATTGGATTTAAACCTGTATCAGATATAAAATAAATGAATTATACGTCATTAAAGCGGTATTGGGTTGGTTCACTGTCATTAACACTTGCCTTACTGTGCTAAACAATTCCGCCAGCCACGGTGCTGGACGTTAAGTGTCCAGTAAAAAGTGTATGTTTTAAATTAAAGCGTTCTTGGGTTGGTTCACTGTCATTAACAATTGCCTTACTGTGCTAAACAATTCCGCCAGCCACGGTGCAGGACGCTAAGTGTCCAGTAAAAAGTGTATGTTTTAAATTAAAGCGTTCTTGGGTTGGTTCACTGTCATTAACACTCGCCTTACTGTGCTAAACAATTCCGCCAGCCACGGTGCTGGACGCTAAGTTTCCAGTAAAAAGTGTATGTTTTAAATTAAAATGATGCAAAATCTGTTATGTTATTTTTTATAATTAGCTATAAAAATCATTTTATTATGTATTAAAACGTCGAATAATCAAAATATAAGTCCTGGTCACTCGCTATCCATCACAGGGTGGCAAGTGTTAAACGGTGTCAAAGAATAGCCATCATCATTTGGTCTATGTCTGTGAAAGAATGATAGTTGAATTGATTTGTATTTATAATATTTCAGGAGAGCTCATGCAGAAGCACACATACCTCTGCGAGGACTCCATCCACAATGGAGATGCCCAGAAGATGGTTGATAACACTTCTTCTATAGCAAGGTATGTTGTTCATCCACTGTTAACAAATTAATATTTAGTAAAAAAAATTATATACGTACTCTATATGAATTTAAAGTGAACATCCAAAAGACTTAATTTTTAACTCATGCATATATATATATAGATCATTCAGCCAGAAGAGTCATTTTGCAATAGTATGAGTAACAATGCGTTTACAAAAACTTGTCACTTAATTTTTTTAATAAAAGGAAAAAGCAAAAAAATATAAAAATATTTTTTTTATATTCAAACATTGAAATGAACACACACACGTTTTGTAAATTAAAAATACTGTCAGCTTAAATTGTAATGCACATAAAAATAAAATGAAAGTAAGTTTATTGAACATATTAATTGTTTAGGCATGGCAGATTCTACCTATAGGAAACATTAAATAACAATAATGGAATTTTTCAAGATTAAAAATAAATATAAGTACAAGTATTATAAAGTAAAAATGTTCGTCAGCTTTAATTATATTATAGCACATAAAAATACAATTATTATTGTATGTAAGATTATTTAACATATTAATATTAGTATCATAATAACATAATTACAATGCCAAATAATAAAGTTTTAAAATAATAGTGGATGGAGTGATACTAAATACTAGGAAACTTTTAGTTATAACAAAGTAATATACATTCTGAGATTTTGAAACATTTTGAATTATACTATGCGTATCCAGAAAGTAAGTGTACTGAGGCTCTCACGACCGGATGGATTTTATTTTCGACATGTTGGCTACACTTCCGTGTAACCTGACCCTTCCCCTCCGCAACGAGACCGGTTCGAGGTCAGTACGTTGAGAAGTGTCGACGCGACAACACGTTTCGTGTAAAATGTCAATCCAATCTCCCGCCAAGTGCGAAATACGCGGCGTCATCTGTTATCTCGTTTGGAAGGGAAAACCTCCGGTTGAGGTTTATAATGAGGGGAAAACTGCATATGGTGATAAAGCTATGAATCGTACGAGTGTGTACAAGTGGTGTCGCGAGTTTAAAAATGGTCACGTCACACCTCTTCACCCTCCGCCAAAAAGTTCAAAACCACAATTTCAGCCAAGAAAATCATGGCATCCGTGTTTTGGGACTGTCAAGGCATAATTTTAATTGAATATATGTCTCAAGGGGAGACCATGAACTCTGCAAGATACTGTGAGACCCTAAAAAAATTGCGGAGGGCGATTCAGAACAAGAGGAGAGGCATGCTGACAAAGGGAGTCTGCCTGCTGCACGACAATGCCAGACCACACACGGCCAACGCCACGAAGGAACTGCTCGCCTCGTTTAAATGGGATGTCCTGAACCATTCCGCGCATTCCCCTGACCTAGCACCTTCAGATTACTATCTCTTTACCTCCCTGAAGCTGCACATGGGTGGAAAAAGGTTTTCAACCGACGAGGAGATAAAGGAGGAGGTGGAGAAGTGGACGGAGGGGTTGGCGGGAAACTACTTCGAGGAAGGCATCAAAAAGTTGATACCCCGCTTCACCACCTGCATTGAGAGGAATGGCGACTATGTCGAAAAATAGCTTACATATGTACTACGGTAACCACGTAATTTTTTTGTTTAAATAAAAAAAATTGTAACCTACAAAAATTCAGTACACTTACTTTCTGGATATGCCTCGTACATTATGTTACATTAGACAAAAATCGCACTCCTACTTTCGACATGGTAGTGTTTTTCTAATCACCGAGTATTTTAACAACAATACAAACATGCGCTCTTCACAAACCAATCATTCATCCAATGCAACATTCTAAAACCAATACCACTACATAAGTTGTGTAATACAGAATACTCACACTGTTGCAAAATGATTCTTCTTGCTGAATGATCTATACCATAACTCAATTTCCCTGTCAGGGTAGATAGAGAGGGCAGTGGGCCAGACTTTCCAATCTCAACACATATCTCATACAAATCTTACGATTTCTCTGACTTTCTACGTTTTCTTCTTTCAAAATATCATTAATTTGATCCAACCAGATATTCCTTGGTCTTCCTTCCACCACACATTTTACTCACATTTGTACTGTGTATTTGTTTTGTCAGTTTTACTTTATCCATTCGTTCTACATGCTCAAACCATCTTAGCTTCCTCTTCTTCATCTTACTCAATACAGCCGTCATTTATGGAGTGTATCTCGTCCGGGGGGATGTTATGAGATGAGCCCATACGTTTTGATATATTTTCTGTAGTTTATCTTGACATATATGTGCGATTGTGTAATGTGTGTACATACTATGTGGCTATCAATAAACCTATATTTATTTATTCACTCATTCAATTACACTGTGATGTATGTTAATCATTCACTCAGTGATTGATGCACTTCACTTACTCGCAAATATTTCATTTCCTATCCCCACTAGATCCACAAGACAGCTCAATCCCTTTTATACCGAAAATTGCTATACTAATTATAAAATCAACTCCTCTATAATTCGTATGCAAAGACTTGGAAACGAGTTTTGCAACAATTTAGATATTTTTAATATAAGTATATATAGTATTCGCCAGAATATCACAACAATATTTAGAAATAGCTACTAACTATGTGCTCTCCTTTATTAATATACTCGTATATAACGTAATATAAACAAAACATTAAGGACAATATTCTGCCTCTGGAGTTGAGTAACCCTGCATCAACATGTATGAAGCTTTTAATTCTGCAAAGCAACTTGCATCTCGTTCTACTAATGAGGCCATGTGTTTTCTTTCTATATCTCAATATATATCCATAAAATTCCCACAAAATTCTCAAAGATTGTTAAATAAATTTAAAACGATTACTGTAATTTATTATTACTACTGCTTTTTGTATCTTCATGTTAGTTTAAGATAAAGTTGTATTATTTGTCAATAGTTTTAAGTACTTGTATAACCTGTCACATGTTCATTTGTATATAAAGACACTGTTGTGTCGTTAATTAAATAAATAAATAAATACATATTTTTGGGTCACTGTATATGAGAATCAAAGGAAATGGAATATTCAATGGAAAACAAAGAGTTACTTTAACATGCTGAATGTACATTTTTTTGAGGAGGAATACCCTAAAAGACGCTAAAGACGAAATGGTTGTCAATAAAGATATACATATTTTTAAATTCCAGGCTTGCCAATCGCGTCCTGTTGGTTTGCGCCCAAGAGATGGAGAACAGCGATGACCCGACACTGCGCTCGGAGCTGGGGGCGGTGCACAGTAGGCTGCAAGCTGCGGTGGCACCTGCCGTCAGGGCTGCCAAGGGGGTGGCACTCAGTCCCGGAGACCACACTGCTGCCAACATGTGGCGCGAGGCTAATAATGAGGTGATTACATAACACATTCATTTCCTCGACAACTTAAGTGATATTACATAACAAATTGTTATTTTTATATCTGCACTGTATTATATTGTATTACACTTTCGTTGTATACAGTTAAACCAGGCAGGCTTATTTGTTGCCATGTGTCAATCTCTTCTAATCAACCAGAAAGATGTTAAAGAGGCCTTAAGTGAAAACCAGACTGGAATCTTTTTTAAAAAAATCTGGATTCAAGCGGGATTTGAACCCGCAACCTCCAGGTTGGGAGACAGGCGTCTTACCAACTAGGCCACGGAGGTCGTCACACGTCATCGTGCACTGGTGATGAAATAAAATACAGAGTTTGGCTGTGAGACTACATTGTCTTTGGCCATATTAACCCTTTTAATCCCAGCATATTTTGGCAAAAAAACAGTAGTTTATATTTTATTTTTTATCTCAGTTAATATTTCGTTTTAATGCATTCTTTTAAAAGTGAATTATTCTCAAAGTTAAAAACAATATATTCAACATAAAAACTTGTATAAAAACTTTGAGGCCCATGATCGGCCCCGTGGGATTAAAAGGGTTAATCTAGGTTTCATGGAGGGGAATCATGGACCCTCAAAGTTGGTAGTATGAACCGACTGGAAGCATTCAAAATGTGGATGCACCGGAGAATGCTACGGATACCCTGGACGGATAGGGTCAGCAACACAAGGGTTCTTCAAAGAGCCAAAGTTGATAGAGAGTTGCTGACTAATATTAAAATCCGAAAGGTGTCCTACTTGGGTCATGTACTTAGAGGAGCAAAGTACAAATTACTGCACCTGATCATCCAAGGCAAAAAAAGGGCCGAAAAGGTGTTGGCAGGAGGCAAATCTCCTGGCTCCGCAATATACGTGATTGGACTGGTATAAGGAGCGTTGGGGATCTTTTTCGGGCTGCCGGAGACAATGTTTATTCTCAGGTGATATTCAACGTTGGGGGGACCTGACATGACACTGGGAAGAAGAATCTAGATTTCGCCAATAATGAGGTGATTAATGTTCGTAATAAGTATTAATTCATAGTGGATCTTGGCCTATTTAAAGATAGATACAAATCATACAATACATTAGAAAGTCAGTATAATGAAAATTAGGAATTAAAATGTCAGTTTAGAGCAAAGATTCACAAAGTGGTCTATATACGAGGCGTATCCAGAAAGTAAGTGTACTGAGGCTCTCACGACCGGATGGATTTTATTTTCGACATGTTGGCTACACTTCCGTGTAGCCTGACCCTTCCCCTCCGCAACGAGACCGGTTCGAGGTCAGTACGTTGAGAAGTGTCGACGCGACAACACGTTTCGTGAAAAATGTCAAACCAATCTCCCGCCAAGTGCGAAATTTTGTAAAAAAGCAAGAGTTTTTGAGGCGCTGCAAACTCCATGGAGATGAATTTCTCCGCTCCATCGTTACTGGAGATGAAACTTGGGTCGCACACTACACGCATGAAACCAAAAGGTAGTCTCAACAGTGGCGTCACACCTCTTCACCCTCCGCCAAAAAGTTCAAAACCACAATTTCAGCCAAGAAAATCATGGCATCCGTGTTTTGGGACTGTCAAGGCATAATTTTAATTGAATATATGCCTCAAGGGGAGACCATCAACTCTGCAAGATACTGGGAGACCCTAAAAAAATTGCGGAGGGCGACTCAGAACAAGAGGAGAGGCATGCTGACAAAGGGAGTCTGCCTGCTGCACGACAATGCAAGACCACACACGGCCAACGCCACGAAGGAACTGCTCGCCTCGTTTAAATGGGATGTCCTGAACCATCCCGCGCATTCCCATGACCTAGCACCTTCAGATTACTGTTTAGGCTTTCCGTAAATGTCTCATGATCAATAATGAATGATCAATATGATACAATACAATACAACTCTAAAATGATCAATATTTAGGCTTTCCGTAAATGTCTTATTACACCTAACACAGATTGTGTGTACATAATACTTATATTAGACATAGAAAATACTTATATAAAGAAATTGAATGCAAATCACTGAACGTGGAGATTTAAGACTATACCTCACTAATTTGAAGCCAAATATTGAACCATTGCTATCAGAGCATCAGGTTCATCCCTCTCATTAACAGTTTAGGAGATCTTTGTTCAATTTACGTTGGGGTCACCACTTTAGGAGAGCTATCCATAATGAAACAAATATCTCAATTATCCAACATTTATCTACAAATATCTTTTACCGAATGATGAAGGAAAATGAATTAAAATAAAATATAACATTTGTCAAAATTGTAATATGTATATAAAACAAAATGTCACTCTTCTTGAAATTAGAATCCATAGACTCTAACATGGAATGCGCCCGGCCAGGCCGGCGGGTGGACCTATCTACTGCTACACATAGACTCTAACATGGAATGCGCCCGGCCAGGCCGGCGGGTGGACCTATCTACTGCTACACATAGACTCTAACATGGAATGCGCCCGGCCAGGCCGGCAGGTGGACCTATCTACTGCTACACATAGACTCTAACATGGAATGCGCCCGGCCAGGCCGGCGGGTGGACCTATCTACTGCTACACATAGACTCTAACATGGAATGCGCCCGGCCAGGCCGGCGGGTGGACCTATCTACTGCTACACATAGACTCTAACATGGAATGCGCCCGGCCAGGCCGGCAGGTGGACCTATCTACTGCTACACATAGACTCTAACATGGAATGCGCCCGGCCAGGCCGGCGGGTGGACCTATCTACTGCTACACATAGACTCTAACATGGAATGCGCCCGGCCAGGCCGGCAGGTGGACCTATCTACTGCTACACATAGACTCTAACATGGAATGCGCCCGGCCAGGCTGGCGGGTGGACCTATCTACTGCTACACATAGACTCTAACATGGAATGCGCCCGGCCAGGCCGGCGGGTGGACCTATCTACTGCTACACATAGACTCTAACATGGAATGCGCCCGGCCAGGCCGGCAGGTGGACCTATCTACTGCTACACATAGACTCTAACATGGAATGCGCCCGGCCAGGCCGGCGGGTGGACCTATCTACTGCTACACATAGACTCTAACATGGAATGCGCCCGGCCAGGCCGGCGGGTGGACCTATCTACTGCTACACATAGACTCTAACATGGAATGCGCCCGGCCAGGCCGGCGGGTGGACCTATCTACTGCTACAACAGTATTATTTGTGTATTAATTGTATGTAAGGATTTTACACAGTTTTGATTTGTTTCGTTCCAAAGCTAAATATTTACTTGCATTTTGTGTCTTTTCAATGAGGTATGAATAAAAATTGTACATGTTTTTGTTTTTTTACAATTGTCCACTCTACAAAAAACCTTATCAAGGTGAACATTAGTGTCAGATGTCAAAAACACATTTGAAATTAATAAGTTTAGGAAAATTCAATATTAGTCTGGTAGGGGGTCTACGGAAAACAAATAAATCGGCAAGGGGTTTACGGGGGGAAAAAGTTTGGGAAACTATGGTTTAGAGAAAAACAATTTTTCGATTTATAAAAAAACAATTTGATTTGTAAAAAAAAAACGATTTTACCCCATCCCTTTGAGACATGACGTTTCAAACGATACAGGAACCATCCTACATTTTCTCTAGTGATTTTCTATACAAATTCATCAATTTAATTTTTATTGTAAATGTCTCTTCCAGTTGCTGGCATGCGTCCAAGGTGTGGAACAGGTGTTCCAGCGCCGCGCAGGCTCCCGCACTCCGGTGCCACCACGTCTGCCTCTGCCCGAGGACATGGTGCCCCCACCACGCCCTCCGCCACCGCAGGCTATGGCCGGAGCGCCCCCACCGCGCCCACCACCCCCTGCAGACACCGACGACGAGGATGAATCCATCTTTAGGAGGCAGCCACATCCTAGTCAACCTATCATGGTATTTAGAGCAATTTATTTTACATTTTATTTACGATTTTGTATTTCGTAAACTTGGAGAAAACGAGAGGAATATTAATTTCTTTTGTTACTTCGTAGTCCGAGAAGAATTCAGTGTCGTTATTTATTTATTTAGTATGGTCTTTAACCTTTCCCTTCCTGTGCTAAAAAAATCCGCACATTCCGATGCTGTGTATTCTATACACATGTAAAAATGAGCGATTTAAAATCGTAAAAATAAGAATATTCATAGCCAATCGCTTAAATTAATGAAATTTGAAGTCAAAAGTGATAATAATTAAAATTTAATTGCAGAAAACATGAACAAAAACATCGACCGACATTCACAAAACGAGCGAAGCGACCACCTCAAACGAAAACCCGCGAGTTACTGAAGCGAGCGAACTGAGATTCTATTTCTTGCGTTCCCATATACCGAGAAGTAGAGTGAGAGTGAGACATGAGTAGCGTCGCTTCCTCACCCATAGCGGTTTTTTAGAATGAATGTATCTACATGACACACTGGCGCACGTTTGATTGTATTGGTGAATTTATTCCTGATTTTCACAAAATATTTCTGATGTGGCCGATAAGTGCTAATTATTATTAATATTATTTTTTCATTCAATGCGTAAATGTATTACGGAGGAATACCTAAAATCTGAACCCAGTATTTATTATATTTATAGAGATATTAAAGTTTTCAGAAGCAATGTGTACTAGTTACACATCACAGGGAAGGAAGGGTTAATGTATGTTTTTTTTACCATTAAAAATAAATACAGTAATAAAATTAAAACTAGAATTTAGAGTGTACTCACGTACAATCTAAATTTTTATTTTACCTTTCTTCCGGTGCTGTGTCTTCTTCTTCTTAAACTTTCTATAGACTCAAGAGTCTGTTATGTGATGTTGTGATGTTGAGCTCCAGCTATCTCTCCATCGTTTTGGGGGTCTCCCTGGCGGACGCCGTCCATCCGGCACCCCATGCAGAGCTATGTATGGAATTCTTGTGGAATTCATTCTTTGTACATGTTGGTACCAGTATCGTCGACGCTGTCGTCCTCATCTCACCACATCTTGGACCTCACAGACCTCTCGGATTGTGGTGTTCCTTACACACCTATTTTAAAGTCACACGCGGTGCTGTGTAAGACTAAAATAGGTGGATCACTGCTGCTCAATCCTCGGATATTCTGGTTTACTTCTTGCATTTTCGGTGATGAGCAGGGTGAAGAGATTCCTCTTTGGCAGGTAGAAGTTTCTTGAAATAAAACCCCAGGAGATGTTCCAATTTTTTCTACCAGTGTGTCAAGACTACTTGTTAAATTGCCTGCCTAGTAGATCTTATTTTATCATTGGTTGATAGTTGTGAAGATTACCATAAGATCTGTAGTTACATGGCTTGTCAGCATCCATAAATCGTATCGTAGATTCTTCTTAAACTTTCTATAGACTCAAGAGTCTGTTACTGCAGGATTGTCCTCCTGTGATGCTGAGCCCCAGCTATCTCTCCATCGTTTCGGGGGTCTCCCTGGTGGACGCCGTCCATCCGGCACCTCATGCAGAGCTATGTATGGAATTCTTGTAGAATTCATTCTCTGTACATGTTGGTACCAGTATCGTCGACCGACGCTGTCGTCCCCATCTACCCATATCTTGGACCTCACAGACCTCTCGGATTGTGGTGTTCCTTACACGATCACGCAAAGTCTTCCCAGCAATAGCGCTTAGAGTTCTCCGAGAGAGAGAGAACTTCTCGATTTCTCATGTTACTAAATGGCACAATAGAAATAAATTAATTGAGAACATTTTAATAGATTGCTGCTCACAATCTCCACCGCGCCGTCAGACAATGGTCTTCTAAAGACAACGAGATCATCGCAGCGGCTAAGAAAATGGCCATCCTCATGGCTCGACTTTCGGAGCTAGTCAGGAGTGATTCTAAAGGTAAGCTCACATTTTACTATTCATCGTACTTTGTAACTAACCTGTCACATGTAAAAACATATGTAAAGCATTATCAAAATAACATTTTAAATAAATTACCATACTTCATAGGAATGAACCTACTCTAGAGGGCTTTGAATAAAACTGTATTTTTATATTTTATCCAATATTTATGACGTTGGATAACAAGTTATTCTGTCACCTTATTACAAACCTATTCTAAATATTTATGACATTGAATAACAAGTTATTCTGTCACCATATTACGAACCTATTCTAAATATTTATAACATTGCATAACAAGTTATTCTGTCACCGTATTACGGACCTGTTCTAAATATTTATGACATTGGATAACAAGTTATTCTGTCACTTTATTACGAACCTATTCTAAATATTTATGACATTGGATAACAAGTTATTTTGTCACTTTATAACGAACCTATTCTAAATAGTTATGACATTGGATAACAAGTTATTCTGTCACTTTATTACGAACCTATTCTAAATATTTATGACATTGAATAACAAGTTATTTTGTCACTTTATTACGAACCTATTCTAAATATTTATGACATTGCATAACAAGTTATTCTGTCACTTTATTACGAACCTATTCTAAAATCATAAGTTATTCTGTCACCTTATTACGAACCTATTCAAAATATTTATGACATTGGATAACAAGTTATTCTGTCACTTTATTACAAACCTATTCTAAATATTTATGACATTGAATAACAAGTTATTCTGTCACCTTATTACGAACCTATTCTAAATATTTATGACATTGGAAAACATGTAATTCTGTCACCGTATTACGAACCTATTCTAAATATTTATGACATTGGATAGAAATTTATTGTCACCTTATTACGAACCTATTCTAAATATTTATGACATTGGATAACAAGCTATTCTGTCATCTTATTACAAACCTATTCTAAATATTTATGACATTGCATAACAAGTTATTCTGTCACCGTATTACGAACCTATTCTAAATATTTATGACATTGCATAACAAGTTATTCTGTCACCTTATTACGAACCTATTCTAAATATTTATGACATTGAATAACAAGTTATTCTGTCACTTTATTACAAACCTATTCTAAATATTTATGACATTGAATAACAAATTATTCTGTCACTTTATTACGAACCTATTCTAAATATTTATGACATTGCATAACAAGTTATTCTGTCACCTTATTACGAACCTATTCTAAATATTTATGACATTGAATAACAAGTTATTCTGTCACCTTATTACGAACCTATTCTAAAATCATATTACCCTATCACTTTGATTATAAGACGCACTTTTCCTCCAATATAAACGTCTCTAAAAACAAGGTACATCTTATAATCGATGTATGTCTTATAATCACAGTTTATTTTAAATAGTCCTGTGATTTGAGTACGGTACCACATTGTGCATATTCACCAGGAATGTGAATTCTGGCTGTTGACTGACAACCTTTCGCTGACACCTTGCGGAAAAATTAAGAAAGCGCCTGCATCAAAATTGGCAGATGGCTATCAAGAGCTTGAAAGCTAATCAAAGAAAGAATAGTGCAGCATTCGTTTAAAAAATGTGGCATCAGTAGCACTTTCGATGGCCCAGAAGACCATATACAGGTAGTCGTCGACTTACGATCGCAATTGGTTCCGATAAACAGGTCATAAGTTGATCTGGTCGTAAGTCGGCTTATGCAATAATTTCCGTACATACTACCTTGATCAAAAAGTTTTAGGACTTTATTCATAAAATCGAAAATACAAGTTTACTCATCAAAATAGATATGGTCCCCTTCAAAGTACTCCCCATCGACTGCAACGCACTTACACCAGCGCTTGATCCAATCCTTGAAACACAGCTGGTACTCAATTTTCGGTATGTCCATCAGAGCCGTCTTCGATTTTTTCAAGACATCTTTTCGAGTGATATAACGCGTTCCACGAAACGGTTTTTCAAGCCGGTTTAACAGGAAAAAGTCGCAAGGAGCAAGATCAGGTGAATTCGAAGGCTGCTGGATAGTAGTCGTGTTATTTGTGGTCAAAAACTCATGGAAATCATGTCCTTCGCGATTTCAACGCTGTCCTTTTTTCGCATGAAATTGAGGTCTTTCGGCACCAGTTTTGCAGCGACACGCCTGAGGCCCAAATCACTAACCAGAATGTCTCGAGCGGATGCATAAGCGATGTTCAAGTCCTCTGCCAGCTCTCTGATGGGTCAATTTGCGGTTTTCGGCCAACATTTCTTTGATTTTATCGTTGTTTTCATCGATTTTCGACTGCCACTGCGTTCGTCATCCTCGACCGACTCACGACCACTTCTGAAGCGTTCGTGCCACCGAAAAACACTTCTCCAACATTTCCAATGTCTGCGGACCGTTAAATCCGTTTTTCACACAAAATTCAATGCAAACTCGTTGATGCACAGTTGATGCCATTTTCAAACTTGTAAAAAATCGAAAATACGCACAAAGGTAGATGCACTCAGTACAGCGTAACTTTTACAAATGTCAAGCTATGACGCTGAAATTTGGAGGGAAGTGTCAATGATAGATGTGGTAACCTAACAAAAAAAAAAAGAATTCCAATCGGCTGACTGACAGCGCCACACGGTGGCCGGTCCTAAATCTTTTTGATCAAGGTAGTATGTAAATTATAGTGCGTGAGGATATTATAAGACTGTTTTCTATGTTCTTGTTATAATCAGTGTATCACCACTGTCATTTATCGGGTTTCTCTATGGTTTCTTTTTTTATTATTTTTCGAGTTTGTCTTTGTTTTCTTTATCACATCATATATCAGCATGCAGCTGATATTCGAATATCTTTACGTATTGCTTTGTTTTTTATTTTTACATTTGTTAGGATTAAGTAAAAAATTTTGCTTCAGTAAAATTGGTTAAATATTATACTAATAAAACATATGAAAATACAAAATACAGCTGTTTGTTATACGTATCAACTTTTTATTGGCCGCTTGTTTGTTTCTTCTTCTCCTCGCCTATTTCACGGCATGGCACACGGTGTGGGCGAAACACGTCGTGTGCCATCCGTTCAATGCTTGCAAATCGTTCTATGTTTGGGTCCATCTCTTCACAATGTGCAAGAAGTTTTCATTCTCCTTTTTGTAGACATCTCGGAAGGGCTTATAAATGCTTATAACAAGACAACACGTCCTTATTGGACGAAGCCGCAGCTAATAGCGATGCGCACAAGCGCATAGTAATACAATATGTAGCGCACATGGACTGCTAGCGCCACACTTGGCGCAGGCGGACAACCGATCGCGGATCGAATGGTTCTGGACCCGAAATCTAGATTCTTCTTCTTCCCAGTGTCATGTCAGGTCCCCCCAATGTTGAATATCACCTGAAAATAGACATCTTTGTCCCCGACAGCCCGAAAAAGATCCCCAACGCTCCTTATACCAGTCCAATCACGTATATTGCAAAGCCAGGAGATTTGCCTCCTGCCAACACCTTTTCGACCCTCTATTTTGCCTTGGATGATCAGGCGCAGTAATTTTTACAATATATTAAGCAATTTAAGGTTCACCAGTAATGCCCCCTTTGTAAACGCTCTAACAAACTGTAACACCTCCTAAAAACTAAAATCTAGATCAAATAAGTAATAGATGCCCCCTTTGTAAACCCCCAAATAACAGTGACTACTTTAATGCCCCCTAAAAACTAAAATCTACATAAAATAAATAATAGATGCCCCCTTTGTAAACCCATCAAATAACAGTGAACACTTGAATGCCCCCTAAAAACTAAAATCTAGATCAAATAAATAATAGATGCCCCCTTTGTAAACCCTCCAAATAACAGTGAACACTTTAATGCCCCCCAAAATCTAAAGTCTATTTCAAATAAATTATAGATAATGTAAATTGTTGTAAAAATGCATTGCGTATACATGTATATAACATATCATATTGAGACCTATTGATGCATACTGTATTGTACATATAATATTGTATTATCATTATGTCTATTTCAAGCTATCACCTACAACCTGCAGGTAAACATGTGTAATCATTCTTCAGTTCATGTGTTCCCGTAAACCTGTCACCCGATTGACACAACTAGAGACAAGCACTTGTTATGTGAACGGTACAAAGAAGAAATATGCATTTTCACTGTACCAAATACTTTGTCACAGAACTCCTCTGTCAAATATCAAAAATATTTAGAAACCATTTCAAATTATATGATATTTAGTTGAAAATTATCTATTTGTATTTGTGGTAAAAATAAATGATGTTAGGAATACGGGTCTTTGTAAAGAATCTCTAGTAATACATCCATTGGGTCTTTGTAAAGAATCTCTAGTAATACATCCATTGGGTCTTTGTAAAGAATCTCTAGTAATACATCCATTGGGTCTTTGTAAAGAATCTCTAGTAATACATCCATCGGGTCTTTGTAAAGAATCTCTAGTAATACATCCATTGGGTCTTTGTAAAGAATCTCTAGTAATACATCCATTGCGTCTTTGTAAAGAATCTCTAGTAATACATCCATTGGGTCTTTGTAAAGAATCTCATAATAGTAATACGTCCATTGGGTCTTTGTAAAGAATCTCTAGTAATACATCCATTGGGTCTTTGTAAAGAATCTCTAGTAATACATCCATTGGGTCTTTGTAAAGAATCTCTAGTAATACATCCATTGGGTCTTTGTAAAGAATCTCTAGTAATACATCCATTGGGTCTTTGTAAAGAATCTCTAGTAATACATCCATTGGGTCTTTGTAAAGAATCTCTAGTAATACATCCATCAGGTCTTTGTAAAGAATCTCTAGTAATACATCCATTGGGTCTTTGTAAAGAATCTCTAGTAATACATCCATTGCGTCTTTGTAAAGAATCTCTAGTAATACATCCATTGGGTCTTTGTAAAGAATCTCATAATAGTAATACGTCCATTGGGTCTTTGTAAAGAATCTCTAGTAATACATCCATTGGGTCTTTGTAAAGAATCTCTAGTAATACATCCATTGGGTCTTTGTAAAGAATCTCTAGTAATACATCCATTGCGTCTTTGTAAAGAATCTCTAGTAATACATCCATTGGGTCTTTGTAAAGAATCTCATAATAGTAATACGTCCATTGGGTCTTTGTAAAGAATCTCTAGTAATACATCCATCGGGTCTTTGTAAAGAATCTCTAGTAATACATCCATTGGGTCTTTGTAAAGAATCTCTAGTAATACATCCATTGGGTCTTTGTAAAGAATCTCATAATAGTAATACGTCCATTGGGTCTTTGTAAAGAATCTCTAGTAATACATCCATTGGGTCTTTGTAAAGAATCTCTAGTAATACATCCATTGGGTCTTTGTAAAGAATCTCTAGTAATACATCCATTGGGTCTTTGTAAAGAATCTCTAGTAATACATCCATTGCGTCTTTGTAAAGAATCTCTAGTAATACATCCATTGGGTCTTTGTAAAGAATCTCATAATAGTAATACGTCCATTGGGTCTTTGTAAAGAATCTCTAGTAATACATCCATTGGGTCTTTGTAAAGAATCTCTAGTAATACATCCATTGGGTCTTTGTAAAGAATCTCTAGTAATACATCCATTGGGTCTTTGTAAAGAATCTCTAGTAATACATCCATTGGGTCTTTGTAAAGAATCTCTAGTAATACATCCATTGGGTCTTTGTAAAGAATCTCTAGTAATACATCCATCAGGTCTTTGTAAAGAATCTCTAGTAATACATCCATTGGGTCTTTGTAAAGAATCTCTAGTAATACATCCATTGCGTCTTTGTAAAGAATCTCTAGTAATACATCCATTGGGTCTTTGTAAAGAATCTCATAATAGTAATACGTCCATTGGGTCTTTGTAAAGAATCTCTAGTAATACATCCATTGGGTCTTTGTAAAGAATCTCTAGTAATACATCCATTGGGTCTTTGTAAAGAATCTCATAATAGTAATACGTCCATTGGGTCTTTGTAAAGAATCTCTAGTAATACATCCATTGGGTCTTTGTAAAGAATCTCTAGTAATACATCCATTGGGTCTTTGTAAAGAATCTCTAGTAATACATCCATTGGGTCTTTGTAAAGAATCTCTAGTAATACATCCATTGCGTCTTTGTAAAGAATCTCTAGTAATACATCCATTGGGTCTTTGTAAAGAATCTCATAATAGTAATACGTCCATTGGGTCTTTGTAAAGAATCTCTAGTAATACATCCATTGGGTCTTTGTAAAGAATCTCTAGTAATACATCCATTGGGTCTTTGTAAAGAATCTCTAGTAATACATCCATTGGGTCTTTGTAAAGAATCTCTAGTAATACATCCATTGCGTCTTTGTAAAGAATCTCTAGTAATACATCCATTGGGTCTTTGTAAAGAATCTCATAATAGTAATACGTCCATTGGGTCTTTGTAAAGAATCTCTAGTAATACATCCATTGGGTCTTTGTAAAGAATCTCTAGTAATACATCCATTGGGTCTTTGTAAAGAATCTCTAGTAATACATCCATTGGGTCTTTGTAAAGAATCTCTAGTAATACATCCATTGGGTCTTTGTAAAGAATCTCTAGTAATACATCCATTGGGTCTTTGTAAAGAATCTCTAGTAATACATCCATCAGGTCTTTGTAAAGAATCTCTAGTAATACATCCATTGGGTCTTTGTAAAGAATCTCTAGTAATACATCCATTGCGTCTTTGTAAAGAATCTCTAGTAATACATCCATTGGGTCTTTGTAAAGAATCTCATAATAGTAATACGTCCATTGGGTCTTTGTAAAGAATCTCTAGTAATACATCCATTGGGTCTTTGTAAAGAATCTCTAGTAATACATCCATTGGGTCTTTGTAAAGAATCTCTAGTAATACATCCATTGCGTCTTTGTAAAGAATCTCTAGTAATACATCCATTGGGTCTTTGTAAAGAATCTCATAATAGTAATACGTCCATTGGGTCTTCGTAAAGAATCTCTAGTAATACATCCATCGGGTCTTTGTAAAGAATCTCTAGTAATACATCCATTGGGTCTTTGTAAAGAATCTCTAGTAATACATCCATTGGGTCTTTGTAAAGAATCTCATAATAGTAATACGTCCATTGGGTCTTTGTAAAGAATCTCTAGTAATACATCCATCGGGTCTTTGTAAAGAATCTCTAGTAATACATCCATTGGGTCTTTGTAAAGAATCTCTAGTAATACATCCATTGCGTCTTTGTAAAGAATCTCTAGTAATACATCCATTGGGTCTTTGTAAAGAATCTCTAGTAATACATCCATTGGGTCTTTGTAAAGAATCTCTAGTAATACATCCATTGGGTCTTTGTAAAGAATCTCTAGTAATACATCCATTGCGTCTTTGTAAAGAATCTCTAGTAATACATCCATTGGGTCTTTGTAAAGAATCTCTAGTAATACATCCATTGCGTCTTTGTAAAGAATCTCTAGTAATACATCCATTGGGTCTTTGTAAAGAATCTCTAGTAATACATCCATAATAGAGTAAGGACTGATTAAGATGTGTTGTAACGCTCTGAACTTCCGTGCGGAAGGTCGTCGGTTTGAACCCTGCGTTGTGCTCTTCCCCTCGAATGAAAAAGACATTTTTCCCGCCTAGTATTCGTGGGTATACGGATATCTATGACTTCTGCCATAGATATTCTTTTAAAAAAAAATATGCCGGTGTGCTCCGATTGTCGCACTTCAGGTGAACCATCGGATGCAGTACAGCAATCTTGACTAACCAACCAGAAAGATGTTCAAGAGGCCTTAAGTGAAAAGAAGATCTTTGGATACCAACAGAAATCGAATCCGCAATCATTGGAGACAGACATTGTCTTACCAACTAGACTACGAAGATCTTCTTTGAAAAATGAATTGTGATAGACTTCAAGATAAACCATCAGTTGTAACGGAAATAAATTGGACAGATTAGATACCCTAGAAATATCCAAGTTACTACAATACATTAGGTTGAACATCTGGCAAACACATATATTCCCAAGATCTCACCGCTGCTTGTTGAAGTTATCTCTTGCCTACCTCCACTCTCAATCCCCAAGCCGAAGTTTACCATTAGAAGAGTATATGTCGGTACCAGTTCGAACGAAATACAGTCTGGTTTGTGCTTGTTTGACAAGGTGAAAACCTTGAAACCGGTAGGGTTATACCGTTATATAAAGTGGAATAAACAGTGTTTGATAAAACAAATTACAATGTCTTTAAACCTCCACAATGTTAATGCCTTAACTATAAATAATATTTGAACGATCTATAATATTCTATACATTCATCCTGTCTTATAGCAGTCATGAGCTATAAGACAGGATGAATGTATAGAATATTTTGTCTTGAATCTTCGAAAAGACTATAGTTTCACTTTGTGGTGCCATTTTTTACATAAAAGGAAAAAATAAGTAAAAAAAAAACTTATTTTATATTTTTGTGTTCACCACAGGTTTAATTTAAGTTCACAACTAGTTTCGAAGACCACCGTCTTCTTCATCAAGTGAATATAAACTAGTTGTGAACCTAAATTAAACTTGTGGTGAACACAAAAATATAAAATAAGTTTTTTATTTTACTTATTTTTTCCTTTTATGTAGAATATTTAGTGTTTAACATTAAAATATACAATAATGAATTTATTTAATCAAACACTGTTTATTCTACTTTGTATAACGGTATAACCCTACCGGTTTCAAGGTTTTCACCTCATCATCAGAGAAGCACAAACATGCAACAAGTATTGTTAATAATTATTACAAAAAAAAAATGTTTTTTATAGTTAAGGCATTAACGTTGTGGAGGTTTAAAGACATTGTAATTTATTTTTATCAAACACTGTTTATTCCACTTTTTGTGACGGTATAACCCTACCGGTTTCAAGGCTTTCACCTCATCTTCAGGGGAGCACAAACAAGACTAAATGCTGTTCGAACTGGTACCGATATATACGCTTCAACGGTTGGAGGCTGAGGGGTGAGGGAGGCACGGGGCAATTTCGGCCAAGAGTGGAGAGATTTTTGGGAAATAACTGTTCAACAGATGTTCGAATCGGTGTATCAGTGTTTGATAGAAATAAATTACAAAACAAAAAAAAATGATTCTCTTAAAACATGAAAATTATTAAGATGGATAATGCATATTTACTACCTGTACCCTTCATATATACAATAATACTCATAGCTTGCACATTCACTTAAAATGCAAAAGTTATTGATCAAAAATAAGTCTTTTTGAAATACTCGCAAGTCTGTCTCTTAGTTCAAGCAATAGCTATAACGAACTATCGTCACTATTCAATTAGATTTTTGATTATTTTACTCTAATAATTCTGCTGTTTAACACTTGCCTTACTGTGCTAAACAATTCCGCCCGCCACTGTGCTGGACGCTCAGCATCCAGTGAAAAATGTATGTTTTAAATTAAAATTATGTAAAATCTGCTAGGTTATTTTTTGTAATAAACTATAAAATTATTTTATTACGTAAGTCCTGGTCACTCACTATCCTTCATAGGGTGGCAAGTGTTAATATTGAACATATTAAATGAACTAAATATGTCACAAATACTTTTTGATTATTAATTACTACTGTTTGATTGTATCTTTATGTTAGTTTAATATTAATTTTGTAAATAATTTTAAGCATTTGTTTTAACTTGTCTTGTGTGTTATTGTTTTGATGTTAATCGTATGTAAAATACACTGTTCTGTCGTAAATTAAATAAATAAATTGAACCTTTGAGACAAATTAAATGCTAAGTATTAAACACGGATCAGACGTTATGATTCACTGATTAACCTCTCGAGTAGTAAGATATTTTAAAACATCGTTTGTTCAGTTGGTAAAATATGTAACTAGCCGATAAATGATTTAATTGTGTGGTATCATCAATAGATGTCATTGGTAGTCCAAATCCTGACATAATCTGGGAATATTCGAGAAATAATCACTGCGCCCCAACCACGGGGCCATACGCTGTCTGACCCAGTATTTCATGGCCCCACGGTTGGGGCGGTACGCACAGAGAGGTTAAGTATAGTTTTTCGATATCATAAATGATATTTGATTGTGTATCACATGTATATTTTGATATAACTTATTTCATTTAATAAAAGGCAAATTCAGAAACTTGAGCAGTTACGAACAATTTCTGTCGCACTTAAAAAACCTGTCCAATGAGGTTTGATTTGGCCTGCTTTTTAAAATGTTCTTAAGGTGAGATATGTAATTGTCATTGAAAATGTATGTTCGAGAATCGAATTGAAATAATATTGTATATTTGAGATGAGAGACATTTGAGAACCGAGGTTCCACTGTAACACAAATTCATTAATATATAATCGAAACATTACCACTAATGTAAAAGGAATAAGTATTAATGCTGTATTAACAAAGATTTTAAATATAAAAAGTTAGAAATTCAAAATAAATATTTTTATAATACACGAGATAAATTATGGCAAAATATATTGCGACACAAATAATCAATAAATTATGGAGATAATCAACTTAAAAAAGACGCGCCAACTCTAGCTACATATGACAGCTGTCAAACAGATCACTTTAAAAAAATGACAATATGTAGATCAGAAATCATCTTAACTAGTGATAAAAAATATTCATAATTTTCTACAGAGATGGCAGTATCTGTACTTATTGTAAAATATAGTATAACCATATGTCGAATTGATAATTTAAATTCAACAATATGAACGTGGATATACTCGTATATAATCATGCCTGTCCTGTGCGGTATGAATTAATTATGCGGATTTATTTTATTATTTATTTATTATTACACATGACAAGAAATATACACAATTTGAGAAAAAACAATAGGTAATTTGATTTGGACATATAATTTTAATGGATCTGGGTTTGTTGCCTTTCATTTGTCGTATCCCCAGTAAACTAGGCTTTTGCCTGTATCTCACTGAGGATATTTAGCATGAAAAAATAAATCGATACTTCTTTCCGATTTTTGATAACACAAAAAACCCCGTTGCACGCTCTCATCAACCTGACAAACAGTGACACTCAACTACAACTGGAAACATCTTGCGAAACTCAACTCCTCACACATTATCACTCCAGAAAGACCAAAAATATTCATCCCACAATATACCACACACAATCATAAGAATAAAAATCAAAACAAATTCAAAACAAAAAAAAAAAAAAAAAAAAAAGAAAAACACACAGAAACACAAATACAAAAACAACCAAAATTGAAACAACAAGAAGAGACCCACACTCACGAGCTCACATAAATCCTTTCCACTCGTCATTGTATTCTTTGCATTGAAACGGCTAAACAGTTTTGTTAGTAATTTATTTCTTCATTGAATTGACAAAGATTTAAGATGAATTATTGTAAAATCTACATGAGCTTAACATATTTACATACACATATATGGAAGAATATTTTTTATTTTTTTTTGTATTTATGTGATATAATGTACATATTTAGCTATTTTCTTTATTTTTGCTTCCTTTCATTGGATAGTGGTGGCTCTTAATGTTACTGGTATGTATTTGAAGTAATTATAACCATAATGTTAACTATTTTATCGATCTTGTTTATTTATTTCTTTGGTTTAAAACAGTAATTCCCAAAAAGTGTGCATTGTTACAACACCCGGGGCGGAGAGGCCACTTCAGTCTGGTGCTACGTTCGTCCCTGTCACGGTCTCGGACAATACAATCTACTCAACTCCACAGCGCCTCAGAATATTTAAATATTTTCACTGAAACGAGACCGACATGGTTTTTGAATAGGATTATTGATGTAACACATCGATCAATAAGTCCCAGGACTAACCAACAGATGGCGCCTCTAATAACAAATCCATACCATTTTCAGTTAGTACCAACCGTTAGAAGTTACGCGTCAAACTTTCATGACATTCCGACATTGTGTCATTGAGTTACAGTGGTTTTAGTGACGTTACTTTTGCTATTTTCAAAACAATGGAAAAAACCGAATTTCGTGTGTTGATAAAATATTGCTTTTTAATGGGAAAAAATACCGGTCAAACTCAGCAATGGCTTGAAAAGTGTTATCCGGGCTCTGCTCCGTCGAAAACTGTATTATGTATTACAACAAATAATGATCTTTAATGAGTTACCATACAGTTTAGTATGGTAACTCATTAAAACTTTTCCCTTTGTGAAGAGGTACATCACTCTCCTTACACATGTATAGATCATTCGGCCAGAAGAGTCATTTTGCAATAGTGTGAGTAACAGTGCGTTTACAAAAGCTTATCTCTTAATTTTTTTTATGAAGTGAAAAAGCAAAAAAATATGTAAAAATAATATTTTATATTAAAACATTGAAATGAACACTCTGACCTTTCGAAAAATGTTGAATTATACATTACATTAGACAAAAATCGCACTCCTAATTTCGACATGGTAGTAGTGTTTTTCTAATCACCGAGTATTTTAACAACAATACAAACATGCGCTCTGCGCGAAACAATTGTGTGGCATTCTAAAACCAATACCACTACACAAGTTGTGTAATACAGAGAGTGTTACTCACACTATTGCAAAATGACTTCAAACTGAATGATCTTTAATGAGTTACCATACAGTTTAGTATGGTAACTTTTAAGTTTTAATGAGTTACCATACAGTTTAGTATGGTAACTCATTAAAACTTTTCTCTTTGTGAAGAGGTACATCGCTCTCCTTACACATGTATAGATCATTCGGCCAGAAGAGTCATTTTGCAATAGTGTGAGTAACAGTGCGTTTACAAAAACTTGTCACTTTATTTTTTTTAATGAAGTGAAAAAGCAAAAAAAAATGTAAAAATAATATTTTATATTAAAACATTGAAATGAACATTCTGAGCTTTCGAGAAATATTGAATTATACATTACATTAGACAAAAATCGCACTCCTTATTTCGACACGGTAGTGTTTTTCTAAACACCGAGTATTTTAACAACAATACAAACATGCGCTCCGCGCGAAACAATTGTGTGGCATTCTAAAACCAATACCACTACACAAGTTGTGTAATACAGAGATTGTTACTCACACTATTGCAAAATGACTTCAAACTGAATGATCTTTACATTACACATTTTCGGGTATACTTTGGCAGCTAATTATTACGTAACTTTAAAGTATAGATTAAGAGAAAGTATACAATGTTTGTTTTACCATGCACAAATCTAGTAACTTTAGTGTATTTACTTCATTTTAAATTAGAGTTTATCAATTTATTCTGTACAGTTTGAAATTTTGTCAATATCCTAAGCCTATCTGAGTGGTAAAGGAAACCATGTTAATTTTAACTTTTGTGTCCATTGTATACATATTACGACCTCCGTGGACAAATCGGTAAAAGGCTTGATTTTTACAAGAGGTTTTCAAGTTCAATGAAGAGCATGCTGATATCATTTGGGCATGTGGAATGAACGAATGAAAAAAGACTAACAAAACAGATGTATAGTACAGTACCCGGCGGTAATTAATACACATGGGGCTTAAGAAAGAGACTGTCGGCCATAATCGGCTAACTTCGGTTTTGTAGAGCGTCGTCTCTGTCATTCATACACGTGTTCCGTCGCGATTTGTCAGTCGTTGTCAAGCGACAGAGGCGACGATGTACAAAGCCGAAGTTAGCCGATTATGGCCGACAGTCTCTTTCTTAAGCCCGATGTGTATTAAGTACCGACGGGTACTGTATAAATGTGAATGGAAAGCGTCTGAAAGGAAGACAAAGAAAAGTATGGTTGTATCAAGGGAATGATATAGGAAAATAATGAATATAACAAACTTTCTTCTTCTTTGTCGTGACCTCAATGTTGAGGAACATGACCTATAAATTGTTGAGCATATTCGTGTAGTTTTCTTAGAAATTTGGTTTTCTTGGAAAAAAAAATGCGGTGGTTTCCCATTACCTTCCGCATCACAGTAGATGTTGTAGGAATTGTATACATGTTGTATATATTGTGAGATCTGCTGCCAACACACAGTATTTCAGAGTGTACTATAGTACTAAGTCCCAGATGAAATGTGTACTTGTTGATGTTAAGCGGGAGCAGGGGTGTTGTAGAAATGTAATAATGTAATGAATAGTGGCTGAAAATATTAATTGAAGGAACCAGTCTCTGGACTCCTCCACTAAGTTAAGCCTGCGGGCCCACGCAGTTTCCGGGGTCTGGCCGATGTCCGTGTCTGACAGTTAATTGGATCCAAAAGATGAAGAGTTTTAGATTTCAGCAGACTAAGGGCTCAGTACTTTCTAGGTGACCCTATCCTGGCCAGTACAGTCCACAAGGTACTACCACTCAACATCTCCCTACACCCCAAAATGCATGCAAAAATATTAAATTAAATGTTATTAATCTTTTTTAACACTTGCAGGCAGTAAACGTGAGCTGATAGCAACTGCTAAAGCTATCGCCGAGGCGTCCGAGGAAGTCACCCGACTGGCCAAGAAACTTGCCCTCGAATGTACTGATAAGAGAATCAGAACGGTAAGTTATTTTTTACATTAAGAACTGCAATTTTAAATTTAAATTCAGTTCTGCAATCGTGTACCGCTGCATGATTAATTTATAGGTTATGTAGATGACGTATGTCTATTATAAACATTATACATTTGACACTTGAAAAATGGCGGCAAATTTGTAATTGCAGTTGTTGTTGCGCCACCCTATGAAATAATACCTTCGGTCAATAGAAATCAATGTCGTGACATGATTCAAACTTTTTTTTGGCATCAATTGAACAATTTGGACTTATACGTCATTTATAAGTCATTCGAAAGAAAATTTTTGCTCTACAAGATATTGTGTTTGCTTTTACGTTACGTATATTATTTTATTTGATTACAAGCTTTCAAAATGGAATGTCAAGTAGACGAAAGTGAGCATTTTCGACATCTTCTGTTCGCGTTCAAACGAGAGAATAAAGCTGCTAAAACTGCTCGCGATATTTGCGAAGTGTACGGTGAAGATGCTATGAATTAAAGGACAGCTCGTCGATGGTTTTTGCGTTTCAAAGACGGTAATTTCAACCTGAAAGACATGGAGCGTTCCGGACGACCAGTGGACTTCGATGAAGACCGCTTAAACCATATTATTCACGAAGATCCCCTTCAAAAATTTTTCATCACCTTCAAAACATTTAGCATCTTCACCGTACACTTCGTAAATATCGCAAGCAGCTTTATTCCCTTGATTGAACGCGAACAGAAGGAGGTGTCGAAAATGCTCACTTTCGTCTACTTGACATTCCATTTTGAAGGCTTGTAATCAAATAAAATAATACATGTAACGTAAAAGCAAACACAATATCTTGTAGAGCAGAAAATTATCTTTCGAATGACGTATAGCCTTTACCATTTTGTTTTACTTTTGGTACTCGTTTTTAAATTTGAAAAAAAAAACGGACACAACTTATGTTAACACCTAATAGAATAAGTCAATTACTTTCATCAATAAGCGTAACCTTCGATGTCGGACTCACGTTCGTTAACCATGTCTCACGTTTGATATCGGACTGTTACAAACTACTCGGTTTTGTAATGAGAATATCAAGAGAATTTAACAGCACCGATATCCTCCGAAACTTATATAATTATCTAATTAGAACCAAATTAGAATATGCATCTACGGTTTGGGCTCCTCACCAGCTCAAATATAAAAACAATATAGAACAAATACAAAAAAAATTCCTCAGATATCTATGGTACAGAACAAAGGGCGATTACCCAAAATATGCTCACCATGCCGAACTTCTCACGGTGTGTAACTATAGAAGCCTTGAAACAAGAAGGCAAGAATCCATTGCGATATTCCTAATAAAGGTTTTCCAAGGTTCCTTTAACTGTCCCGCGATTCTAGAAGCACTAAGTTTATATGTACCCAATAAATATATCCGTGCAAGGAATCACCCTCTGTTCTACATACCAACTTACAGGACGAATATCATGGCTAAACACTCAGTCACGTGTGGTATAGAGATATTGAACCAACTGAATGACACTGTGGATATAGTCTCGGTACCGTCTAGCAGTATGAGAAGAATCCTGGCTGATATTATTCCTAACGAATAAGCTAACGCTAGAAGCAAACCCTCTTTGTGTAACAGGAGAAATCCGTGCAAAGTGGATAAAAAAAAAAAAAAAAAAAAAAATATGACCATCATCCCGTGTCCCTATTAATCTTGATTAATTTCTTGTAAGTGTTTCTTTTAAATAGAAATAAAATAAATGAAGTGTGCAATGGAAGATAACGAACTGTCTTTTGTTTTAGAATCTCCTGCAAGTGTGCGAGAGGATCCCGACTATCGGCACTCAACTCAAAATCCTGTCCACGGTTAAGGCCACCATGCTCGGTGCTCAAGGTGCGTATTCTGCCTTACGTAAATATAATAATAAAATTATTGCTATCTAAAATTTATATATTCAAATAAATGCAAACTCGAAAATCATGGCAAGACCAACAACTAGCGATGTTTTAAATGAAATTTATAGCGATGTTTCTTAACACATTCAGTGCTTAACCCTTACAGGCACAGGCACAGGTAAACTTCACTTATTTTTACTCAGGCTGCACACAAAATAAAAAGTCAAGTTTTCATAATTTTTTTTAATGTGTTTGTGATACATACGAGTACAAATGCTAAATTAACATATTGTGTTTGTGATACATACGAGTACAAATGCTAAATTAACATATTGTGTTTGTGATACATACGAGTACAAATGCTAAATTAACATATTGTGTTTGTGATACATACGAGTATAAATGCTAAATTAACATATAAAAATGATAAATACGAGTACAAATGCTAAATTAACATATTTTCACTTCCTCGGTAAGTCAAGGAACTCCTGATGAGGTGGTACAACTTATGTACCACTAGCCCATATTTCCACTGGTACTTCTAATGTACCACCAAATAATGTCGAAACACATCCGAGTAAAATTAATTATTAACCTAAATATAAATTTCCCACAATTACTGAAGTCAATTTTATCACAACACAACTATTTTTTATTAAAATTTAATACAAATACATAACGTTTTCTTTTATACGCACAAGTCGGCACACCAAGAACAACTAACTGTCAATAATATTATAAGCTAAATGAATTTGAACAGGACCAGACCTGCAGCTGTGCGGATATGAGTCATAAGTATTATATTATACGAAGTGGTACATAATCTGAGCATTCGTGCAGCAATAGAGAGAGATTTAATAAGTGGTACATTGCGTGTACCATTGTGCAGTACTGCGTCAAAAAAAGGTGGTACATAACGTTGACCACTAAGCCTGTAAGAGTTAAAAAGCCTGTAAGGGTTAATAAGCGTTCATATAAACTTTAGTTTGATGCTCAAAATGTCTATTGTCATTCTATTACCAATTTCTTTGCATAAAATAAAGAAATAAAGGTTCATTGATGCAACATCGTATGTACTATGTTACTACAAAATCGCACATAGACGTGGGTCGTCCAGAAACTAAAGAACGTTTTGGCATAACTAAATAAAAACGAAAGATATCAACACAAAACTTTATTTACAAAGTCACAGTACCTTACACTATTATTCAATGTAGTCGCAATAGTTGTCTAGTCACTTATTGTAACGTGAAACCTATTTTTCAATTCCGATGTTATACTCTTCTACCGCCAAAGATTTGATCGAGAAAGGGTTTGATCCACGTAGAGTTTATGCCAAGAGGACACACAATAAACTCAGAGGCCTATTGTGAAACTTTTCAACGACTTAGACGCGCCATCCAAAACAAGAGACGTGGAATGTTGTCGGGAAAGGTGGTTTTGATTTATGACAATGCGCGGCCTCATGCATCAGCACGAACACAGCGAGAACTTCAACGTCTTAAGTGGGAAAGTTTTGGACATCCTCCTTACAGCCCTGACTTGGCACCGAGTGATTTTCACTTATTCCCGAAACTAAAGGAATTTTTGGGGGGAAAATAGTTCGCAAACGATGAAGACCTCAAACAAGAAGTTTTGATTTCCCATCTCGACACACATCCATACAACTTCTACTATTTCTCTGACTTTTCTACATTTCCTTCTTTCAGAATATAATTCATTTGATCCAACTATATTTTCCTTTGTCTTCCTCTCACACGCCTTCCACTCACATTTGCACTATATATCTGTTTTGTTAGTCTTTCTTCGTTCATTTATTCCACATGCCTAAACCATCTCAACGTACTCTTCTTCGTCTTATTTAACACATCAAATCAGCCTTGAGCTCACTTCGTTCTGTCATACATTGTTACTCCATATACAGTTCTCAATACATCTCTACAGCATTTATTCGATTCCTCTTAGTCTCTTTCCAAGTCCATGTTTCACGACAACATGATGTTATGTATATATGTATATCGAATTAAGAATAATTTGTTTTTTTTTTAAATAACACTTGGAAATAATAAATTAAAATACAATTTTTTTATTTTCCACAATTACCAGGTGAACTAATGTTATTTCCACAATTACCAGGTGAACTAATGTTATTTTCCACAATTACCAGGTGAACTTATGTTATTTTCCACAATTACCAGGTGAACTAATGTTATTTCCACAATTGCCAGGTGAACTAATGTTATTTCCCACAATTACCAGGTGAACTAATGTTATTCTATTGTTTTTGTTTCCTCGCCCTACAGTTGGAATGCCCGAGTACAGAGGTATAAAACAATTCACCATGTTGCGAGTAGAATGTGTTGTTAGATCATCTACATGTAGTTGTCCTAGTTGAACCACTGTGTTTAGCGCAGTTTCGTATTTTGCCATTGTTATTTTATCATTTTAATTATTCGTTAACAGTCTGTGAATAGCACAGTTCAATTATTATATTTACATTATTCGTATCAAAATTAAGAGTTGGAATAATACAAAGATCTCGCTAGTCTAGAGTTTATTTTTTTATTGAATTTTAAAACTACCATTAAGGTCGGACGACCTCCGTGGCCTGGTGGTAAGACACTTGTCTGCCGATCCGGAGGTTGCGGGTTCGATCACCGCTGGAACCCAGATTTTTCAAAAATAGGATTCCAGTCTGGTTAACACTTAGTGCCTATAAAAACATATTTCCGGTTGGTTGGAAGAGATTGCCACATGGCAATAAACTCGCCAGGTAAAAAAAAAAAAAAAAATGTCTGAGAGTTTCCAGCCTGAACAAGTTTGAATGTGTATGGACAGATACCACACTGACTAAACCCACTGCAAGGTTAAGCGATGTTACAGTCAAAATTTGATATATCTACCTTCAGTAGTATATCAACTAGGGCTAATAGAAGACGTTTTGTTTTGTTATATTCTGAAATGTTAAAAATTTAAAAGGATTCCAATCTAGTTTTCACTTAAGACCACTTTTACATCTTTCTGGTTGGTTGAATGACATGGTTGTACAATTGCCACATGGTTGTACAACCCGCCAGGTTGTACTGTGTACAACGAAAGTGTAATAACATACAATAGATCTTCCGATATGTGAAAGTAACACATTCAGCTTTGTATGGAGTGTAGTGTATTGTACAGTGCTCATTTGATACGCTTCAAGTGATATATTGTAATTTGTTTAATCAAACACTGTTTATTCCACTTTACGTAACGGTATAACCCTACCGGTTTCAAGGTTTTCACTTCAACATCAGGGAGCAGGAACAAGATCAGTAGGGTTATACCATTATATAAAGTGGAATAAACAGTGTTTGACTAAATGAATTTCAATGTCTTTTTTTTTTATACACTTTGCACAGATTTCTCCTGTTACACAAAGAGGGTCTGCTTCTAGCGTTAGCTTATTCGTTAGGAAGAATATCAGCCAGGATTCTTCTCATACTGCTAGGCGGTGCAGAGAATATATCCACAGTGTCATTCAGTTGGTTCAATATCTCTATACCACGCGTGACTGAGTGTTTAGCCATGATATTCGTCCTGTAAGTTGGTATGTAGAACAGAGGGTGATTCCTTGCACGGCTATATTTATTGGGTACATATAAACTTAGTGCTTCTAGAATCGCGGGACAGTTAAAGCAACCTTGAAAAACCTTAAGTAGGAATATCGCAATGGATTCTTGTTTCGAGGCTTCTATAGTTACACACCGTGAGAAGTTCGACATGGTGAGCATATTTTGGGTAATCACCCTTTGTTCTGTACCATAGATATCTGAGGATTTGTTCTGTACCATAGATATCTGAGGATTTTTTTTGGAAACCTCCACAGTGTTAATGCCTTAACTATAAATAATATAATTTTATTAACACACCATAAAAATTACTGAAGATACAACTCTTAATTTTGATGGATTTATTCAAACATATTTTGGATTGGGTCATCATTATTTGTTAAATGAAACGATTAGCATAATTATTCTACTGTGGAACCACATTTTGATTGCACGTCTTTGATTTGTAGATGAATTAAGTAGTATTTTTTGTTATTTTCAAATCACACAGAGATTGTCACTTAGTTTTTTTCAATTTTACCGTTTTTCACAGTGTTTGCAAATCTCTTTGGTGAAGGTAGAACAGCATGTGTGTAATTAATTATTTTTTATTAGAAATATTAAATGGTTCGACTTATTGGTAACCCTGATTATGGTAGAAAATTGAGAAAGAAGAAATATATTGATGGTATTAATGAAATTTTAAATGCTTCGAAGCGTTCGCGGCTCTTTGTATCAGGTCTTTCGGAGTGTTATACCGTGTGGTTTGATTTATGAAGCCGGCGTTTCGAAAACTTTGCAGTTTTCATTTTAAGGGCCTGTTTGCGGTCAACTTCGCCGGAAATAGCCAGATACTATTTGGTCTACAGTGGAGTCTCAATAAGTAGACGTGCGCCGGATACCATTTGGTCTACAGTGGAGTCTCAATAAGTAGACGTGCGCCGGATACCGTTTGGTCTACAGTGGAGTCTCAATAAGTAGACGTGCGCCGGATACCATTTGGTCTACAGTGGAGTCTCAATAAGTAGACGTGCGCCGGATACCATTTGTTCTACAGTGGAGTCTCAATAAGTAGACGTGCACCGGATACCATTTGGTCTACAGTGGAGTCTCAATAAGTAGACGTGCGCCGGATACCATTTGGTCTACAGTGGAGTCTCAATAAGTAGACGTGCGCCGGATACCATTTGGTCTACAGTGGAGTCTCAATAAGTAGACGTGCGCCGGATACCATTTGATCTACAGTGGAGTCTCAATAAGTAGACGTGCGCCGGATACCATTTGGTCTACAGTGGAGTCTCAATAAGTAGACGTGCGCCGGATACCATTTGGTCTACAGTGGAGTCTCAATAAGTATACGTGCGCCGGATACCATTTGATCTGCAGTGGAGTCTCAATAAGTAGACGTGCGCCGGATACCATTTGATCTACAGTGGAGTCTCAATAAGTAGACGTGCGCCGGATACAATTTGATCTACAGTGGAGTCTCAATAAGTAGACGAGCGCCGTATACCATTTGGTCTGCAGTGCAGTCTCAATAAGTAGACGTGCGCCGGATACAATTTGGTCTACGGTGGAGTCTAAATAAGTAGACGTGCGCCGGATACCATTTGGACTACAGTGGAGTCTCAATAAGTAGACGTGCGCCGGATACCATTTGATCTACAGTAGAGTCTCAATAAGTAGACGTGCGCCGGATACCATTTGATCTACAGTGGAGTCTCAATAAGTAGACGTGCGCCGGATACCATTTGGTCTACAGTGGAGTCTCAATAAGTAGACGTGCGCCGAATACCATTTGGTCTACAGTGGAGTCTCAATAAGTAGACGTGCGCCGGATTCCATTTGGTCTACAGTGGAGTCTCAACCATAACAGAAGTGCATAGGCTAGATCGTAACATTGATCTTGCCATCAGAACAATAGGTTCAATGTTCCAAGCAATGGTCTGGTTTAATTTGCTACAGCTTTTGATTTAGCCAAGTTTTATAAAGTGCTATTTTTGAGTTGTCTTTTTAATAGCAATATAAGAATTTATGTTTCACTGCATATCTCTCTCATCAGTTTCAATCCTGAGGATTGGTTAGCAGCAAAGCCCTGCATCTCCTCCACTCCGCTCGGTCTTCAGCGATACTCTTGAGCTCTGTATAGGAGGTGCAGTCCATATCGTGGCATATTTGCTCCAGATACTCTCGGCGAGGACGCCTTCTGCCAATCGATCCCTCAATCATTCCCTCCAGTATATTGTGCAGGAGATTTTCATGTCGCAGCATATGACCCATCCGTTCTGCACGCCTTTCCGATATGGTGTTTGACAGGTGCCTTGTTTCTTCGATCCTGCTGAGAACCTCGTCATATAAGCTACTTCAAAACATAAATTCTGATGTAAAACTAATCTGAATTGAATCCAAATTGAACTTGGAATGCCCGCTTGCTTAGCATGAATGCTAACCATTAGATCATGACCGACAACAGGCTGGGCGACATGGCGCGAGTACTCCAGTGGTTCCTAATTATAAAACTCAACGGACCAATGACAGTATTGTCACCCAATATTGTCTATTGGCAGCACTCTTGAACATGTCTACACTACAGAGCGCCTATTATCTGGGGATCAATTATCCGTGATTTGGACTAACCGTTACCCTCTATATCAAGAGTTCCCAAAGTGGTCGATATCGACCCCCTGGGATCCATTTGATTTTTCTAGGGGTCAATAGTTTCAATAAAAAAAATTGAGGGTCGACAACAGCAAAAATAGACCTCCTTACTACTGCTATTTGTTTGTTACTTCAAAATATCTATGATTCCAATAGGTACCTAATTAAGACATAGATAAATTGTTGACAGATCACCAGGTGCAGGTACAGGTGCACCCATCTCATTAAATTCAAAATATCTATGATTCCAATAGGTACCTAATTAAGTCATAGATAAATTGTTGACAGATCACCAGGTGCAGGTGCAGGTGCACCCATCTCATTAAATTCAAAATATCTATGATTCCAATAGGTACCTAATTAAGTCATAGATAAATTCTCTCTTTGAATAATAACCATGGACTCCTATATATGAAGGAGTATACACCAGTGTCAAGTGATGTCAGCTTCATAGTATCTAGGTAGTTCTATTCATATGGGCGACACGGCACATCAAGCAACTTGGCCCAGGACTACTGTTAACATATCTAGTGAGATACTATGGAGTTAAATTATTTTATAACTAAACTACATAGTTAACAACTAAATGAATATTTTCAATAATATAATGGTTAAATGTATGTGACCATAGATAAATTGTTGACATCACCAGGTACAGGTACAAGTGCAGGTGCACCCATCTCATTAAATTCAGTTTTCCAACCTCATTTATTTGGTATTAAATAGTAAAAAAAATAGTTTTGATGTTTCCAAGGTAGGGACGATCTAGAAACATTTATAGAAGTTTCATGCCAAATTTGAAGGCAATCGGTTGGATAGAACTTGAGATTTTATGTCGACCAGGTCGAAAAAAGTAGTTTAGAGAAAAACGCATTTAAAGTTTTGAGTTTATTGTCCGAGTCATTCCGGTGCGGCGTAATTGTTGCCTCATTTATAGCTATAACTTCGTAAATATTAAGAATTTTAAAATTTCCTTTTGAGAACATATTCTTAAAGGTTTAAACTTTAAAAATATGCAAAAAAAGCTAATTTCTAGTCTAGATTACCCCCTTAAATTGTCTATTTCTTTCGTAAATTAATTTTTATTGTAATAATAAATATAATTTCTTTGGTTATTATTTTTTATTGCTAAAACACATACTTAATTGCTCCATATAAGAATAAATATTAAAGGTAAATTTTGATACTCAAATAAAATAATTCAAACTATAGTTCGGAAATTCTAGGATGAGTCCTGTGACAGCTCACAAATTTGCCCCAATACAACCTTATGTAATGTATTTACCTAAATAACTTGCTATTTATTAGAATTGAGGCTTATACTAAAGTTGATAAAATAATTAAAATTACTGAACATCGTTACAAGGTTGTATCGGGGCAAATTTGTGAGCTGTCACAGGACTCATCCTACATTTTCTGAACTATACCACAGATAATTAGTCTACTCTACTGTACTATAGAAATTAATTAGAAATATTGTTATATTTCAAACAATATCGACCTTTTTTTAACACTGTACCTATATGGGTGGCCCAAAATGTATCATCCTGTTTGTTTTTATTATAACTTTTAATAAAGGATCTTTCGAATTGAGCGGTTTTTAAATTCTTGAATAAAACACAGATGGCGTCGCGAACTTGCCTGGGTCTTGTAACATTTGAGAAGTGTAATGTATGAGATTTATAAAAATGGAGTCGTATACAATACAACAATGCGTTCAAATTGTTGAATTATTTTATGTATTGTAATCTCCGGAAACGGTGATGTTAATTGGCCACCAAGATCATGTGATCTGGACTATTTTCTCTGGGGTTATGTGAAAAGCCAGGTCTATAAGAATGACCCCCGATCAATTCCTGAGCTGAAGGACGAAATTATTCGCGTTATCGGCGAGTTAGAATCGCAATTATGCCAAAATGTCTTGGAAAATTTTGACAAAATATTGTACATCTGTGGAGCTGCAAGAGGTGGACATTGTTTTTTTTTGTGTTTAAATGTCGTACAGTATACTTCAATGACCAATAAAAAGTTTTTTGAAATCAAAGCGAATTGTGTGTTTTATTCAAGAATTTAAAAAAATTTGAATTAAAAAAACGGCTCAATTTGAAAGACCCTTTGTGGGAATAAAAGTTATAAAATAATAAAAACAAATGGGCTGATAAAATTTGGGACACCCTATTAGTTTGTAGTTTATGTGAGAAAAAAAATTATTTTACTTTTCAATAACGATGTGCTGAATTTACACTTATTTTCTTTTCCCTTTTTAATGGTTGGAATCGTTCAATGTTGCAGGAAGCGAGGAAGACCAGGAAGCCACCGAGATGTTGGTTGGAAATGCACAAAACCTGATGCAGAGCGTAAGGATTTTTTTCTTCACTATTAACACTTTAAGACCCGATTAAAATCAAGACACCTTTCACAATGGCCGGCTTGTTTTTGAGAAATTCAAATTTTTGTGAAGGGTTTACTTAAATTGCTATATCTAAGTTAATATTAGGAATATTGTAGAGTTAAAACATCTTTTGCCCAAAGGCAATATGCCTATTTAGCTCCCGTGACATACAATGGCGTGCCGAATTCAATAAAGGTAAAGGAAGGAAAACCATTTAGGCAGTAGATCGGAGCGTGGTTGTTATTGCGACAGGAGTTTGAGTACTTAGGCTTGCAAGAGGAATGACTTGTGGAAAAGGTTTGTGTGAGCTCTTGAGTGCGGTGTTTTTTTATATTTTTATATGTAATATATATATATGTATACTCGTATATATATTTTTTTATGATTATGTGCGGTATATTGTGGGATGAATGTTTTGGTCTGTCTGGAGTGATGAAGTGTGAGGAGTTTGATTTCGCGTGATGTATACATATGTAATTGAGTGTCACTGTTTGTCAGATTGATGAGAATGTGCAACGGGGTTTTATATAATCAAAAATTGGAAAAAGTATTGATTTATTTTTTCATGCTATACATCCTCAGTGAGATACAGGCAAAAGCCTAGTTTACTGGAGACACGAAAAATGAAAGGCAACAAACCCAGATCCATTAAAATTGTGTGTATAGTAATTCTGCCAACATTCCCCTTTGTGGAGAGCTACATCACTCTCCTTACACATGTACCATGTCTCACTTTTCTTCTTGTCAGAATCTCCACCATAAATCAATTCATGCATATTTGCATTATCTTAGGTACTGTCCATGTTGGAAATTAGGAGACTATCGTTTAAAAGTTGAATTGTTAACCCTTCCTATCCTGTGATGTGTAACTAGTACACATTGCTTGTAAAAACTTTAATATCTCTATAAATATAATAAATACTGGGTTCAGATTTTAGGTATTCCTCCGTAATACATTTACGCATTGAATGAAAAAATAATATTAATAATAATTAGCACTTATCGGCCACATCGTGAAAATCGGGAATAAATTCACCAATACAATCAAACGTGTGCCAGTGTGTGATGTAGGTATATTCATTCTAAAATCCGCTATGTGTGAGGAAGCTACGCTATTCACGCCTCACTCTCACTCAAGAAATATAATCTCAATTCGCTCGCTTCTCTCGCTTCAGTAGCTCGCGTGCTTTCGTTTTAGGTGGTCGCTTCGCCCGTTTTGTGAACGTCGGCCGATGTTTTTTCATGTTTTCAGCGATTAAATTTCAATTATTATCACTTTTGACTTCAAATTTAATTAATTTAAGCGATTGGGTATCAATACTCGTATTCTTATTTTTCTGATTTTAAATCGCTCATTTTTACATGTGTATTGAATACACAACACCAGAACGTGCCGATTTTTTTAGCACAGGAAGGGAAAGGTTAACAAAATGTTACATGTCAGTTTTTGAAAGAGGTTATCACGTTAAAATAAGGAATTGCGATGCAAAGTGTTAAATGAAATATACAGTAGACTCTTGATTATTCGAGATCACATTAGCCGGGTTGTAGATAAATATATATTATCAGATTATTGGCACTAGCAACACTGTGTTTATTGCCAGTGCAAAAGTAAATGAGATATATCAGTGAGTAATGTAAAATTATAACAAGATGAAGAAATCTAGTATTTTCTCAGATGATGGAAGAGTTACTCAGACCAGGGATATCGAATGGTGTGTATAGATAAGAAACAAAGTCAATGGGGGACTAAAACATTTATACTCGAACACTGTATCGGACGTGTGCCGTCGCCTGTGTGTGTGTGTGTGTATATGGTATGATGATATAGACAATGCTGTGTAGATCTGGAGGCAAATTCACCTTAATATTCGTCGATTTAAACAGTGTATGAACTCTTGTATATGTTCCTTGTATGTGAATTCGATGCTATTCTTTGTCCTTGTAAATCTGATATATGTTCTTGAATAATATGTAAAAAGTCTTGTATGTAAACCCTTGTATTTCCATATGTTAAAATATATGTTTGTTTGAATCAGATCACATTCGCGACCGCACTGGAAAGAAGTGACTTGCTAGGCAGTGCGATCGGAGTAGGTCGGGGGCCAGTTGGCGTAAGCAAGGCCCAAACCCCGAAAGTTTTTGTTTTTCGCGGGCAATGGGCGCTTGTGACGCCTGTCTGACCATTAATATAGAGGGCCCCCCCAATTTGGAAATCACTTCTCACTAGTTCTTCATTGAAATACATTCTCAGTAATACCGATTTTACCGTGTTTTTACTTGACACCCGCTACCCTACATCGACTGCCTGAGAGGAATCTCTCCCTGCTCTTCTTCTTCTGCTGGATCTTCGCTACGGAATTCGCTAGCTCGATTCTCTGAGCGCTACGCGGCGACCAACCACCTATCTACAGTCTTTGTACCTGTCCGGTACAAACGCGACAGTATCAAAATCTGTTAGGATGATAGTCCACAACAGTATATTAACACTAATGGATGGGAGTGTAACATGGACATGAAAAAAATAATGAAAAGAGCTGAATAAATGTTGTAGAAATGTGTGCACTTAGAAAAATACATCAGCTGACAATGTATGACAGAATATTAAATGAAGTGATTAGGGATGAATGTGAACTTAAGGCTGATGTGTTGAGTAAGGTGGAGAAGGAGCACTCTGAGATGGTTTGGGCACGTAGAATGAATGAATAAAGACTAACTAAACAAATATACAGTGGAAATGTAAGAGAAAGGTGTGGTAGAGAAAAACTAAGGAAGGTTTGGTTGGATCAAGTGAATTATATTTTGAAAGAACGAAAAGTAAGTTGTAAGAGCGATCGTTGGAGCTATATGAGAAGCCGAAAAATATGTGTCGAGATAGGAAAGTCTGGCACTCTGTCCTCTCTGCGTATCCCGACAGGGAAATTACCTGATAGTATGAATGTATTTATTTATTTATTATTACACATGACAAGAAATATACATAATTTGCGAAAAAACAACAGGTAATTTAATTTAGACATACATTATTTTAATGGATCTGGGTTTGTCGCCTTTCATTTGTCGTGTCCCCGGTAAACTAGGCTTTTGCCTGTATCTCACTGGGGATATTTAGCATGAAAAAATAAATCGATACTTCTTTCCGATTTTTGATTACACAAAAACAAAACCCCGTTGCACGCTCTCGTCAACCTGACAAACAGTGACACTCAATTACAACTGGAAACATCATGCGAAATCAAACTCTTCACACATCATCACTCCAGAAAGACCAAACTTGTTCATCCCATAATATACCGCACACAATCATAAGAATAAAAACAAAAACAAAAGTAAAACCAAAAATGTTCATCCTATAATACACCGCACACAATCATAAGAATATAAATTAACACAAAAATATACAGAAACACAAATACAAAACAACAAAAATCAAAACAACAAGAAAAAACCCACACTCAAGAGCCCACACAAATCTTTTCCACACGTCATTTGTATGTATGTAAAAGTGTTGAATTGAATATTGACAGCATCATCAATAGATAGGCAGATGTTTAAATTGAATTTATTACATTCCAGGTGAAAGAAACTGTGAAGGCGGCTGAAGGAGCCTCGATCAAGATAAGAACAGACCAAGGAGGATACCAGCTGCGCTGGGTGAGGAGGTCGCCCTGGTACCAGATGTAAACCATCGTCGTAATTGTCATAATCAACAGCAGCGATGGTTACCGGGACAGTCAGCAATATTCTCCGAGATACAAGAATGAAAAGCATTCCCTGATGAATCCTGGAGGTGTATTATGTATATGCATTCAATCAATTTTAGCAACTTCTTAAGCCAAATTTAATATTTCAAATATTGATTGAGTACTTCTTAATCCAAATTTAATATTTCAAATATTGATTGAGTACTTCTTAATCCAAATTTAATATTTCAAATATTGATTGAGTACTTCTTAATCCAAATTTAATATTTCGAATATTGATTGAGTACTTCTTAATCCAAATTTAATATTTCAAATATTGATTGAGTACTTCTTAATCCAAATTTAATATTTCAAATATTGATTGAGTCCTTCGAGTCAAAATACGAGTACCATAATTATTGTTGGAGTAATTTCGCAAGTTAAAAAAAATTATATTTATTTTCATTATTTTGTCTACATGCTTAAACATGGTATGTCTGGTTTCATTCCTGATTTTTTTCATTCCTCTCCACCATTCCTTCCTTTTCCTTTGATTGATGATATCTCACTTTATATGAAAAGGAATGTTCGGGTAATTGTCCATCTTTGTGGGGTTTATGGGTCAGGTATGTGTTCATGGATTTCGTGGGGGTTGACAGTCATTTAAATATTTTTTGCGACCATGTAAATTGCTTCATTTACTTTAGTCTGGTTGGTTGGAAGAGAATGCCGCCTGGCAATAAGTCCGCCAGATTGTATTTACAATAAAAGTGTTCAACAAATAATAAATAAATATATTATTTATAGTTAAGGCATTAACATTGTGGAGGTTTAAAGACATTGTAATTTGTTGTATCAAACACTGTTTATTCCACTTTATGTAATGGTATAACTCTACCGGTTTCAAGGTGCATACCTCATCATCAGGAAAGCACAAACATAAGTCTTATTTGTGTTACCTGATGATGAGGTGAAAACCTTGAAACCAGTAGTTATACCGTTACTTAAAGTGGAATAAACAGTGTTTGATAAAACAAATTACAATAAATAAATACTCATACCTGATAGACATATAGTAAGGCAGAGGCCACACCAAAGTGCTTCGTTAGGTGCTAAACTAGGTTTTACGTGACTCATATACTAGGTGACTTCATGCATGGCCACACCAAAGTGCTTCGCACAAATTCATTTGACAGTTGGGAGCGGTTGAGTCAACATACGATGCCACTCTCAAAACTAACCAATTTTTTTATAGTTTACCATCTTTATTTACTTCCTGTGCAACTTCATTCCAAAGTGATTTTATTACAGGTACATTTTTGTATAATTTGCTCGATGGGTTCCACAAAGGCTCCCTTTTATACACAGCTGTCATTAAAACTTCCGCCATCTTGTAAATTAACCAACACATCTGTTCGCTAGGAGATTCACTCGGTGACTAATCGTCATGCAACGTGGCGCAAAGTGTGCAGTGTGGTCACTGCGATAGTACGCGGTACGTTGGTTCGCTAGGATATGTCGTCTAACTCGCAGCATAGCTCTAAGCATCAAGCGAGGCTCCTATCTGTGTGGCCGAGGCTTAAGTGTTACTGTCTCTTCGACTTGCGGTTAAAACAGGTTCAATGTCTACTCAAGGTTCTCAACCCGAAGACTCGATTAATGAGGCAGAGGACACTGTCGTTTCCCGATTGCATTCTTCAATATTTATGAATCACGAATCGGAATTACATTTTAGGACACATTACAAATTAATAAATGGTTAAAAAGTTGCTAAAATTTTTTTGAACACTTGCCAATGAAATGTATACAATTTGACATTGTGATAAAACAGGAATGGTGGGGAATAAACAGGATTCTTCAGGAATGTAAGTTTAATATTAATTCTGTCTTCTTTTCACATCAAAACCATAATTGTATTAAACATTTGTTTACCTTTATAAATTATTTTATTTCATATTGCAAGTATGGCACAGATATTATTGAAAGTCAAAATAAGCAGTGTTGAATTGGTATATCTTAATATTTTGTGTGCAAAAATATTAATAGTAAAATTGCAATATATATGGCCCTGTTTAACCCTTACAGGCACAGGCAAACTTCACTTATTTTTACTCAGGCTGCACAAAAAATAAAAAGTCAAGTTTCTCCTTATTTTTTTTAATGTGTTTGAAAAATTATACATACAAATGTAAAATCAACATATTTCCACTTCCTCGGTAGGTCAAAGAACTCCTGGTGAGGTGGTACAACTTATGTACCACTAGTCCATATTTCCACTGGTACTTCTAATGCACCACCAAATAATGCCGAAATACATCCAAGTATGGTAAAATTATACCACAATTACTGAAGTCAATTTTATCACAACAAAACTATTTTTTGTTAAAATTTAATACAAATGTATAACGTTTTATTTTATATGCACAAGTCGGCACACCAAGAACAACTAACTGTCAATAATATTAGAAGCTAAATGAATTTGAACAGGACCAGACCTGCAGCTGTGCGGATATGAGTCATAAGTATTATATTATACGAAGTGGTACATAATCTGAGCGTTCGTGCAGCAATAGAGAGAGGTTTAATAAGTGGTACATTGCGTGTACCATTGTGCAGTACTGCGTCAAAAAAGGTGGTACATAATGTGAACCACTAAGCCTGTAAGAGTTAAAGAGAAAACTCTCTTCGAAAATTCTCTAATTCAGGATTTGAACCCACTCATAAATTTTTACAAGACCTCCTAAAAAGGATTGACCTATATCTCTGATACTAGGAGGCAGAGAATTCCACACTACAGAACCAGGAATGGCAAAAAATATATCATAATACCCTGTCCTATTGGATTGATTTGGAACAACTAATTATTAGATTCGGACAAAATCGACCTCAAAGTTCTCGTAGTCTCCGAAAGAACATCAATCAAACACGGATTTGAAAGATATAATAGTGACATCCATTAAGGTGGTAAAATGTATATTTTATAGTATCATTCCATCCAAGCTTATAAAATCTTCTACGTTTGACCGTCAGTGTGTCTTCTCCAAACAGGTCACATCGTTCGATATTAAGTTGTGTAGCTTCTGCACGTCTCCAGAGAACGCATACAATGGGTAGCTGTCATAGATGTGGTCCATGGTCGGTATTTCCTCGCACTCACAGAATGGCAACTCCGCTAGGCGTTTGTGCAATGATAGTGAAGTGAAGTTGTTTCACAACACTTGAAACACATATTCCCAATGGTTCAATGAAAGTGTGGTTTATCAAGTGTTTTCTACTGTTGAGGTCATTCCTTCTTGAATAACATATACAATTTCTTAAAATGTAATGTGACAACCTCCGTGACCTAGTTGATAAATCACCTATTTTCCTACTGGCCTAGTTGATAAAACACCTATTTTCCAACTGGCCTAGTTGATAAAACACCTATTTTCCAACTGGCCTAGTTGATAAAACACCTATTTTCCAACTGGCCTAGTTGATAAAACACCTATTTTCCAACCGTGGCCTAGTTGATAAGACACCTATTTTCCAACTGTGGCCTAGTTGATAAAACACCTATTTTCCAACTGTGGCCACTAGGTTGATAAAACATCTTTTCCAACTGTGGCCTAGTTCAGGGGTCTCCAAACTTTTTAGCCTAAGGGCCACACTGACTCCTCCACTAAGTCCCAAGGGCCAAAACCTAGATTGCTCATCATACCAACATACTGTAGTTTTGAATTATGTATGTCAGTTATTGTGTTTGTTAATTGGTTGTTAAATAAAAACATCTGATTATTATTTTTTATGATTTACTTACATTGTAAATTTAACAATGTAATCAAAATAAACTATGACGGGCCGGATTGGTGGTGCTCACGGGCCGTAGTTTGGAGACCCTTGGCCTAGTTGATAAAACACCTATTTTCCAACTAGCCTAGTTGATAAAACACCTATTTTTCAATTGTGACTTAGTTGATAAGACACCTATTTTCCAACTGTGGCCTAGTTGATAAGACACCTATTTTCCAACTGTGGCCTAGTTGATAAGACACCTATTTTCCAACTGTGGCCTAGTTGATAAGACACCTATTTTGCGGGTCCGATTCACGTTGGAACCCAGATTAAAAAAAAAAAAGGATCCCAATCTGATATTCATCCAACACTTGAACACTTTTCTGGTTGGTCAGAAGAGATTCTCACATGGTGATAAGCCCGCCAGGTTTTACTGTATATTACGAAAGTGCAATACTATACAATAATACTTTTTTCTTAAATATTTTATTTAATAGTTTTTCTTTATGGATGTTTTTATTTTAGTTTTCTTTTCCCCTATTTTACACCATTCTCATTTTTTTTCAACTGGAGAACATTACATCAATGCTGCTTTATAAGTCAAATTCAATTGTCTGTGCCAATGACGCGTGAAAAAATTAAATTAACTGTAAAAAAAAAAAACAAAATTTATTTGTTTCAAATGAATTTATCCTAATATTTTTGATTTTATTAAAATTCTAAATCTCGTTTTGATTTTACGTATTAATAATACATTTAAATAAATTGTTGTTTGGTTGTTAAGATATGTTTTTTTTTTCTTTTATAAATATAATAATATTTGTTATATAAATTGTTTATTTAATAAATTATTGTCATGATTATTTTTAACAAAAAAAAAATCAATTTCATTCACGGACTAAAAATCATAATACAGTAGAGTACCGATTATCTGACCTTTGATTATTCGACATTCCGGATTATATCTGATCATAGTCAAAATGTAAAAAAATAATAAATTGTGCCGATTTTAAAGACATGTTTTATTGCTAACAGTTAAAAGCCTCCAATCGCAATGTTTCATTCTCGGTACTATGTGTGTACAAAGCATACATTTTTAGATCAGGCCATACACATACTATATGTACGTACGTGTACATAGTAATTAATTATAAAATTATGTTCATTGTATTTTATTTTTTATATATAGTTCCATTCTGTATTTTTTTTGTCTTATATATAAATATTGTTTTAGGTTAACATCTTTTTTAATTTTTTTCAATGTACGGTACATATTCTGTGATAATATATTTCTGTTTATACTTCAGAAAGTCTAGGACGAACCGTGCGATGTTTGTCACAAAGGGATGGGGTAAAATCGTTTTTTTTTTACAAATCGAATAGTTTTTTATAAATCGAACAATTGTTTTTCTCTAAACTGACGTTTTAATTCCTAATTTTAATTATACTGACTTTCTAATGTATTGTATGTATCTTTAAATAGGCCAAGATCCACTATGAATTAATACTAATTACGAACATTTTATTAAAATCGATTTTCGAAATTCCAATTATCGAATACCCCATCCCTAGCCAATGCAGACTAACGTGGTCACTCTTGATGAACGTCACCAAATATAATTTGATTTTAACAAACTGCCACATTTTTGCTAATTTGTGACAAGATGTATTAATTTGTCATTATTGTTAGTTTTATGTAATGTATTTACCTAAATAACTTACTATTTATTAGAATCGAGGCTTATATTAAAGTTGATAAAATAATTAAAATTACTGAACATCGTTTCAAGGTTGTATTGGGGCAAATTTGTGAGCTGTCATACAGTTCACCCTAGATTTTCCGAACTATAGTAAGCACACATTTAAAACTACATGTTTTCTGTTTAACCTGTTCCCCGCGGGGAGCACAAACGCCTGTGATCTGACGACAATCCAAGTTTCAAATCACAAATACTTAAAAAAAATGACACAAAACCGGAATAAAAATTGAACTAAAATTTAAAATAATCTTTATTCTAGCGACATCTCTGAAAACCTTGTCAAATAATATATTAGTTTATGAGATATTGTTGAATAAACAGAGCGCCGAATTTTTTTGGTTTCTCAATATTTCCAGCATTAACGACCTGTCTCGCGGATCGAGTCGTGCGATGAGTCTCTCTTACGTAAATAAACATTACTAGTGCTATATGCATTTGATTGGGTGAGTGTCATGAAGCATTGATTTGATCGTAGCATTCCTTTGTTTATTTTACGTAATGTTTAGTTTATCTCCTTTATTTAATAAGTCTCCTTAAGAGTAATGACTATTATTTATTATCAGAAAATTACTTAAGTGTCATGTTTACTTGGTGTTGTAATCAAATATGAGTGGTTCTAAACAAAATATGTGTTTAAACTTAGAAATTAAAAAACGCTGAAATTGTGCCGCGCACAGGATTCGTGGAATTTGATTTTTAACGCGGTGAACAGGTTAATAACTTGTTTACGGCAGTTCCGGATTATTCGTCATTCTCTGTTATTTAGACCCTCTCGCAATCCTGTTCAGGTTGGTTAATCGTGACTCTACTGTACATTTATATTTATTTCATCACTTCGTATAAAATTGAAGAATTAATTTAGTTAAGTCATTATTTTTTTTAATCATAAGAAATGAACGAGGTCTATTTAACTGCAAAGTATTTTTGTGTAAAGCAATACTTATATCGATAGCGAGATAACAAATATTTTATTAAAAAATAACCTCGGAAACTTATTTTATATAAGAAAAAGGTTATTTTATTTGCTTGTAGTGATTTGATTTGCATGTTTAAGTGGCGTCCAATTTGGTGGAGTGTAAAAATATAAATTCAATATATAAGGCTTTGCACTGTCTCTTTTCTGGCATAAATTGGCAAGTCCAAAATTAAATAATTTTTTTTTTAATTATCATTACAAAGTGACGTATATACATGTCTGTTAAAAAATTGGAATCGATAGTTTAACTGAAATATTACAGTAAAAGTCCATTAATTCGAAATTCAGAAACAATTTTAATTCGAAATTAAAAAAAAAACAATTTGAATTTTCGTGGCATTTCCAAATGGCTGAGAACATCGTGATAGTTTTATTCTTACTGTAATAATATTAAGGCATAATAACATATTTAATGGTAAAATAAATTTATAAAATATGTATTGTAACATATTTCATGGGCATACCAATTTAAAAAAAACCACTATAATTGTCAATTGTTTATACAGATTAATTTGTTTGTGTTTACACATGTAGTATAAATCTAATGATGTCACTGGTTTTTATTTGGTTGTGCACTTAATTACGATATTATAATCTACGATTAAAAGTTTTTGACGTTTTAATGTTCACAGTTATGCAATTATTAAAGGTAGAATAAAAAAAACACCAACGTTATAGTTATCTTCTTCTTCCTCTTAGTTTAGGTTGTATGACCTATTTGTGACGGAGGGCTGTCCTGGGATGATGACGTCCAGCTGTCCTTCCATCTTTTCAGCGGCCTTCCTGGTAATCTCTTGCTGTTAGGGTTTTCAGTCTTAGCGATTCTTGCCAGTCTTATATTCTCCATGCGGTCCACATGATCCCTCCAGAAGCGCCTTCTTTTTCTTCCCCACCTTACTATGTCTTCAACACCACAGAGATACCTTATCGTCTCATTTCTGATTCGATCTATATATAGTTATGATAATAATAGTTATGATAATAATAATTGATATATTTCGATATTGAATCTTTGGACATAGGGAAATCCCCCGGAATTCGACCGCTTGCCGGCGCATAATACATTGGTCGTCCTTAAAGTAATTTGTGGTCCCTATTTAATTCATGATTTACATTTGAAAATTTTTGATTAATAGAATTCATAAATACTTTTTGGCGAAAAAAACATTAAGAGTTACGAAATATGCGGTTTTCGCATAAACAACAAAATTTATTATAATGAGTCAATTTCAGGACATATAAAATAGAGAAAAGTATGACTAACGAATTATCATTGTTCTGATTAATGGACTTTTACTGTATTTTCATTCCGTCGAAAGATATAAAAAATAATAATAGGTTTATTGATAGCACCATAGTATGTACAGATTATATTTAAATAACACTTCTAAAACACATAAATTACAGATAATACATTAAATACAGAAGCTATCAAAAGGTCTGGGCTCATCTAACAGCATCCCCTCGGCCAAGATACACCCCACCAATATAGGGCGAACAGATGTTTTTCAGCCCACACCCTAGTGTAAGTCCAATATACATATATAAGTATATTGCAAGAATTTTTTTTATTGAAATATCTCAGAAACAGTAAAATGTTAGTTGCCAATTTTTGCCAGAAACCTGCGATGTATTTATTTGCAAATATTTTTTTCCGATTCTTGCGTATATTTGTGAGGAAAAAAAGCTAAAAAAGAGCAATGACGAAACGTTACAATTCGTCTTTCTGTCCATTGAAATTTGACAGTTTGAGTTGAAAAAAAAAAGCGAATAAATTCTATTTCAATAAATGTATTTGTTTTCTTTTGTATTGTTATTCATTTTCTAATTAGACTGAAACGAGGGGTAAAAATTTTTACGAAAAGTGCGGCCTTAAATTAAGACAGAAATAATTAATTTCAGTAAATTCAGGTTTTATAACAAGTATTGAAATGAAACGAATCACACAAAAACATGTGATTGCGTATAAAAAAAATGGAAGCAAAAAGGATCCAACCCACATAGTTTATTACATAGTTCTTAAAAGAGGATATCAAGGCATTTAAATGTATATTTAATTATTTAGTTCAGTTTTGAAAAAATAATTCTATTTAAGTTTAAACAATGCGCCATAATGTTTTGTCAAATGTCTTCAAAACAGGAAGAATGTGAGTTAGATCCTTTTTGAAAATTTAGTAAAGGAGTATAAAAATAATTTACTTTATTTCTGTAATAGTATTGCTAAGATATATTTTTTCTGTAGCAAATAAAATACACAACAAAAATGTAGAATAAATGTGATTTTTCTCTGAATTTATTTATTGGCAATCTTTTAATTACTCGAAAAGTTATAAACGAGCGTGACGCATACTGCGTTTGTAAGTACAGATCTTTGCTTATCTGAGTGACGCTCGGAAGTTTCGTGTTGCGTGTTGTGGCAGTGGTGACAATACGAAATACACTGCGTATATTTCTTTTTAGATTTAATTGTGAATCTTTTAATTACTCGAGGAGTTATAAACAAGCGTGACTTGCAAACTGCGTTTGTAAGTACAGATCTTTGCTTATCTGAGTGACGCTCGGAAGTTTCGTGTTGTGGTAGTGGTGACAATACGAAATACACTTCGTATATTTCTTTTTACATTTAATTGTGAATCTTTTAATTACTCGAGGAGTTATAAACGAGCGTGACTTGCAAACTGCGTGTGTAAGTACAGATCTTTGCTTATCTGAGTGACGCTCGGAAGTTTCGTGTTGCGTATTGTGGCAGTGGTGACAATACGAAATACACTTCGTATATTTCTTTTTACATTTAATTGTGAATCTTTTAATTACTCGAGGAGTTATAAACGAGCGTGCCTTGCAAACTACGTGTGTAAGTACAGATCTTTGCTTATCTGAATGACGATCGGGAGTTTCGTGTTGTGGTAGTGGTGACAATACGAAATACACTTCGTATATTTCTTTTTACATTTAATTGTGAATCTTTTAATTACTCGAGGAGTTATAAACGAGCGTGCCTTGCAAACTACGTGTGTAAGTACAGATCTTTGCTTATCTGAATGACGCCTGGAAGTTTCGTGTTGTGGCAGTGGTGACAATACGAAATACACTTCGTATATTTCTTGTTAGATTTCATTGTGAATCTTTTAATTACTCGAGGAGTCATAAACGAGCGTGACTTGCATACTGCGTGTGTAAGTACAGATCTTTGCTTATAGGAATGACCCTCTGAAGTTTCGTGTTGCGTTTTGTGGCGATAGTGACAATACGAAATACACTTCGTATATTTCTTTTTAGATTTAATTGTGAATCTTTTAATTACTCGAGGAGTTATAAACGAGCGTGACTTGCAAACTGCGTGTGTAAGTACAGATCTTTGCTTATATGAATGGCGCTCGGAAGTTTCGTGTTGCGTTTTGTGGCGATGGTAACAATACGAAATACACTCCGTATATTTCTCTTTTACATGGCACGCAATCACATTCACAAGTATTTAGTCTTCTGCTATATAAAAACTTTTTTATCAAAAAATTCAGCTTAAAGTAGTTTTAAATTAGTTAACATTTCTTTTTACTGTTGATTCTGTAGATTTTTCTCACCATATATTATTAGAATGAAAAAAAGCAGTTATCGAAATACTAAAAACTTTTGAGATTTAAAAACATTTCATTTTTTTGTTATTTAAAGAATTTTCATTGTAAAGGATTGATGGAATCTAAATTTAAGTGGAATAAAAAAGAAATATCTATAGGAAACTGGTATACATACTTGAATAGTTTTTAACTTAGATATTTTCTCAAGTTAACCCTTATCTTGGCAAAGTTCAATTTATCCAAATATTAACATTTTTCTTTGGTGATTCCTTGTTACCATATATGGTAAGTTATGGAGGAAAATTGAGGGAAAAAAATCACAACTTTTCCTTGTAGGTTTTTTTATATGTAACACCCACGTTACATTGCCAAAATATCAATTTTTATAAAACACAAGCGCTATAAAACGATTCTATAAATAATCTAAAACATGAACAACATTTACATAGCTGAATTATCAACAAATCAAATGGTTTGAATAATTTTTCTCTACATGTAGTGATTAATAAGATATTTAGATTATTTACCCCAATTTTCAAAACGCGCTTACGCTGTCCAGACATGTTGACCCGGTGTCGTTTGAAAGCTTGTAGCGTCGTCAATATTTATCACCAGATGATACCACTGCACACAATAGTGCGTGTATAGTATTTGAATGTGTTGCCATATTTGAAATTACATTAGAGTTTCTGGATTTATTTTTTTAAATCCTTAAATTAGTGTAACACCTGTGTTTCAATGCTATGATAAGGGTTAAGAAAAAACATAATACGGTGTCTGATCTTCTAGTAGACTTTAACACTTGCCACCCTGTGATGGATAGTGAGTGACCAGGACTTATATTTTATTTGATTATTCGACGTTTTAATACATAATAAAATTATTTTTATAGCTTATTACAAAAAATAATCTAGCAGATTTTGCATAATTTTAATTTAAAATATGCATTTTTCACTGGACGCTTAGCGTCCAGCACCGTGGCCGGCGGAATTTTTCAACTCAGTAAGGCAAGGGTTAAAAAAATATCAATTGGACAATGATTGCTGAGTGAGATCTTTCTTTTACTGAGATTTTTCCTTTTAATGTATTGTTTAGATAGCATCAAATTTCTTGGTAACTTGATAGTATAATTTCTATCGATAAACAAATATGCTATACGGTTTCTACTGTAATAATTTTAATGAGTTAAAAATTTCTACGTCAATGTCTTACATAAGGGTAGCCGTTCCATTATGACTACTGTCAGCTACAGTATGGTTCAACAAAGTTCAGACCGAACTTTAAATCAACTATAATATAAAAAAGGATGAATTTATTTATAAAATATCTATTACTCTAATCTCCGTCGTCCTGTCCCTCATGTCTGAGGATGGCGGCAACCCTTTTAATGATTTCCCTCTATCCAGATCTGCTGGGTTGATCGGAGAGCATCCAATATTGAAAATCTGATCTGGTTCAGTGGCGTCTTCCTCGAGATCTTGTTCGAAGACCACAAGTTTACCCAGTTTATTTTTCTCATGATGTGGCTGAAATACTGCATGACATGTCGCATACACAGTGACGAGAGGCGATCCTTTATTCTGAGCTCGGCTAAGATGTCCATATTTGTACTCATGGCTGTCCACGGTATCTGGAGCATTCTGCACCAACACCACATTTTAAAGGCATCGATGTCATCTGATATCTTCTTCTTCTTCCTTGTGTCATATCAGGTCCCCCCAACGTTGACTATCACCTGAGAGTTTTCTCTCCATAGTGATTTCCTGGGGAAGGATATCCAGAGTGGTTTCCCCTTGCCTTCTCTGGAGGATTTTCTGTTGGGGTTACCTTCCCTTTGCTGGGTGGATCCAGTTTTATGGCGCTGGAAACTCGCCATTGTCCACTCTCTATCTGCTATGACACTGGTGGAAATGTCAGTGGTCACATTGCCCGGGGTTCGCGGGGCTCGAGAGACCACTCGTGGACACTAGAGAGTTAGACTTGGTAGTAGTGTTACTGGTGATGTTGCAACGTGGCGCATTACGACATTTTGTAGAAGTATACTTTCCAACCAACCATACTCCATCGTAGCCCTACTACCATTAGAACCCCTAATCGGATATCTACACCTTAAAAATAAAGTTAATGAAATAGTTTTGATTTACAAACTATTTATTTTGTTGTGTAATTTATTTGCTCTGTCTTGTTTCTTTTTAGTTACGAATTTATTATAAGTTACGTAAATGAAATACAAAAAAAATTGTGCCAATATTTGTAATAAAAACATTGATCACAAAAGTTACTAAAAACTATAAATTTTTATAAATCTGATTTTTATTTATACGCAACTGTTATAACTGTATTAATTAACTCGAGTGTTAATTTCAAATTATGTTGAACTTTCTACTTGTCGGTTTATTTCACAAGTCCGTTAAATCCGAATTGTCTATATTAAGAATTTAAATAATAATATTTTAATCACAATTTAATATCTATGAAAACGGGATTGCTTATTCCTGTTGATATGCGGGTACATTTTGTATTCACCATATTGACAATCTCTGTGTCACAATGCTCTGATTATATATTGGTACAGTATTGTTACAAGTTTGTCTTGCCCTATATAAGAGCTAACCATGTATCACTTGTGTCCCGCATTAAATAAACTTAACAATTTCTTTACAAGTAATTTGGTATTTTCAAAACTCGAATGAAAAAAAAAACAATTCAACTTTTTTTCAATTTTTATTTTTACAAAATATATTTTTATACCATAAATTTTTTATATGTTACAAAATAAACTTTTATCTTTGTAATATAGTAAACGTTATTCATTGTTATGACAGGGATGAAAAAATTATAATAAAAAAAAAAAAACACTCTTGTATGTTGACCATTATTAAATATTTATATAAATAAAAAAATAATCCTTTTTATTAAAAGGGCACAGTGAAGAATATAACCAGTTGAAATTAGATATAATAATAATATTGACGACCTCCATGGCCTGGTGGTAAGACGCTTGTCTGCCGATCCGCAGGTTGCTGGTTCGATCCCCGCTGGAATTCAGATTTTTTAAAATGGAATTCCAGTCTGTTTTTCACTTAGGACCCATTTAAACATCTTTTTGGCTGGTTGGAAGAGATTGCCACATGGCAATAAACTCGCCAGGTGAAATAAAAAAATATTGTTTATTGACGGCGAAAGCAAAGCAATACAAGAAAATTATTGCTGACCTCCATGGCCTAGTTGGTAAGACCTCTGTCTTCCATCCATTGCGGATTCTTTTCATGTCGGTATCCAGAAATATTTGTACGATTCCAGTCTGGTTTTCGCTTAAGGCCTTTTTAACATCTTTCTGGTAGGTTGGAAGAGATTACCTCATACCAGACTGTACTGTATACAGTGAAAGTGTAATACAATAATTATGAAAAAAATATACAATTGGCTATTATTATATTACTAGTTGCAACCCGTGAAATATTCACAGAAGTAAAACAAATTCTACATTCAAATGCTTCCAGTCGGTTCATACTACCAACTTTGACGGTCCATGATTCCACTCCATGCAATAACACTGACCAAACGTAGCATTTGACTATTTATTTAATTATTATAATTAACATAAATTTAGAGAAAGGGTGCCAAATTCAGAATTTTCTAAGGGTGCCATGAACCTAGCCACGCTTTCGAATAAGATAATATATATCTGGTGTTATCGAAACCATTGAAACGGAATATAATTATTAATTTCATATGTCTATAATAAATTATTCTAATTAGATGAACACATTCAGTGCTGAGGACACGCCTCGTGTGTCAACACATACGAACATACGTCCAGTGGGTACGACACGCCAGTCGTGTTTTGTTGATAAAATGTTTATGTTTTTGTTCAATTTCTCGACGCGGCATGTAATGATTTAAAATTTTATCTACAGTGAATCTGTTAAACATACCATAGATAAAATAAATATTTTTTTCATCCCTGATCAATTGAAATGTGAGAAGATGCCTAAATTAATTATGTTGATTTCACATTCATATAGTGAGAGATATTAATGTGTCTTTTTTGGATGAAAATGATATGGAAATATTATGAAAAAGAATGTATTTAATTAAATGAGGTAAATTGTACTGGTTATAAAAAAATCTAG
>OX463864.1:20518980-20587375 GCA_949825065.1 Odontocerum albicorne
CATCCGTTTCCGGTGTTATTCGCAAGTATATTCATTTATGTACTCCATTTTGTCAATTTCTCTAACCACTCTGACGCGGATAAAATATATCTATATAAATTATTAATTAAAAAAAATATTATGTTTATAAAAACTTATGTGGTATGCAAACCATCGTCATCGTTGCTGGGCCTCGTAATCGAGGATCCCCTCGCCGTTCGAGTGATTAAAGCGAAGTTCTTTCATGGAGTTTTTAAAGTGAGTGAGCCGTTGCACACCAGCAAACTCACCGGCCACACCGCTGTACTGGATCCGATAGTATATCTGAAGTGAGACGATAGGAGCACATCGGCATGTTGTTTTATTATGTGAGTGAGCCATTGCACACCAGCAAACTCACCGGACACACCGCTGTACTGGATCCGATAGTATATCTGAAGTGAAACGATAGGAGCACATCGACATGTTGTTTTATTATGTGAGTGAGCCGTTGCACACCAGCAAACTCACCGGCCACACCGCTGTACTGAATCTGATAGTGTATCTGAAATGAGACGATAGGAGCACATCGACATGTTGTTTTAATATGTGAGTGAGCCGTTGCACACCAGCAAACTCACCGGCCACACCGCTGTACTGGATCTGATAGTATATCTGAAGTGAGACGATAGGAGCACATCGACATGTTGTTTTATTATGTGAGTGAGCCGTTGCACACCAGCAAACTCACCGGCCACACCGCTGTACTGGATCCGATAGTTTATCTGAAGTGAGACGATAGGAGCACATCGGCATGTTGTTTTATTATGTGAGTGAGCCGTTGCACACCAGCAAACTCACCGGCCACACCACTGTACTGGATCCGATGGCACACCTGAAGTGAGACAATCGGAGCACACCATCATGTTGTTTTCCCTTTTTTTGAAAGAATAGAAATGATTAACGTCATATGTATCCTTGTACCCCTGAATACTAGACGGGAAAAATGCCTGTGTCATTCGATGGGAGTAGAACAGCGTGGGGTTCGAACCGGTGACCTTCCGTATGAAAGTCCAGTGTGATACTGCGTGGCCATGTACTGCGGGCATGCATAGAGTAACACTGTTAGGCTAAGGCCACACCAAAGTTCTTCGCTAGGTGCTACGTGACTAATATACTAGGTGACTTCATGCTTGGCCACACCAAAGTGCTTGGCACAAATTCAATTGAAATTTGAGAGCGGTTGAGAAAACAAACGATGCCACTCTCAAAACTAACCAATTTCATTACAACTTACCATCTTTATTTACTTTCTGTGCAACTTCATACCAAAGTGATTTTATTACAGGTACATTTTTGTATAATTTGTTCGATGGGTTCCACAAAGGCTCCCTTTTATACACAGCTGTTATTAAAACTTCCGCCATCTTGTAAAATCACTTGATGACACAATAAAACTAACCAACACATATATTCGCTAGGAGACTCACTAGGTGACTAATCGTCACGTAGCGTGGCGCGAAGCGTGCAGTGTGACCATTGCTATAGTATGCGGTGCGTTGGTTCGCTAGGATATGTCGCCTAGCTCGCAGCGTGGCTCTAAGCACCAAGCGAGGCTCCTACCTGTGTGGCCGAGGTCTTACAGATTAAATTTGACGACCGCCTTGGACCTTTGGGTTTTATCTGTCAAGAATGTGTGTACGCTGAAGTGCAATAGTGCAACATGCACCCAATAAATCAGTACAAGCACAGGATTCTTCCATTCACCATCATACTTGATCACGACGAATATTCATCACTAAATCAGTCAATCTTAATCAGTCAATTTTAAGACCAAATTAGTCAATCTTAAGATCTAAATCAGTCAATCTTAAGATCCTAAATCAGTCAATTTTAAAACCTAAACCAGTCAATCTTAATGTCTAAATAAATCAATTTTAAGATCTATGATATGTCAGTAAATCTTATGACCTAAATCTGTTTATCTTTAAACCTAAATCAATCAATCTTAAGGCCTTAATCCATCAATCTTTAAATCTAAATCAGTCTATTAACACCTAAAACATCTTCAGGAGTTGATCAGTCAATATTATTATTTTAGTGGCACCCCTGATAACTTAATTCCCCAGCTGTGTTTTTTTTAAACGCGTGTCTTATTTTAAACTTGTATCTTAAACGCGTAATGTATGGCATGATTGTTACAGGCAGTCCTCGACTTTGATGTATTCGATTTTCGTAAAATTCCCTATTTCGTACTTCTACATTTACTGGTGACTAATTGAATTTTATAAGAGTACATTTAACAAAAAATTCTTTCTAATCACATCTTAAATATCCAATTCTTATTCATGAACTATGTTATTAACATCTTAAATAGCATCACAATCTTATTCATGAACTATTCTATTCAAATCTTAAATAGCATCACAATCTTATTCATGAACTATGTTATTCACATCTTAAATATCATCCCAATCTTATTCATGAACTATGCTATTCACATCTTAAATAGCATCACAATCTTATTCATGAACTATGCTATTCACATCTTAAATATCATCACAATCTTATTCATGAACTATGCTTTTCACATCTTAAATAGCATCACAATCTTATTCATGAACTATGCTATTCACATCTTAAATAGCATCACAATCTTATTCATGAACTATGCTATTCACATCTTAAATATCATCACTATCTTATTCATGAACTATTCTATTCACATCTTAAATAGCATCACAATTTTATTCATGAATTATGCATGGATGTCAGCAATGAAGGCGTCAATTATATAATTAAACCCTACTAAGAGTTCTTTCCGATTTTGAACTATGCAGACGTCTGTTATTTGGATATTACGGAGAAACAGCTGAACAAATTACAGCGTCCACAAAATGTTTGTCTAAGATTTATTTTTAACCTGAGAAAGTACGATTATATCACTTCATATCAGAAGGCGCTGAACTGGTTGAAAGTAAGAAAATAAACTGGTTGAAAGTCAGAAAGTATTTGTGGGTTTACTTTTTTATCTGAAGGTGTATTTGTGAATAATTTTTTTTATCTAAGGTGGTATTTGTTGGTTTACTTTTTTAGGTGAGGTGGTATTTGTTGGTTTACTTTTTTATCTGAGGAGGTATTTGTGGGTTTACTTTTTTATCTGAGGTGGTATTTATTGGTTTACTTTTTTTATCTGAGGTGGTATTTGTGGCTTTACTTTTTTATCTGAGGTGATATTTGTGGGCTTACTTTTTTTATCTGAGGTGGTATTTGTTGGTTTACTTTTTTTATCTGAGGTGGTATTTGTGGCTTTACTTTTTTATCTGAGGTGATATTTGTGGTTTTTTTTCATCTGAGGTGGTATTTGTGGGTTTACTTTTTTATCTGAGGAGGTTTTTGTGGGTTTACTTTTTTATCTGAGGTGGTATATGTGGGTTTACTTTTTTTATCTGAGGTGGTATTGGTGGGTTTACCTTTTTTTTATCTGAGGTGGTATTTGTGGGCTTACTTTTTTTATCTGAGGTGGTATTTGTAGGTTTAATTTTTTATTTTTTCTTCCATTTATTTATTTTCTGTTTTTTTTCTTAATCTACATTTATTTATTTTCTGTTTTTTTTTTCTTCTTAATCTATATGCACAAGGGCGTGGGCTGAAAAAACATCTGTTGAACTCACGGCCGGGCTTGCCCTATATTGGTGGAGTGCATCTCGGCCAGGGGGATGTTATGAGATGAGCCCGAACCTTTTGTTAGTTTCTCTCGTAAATGTATTTTGTTCTAGGTCAGATGAGGTCATATTTTCCATAAAGATTATATTGCATACCTCACCATGGGTGGGAAACATAAAGTGAAAAGTTAAGATTTTCCACAAATATCATGTTACGAACCTCTCCATAGGCCCGGGACATAAAGTGAAAAGGTCAGATTTTTCACTAAAATTATTCTGCGAACGTCTCCATGAGTGGGAAATATAAAGTGAAAAGTTCAGATTTTGTCACAAAGATCATGCTGCGAACCTCTCCATGAGCCCTGGACATAAAGTGAAAAGGTCAGATTTTCCACAAAGATCATTCTACGAACCTCTCCATGGGCCCGGGACATAAAGTGAAAAGATCAGATTTTCCACAAAGATTATGCTGCATATCTCACCATGGGTGGGAAACATAAAGTGAGAAGGTCGGATTTTCCACAAAGATCATGTTACGAACCTCTCCATAGGCCCGGGACATAAAGTGAAATGGTCAGATTTTTCACAAAAATTATTCTGCGAACCTCTCCATGAGTGGGAAACACAAAGTGAAAAGGTCAGATTATCCGCAAAGATCATGCTGCAAACTTTGCAATCGTTATTGTTTTGCAATTAAAGAAATAAAAGAACCACCACCACTACACCTCACCTCCGGTCCACTGATTTTGAAGACTCTGGAACAATTTAACAAGAGACAGATTGCCAATAAATAACAGTCCCACTGACCGGAGTATGGCGTAAAAAATAGGCATCTTGTGGGAAATTTGACAGTAGAGTTGCTTATTTTTTTCTTACATCGGTAGGAGTAGTGCAATCTAAATAGGGTCAGATGCAGAGTGGATCTCACTGCATATTATATGCATAAGTGGGCTTCAACAGTCACATTTATATGAGTGCGAGAAGATCCTGACTATGGACTACATTGTTAACAGCTGACCACTGTGAGTGTCTTCTGGAGACGCACAGGTGCTTCACAGACTGACTGAAGACTGGAGAGGACACATTAGGTGTGAGGACAGCATGCAGAAACAAGATTTAGCATTGAACAAAATAAAGACTTTTCTGAGAAGGAAACAAATATGATTAATCGTTTAAAAACTCAGGTTGTTTTACTGAGTATATTATTTTGTAAATTAAAATAAATTTATATAATATTATACAAAAGGTAAAGGAACCAAAAAAAAATTTTGATTAGTGAACTTCGATTTAATAACAAAGTATCTCGAAAGATAAATAAAATTAAAATAATAATTATAATAAAAACTATTACATCATTTTTATACACTGTTAATATTGGCAGTGATTGAAGGGAAAAAATAAAAATCATTAAAATAAATATTATTACTGTTATATCTTTTTTTTTATATATTATAACAGTTTTTCATCACATCAAACGTAACTTTTCCCTGAAAAATACTTTTGTACGTGACAAATGAGTTGATATAAATCAAATTTGGATCGGATGTCAAAGTGGAAAGATTGATGTCATCCTCGATAACTTTTTAAAACAATTTTTTTTACGAATCACATTCATTCTTCTATTTTATTTACTGAAAAATTTATCCCTGCTCCTGCTGTGATAAAACATTGATTTTTGTAATTTACATGTATGATGGAGTTAGCCAAGGTTGATTTACAACGACTCGTATATAAGTCGGTTGATAAACTTGATTTACTCCAATTTTGATCAAAAGTTACATTTAGAACCATTATGTAAATCTTTAAAGATAAAATTATTTATTAATAATATAAAAATGTTCTTAAGCTGTATAAGGTCTTTCGGAGTATTTTATTGCGCGGTTAAACACTCGGAATGACCTTATACCGACGTTTCGAAAATTTTGTAGTTTTCATCTTCATAACTCAAAGAATATAAATGAAAATAATTTGTTTCAAAATGCTGCTTAGGAAAAAACATTGATTTTCTCAGTTTGATATACGAGGCATATCCAGAAATTAAGTGTACTGAATTTTTGTAGGTTACAATTTTTTTTATTTAAACAAAAAAATTACGTGGTTACCGTAGTACATATGTTCACAGTTCCTTCGTGGCGTTGGCCGTGTGTGGTCTGGCATTGTCGTGCAGGAGGCAGACTCCCTTTGTCAGCATGCCTCTCCTCTTGTTCTGAATCGCCCTCCGCAATTTTTTTAGGGTCTCACAGTATCTTGCAGAGTTGATGGTCTCCCCTTGAGGCATATATTCAATTAAAATTATGCCTTGACAGTCCCAAAACACGGATGCCATGATTTTCTTGGCTGAAATTGTGGTTTTGAACTTTTTGGCGGAGGGTGAAGAGGTGTGACGCCACTGTTGAGACTGCCTTTTGGTTTCAGGCGTGTAGTGTGCAACCCAAGTTTCATCTCCAGTAACGATTGAGCGGAGAAATTCATCTCCATGGAGTTTGCAGCGCCTCAAAAACTCTTGCCTTTTTACAAAATTTCGCACTTGGCGGGAGATTGGGTTGACATTTTTCACGAAACGTGTTGTCGTGTCGACACTTCTCAACGTACTGACCTCGAACCGGTCTCGTTGCGGGGGGGAAGGGTCAGGCTACACGGAAATGTAGCCAACATGTCAAAAATAAAATCCATCCGGTCGTGAGAGCCTCAGTACACTTACTTTCTGGATACGCCTCGTATGACGGAATTAGCTGAACTTGATTTACACCGACTCGTATATAAGTTGGTTGACAACAAACTTGACTTACTCCAATTTTGGTCAAAAGTTACATTTAGATCGATAATACAAATCTTGAGACATAAAATAATTAATTAATAAATATAAGGTCTCCTCAAGAGATGTAAATGAAAAGAATTTGTTTTAAAATATTGTTTCAAACGCTGTTTAGGAAAACCCATTGATTTTCTCAGTTTGTGATGTTTGACGGACTTAGCATTATTTGATTCGTAACAAATATCTTTTCACACACAAAATTATCCGAAATGTCAGTAATTTAAAAAAAAAAATCCATTAAATAATTATTGTACGTTTGTTTATGAATAAATTAATGTTTAACAATGATACCATATGTAAAAAAGATGTTCTACTATTTTACTTTAAATGGTAACCCCTTTATACACACATCATATATGGCATATTTTGTTTATTTTTTTAATCTAAAATATATAACGTTTGCACTTTAAAAATATTTAAATATCTGATTATTAATTTACCCCAGTTTTACTTACATATTGTAGTATGACAAATACCGTATTGTATTGACCCGACTATAGGGCGACCCTGATTAGTAGGCGACTACTATTTTTTTATAATATATGCTTTTTTTTGAGAAAAAAAAAACCTTTCCCTTACCATTTTAATATTATGAAAAATAAAACTCGAATATAAAGCGACCCCCCTATTTACGTGTCGCCTTTTTAAATAAAAAAAACCTCGCCTTATAGTTGGGCTAATACGGTATAGAAAATTTTAATTGTCAATAACAAATAAATGGTTTTAAGTAAATTAATAAAAGTTAAATTATAAGTATCGCCGGGTACTGTACGTACTTCGATGGCAAATAGTTATAACAACAAAAAAAAAAATTTAAAAAGTGTGTCCAAGTAAGTTATCCTTTGAATGTGATCTGTAGATACCGCACAGAAATGTTAGGTTCACACTTGCTCTGAAGAAACTTCGAAACAATCTCGTATGGATAAAAAGCCTCACGTATTTATAGTAATGTTTAATGAATCTGTCAAAACATGCATATACTATATAGTAGTATGTTAAATTCGATACGCTGCACGTGTCATGACCTGCACAAACTTGTAAATACAAGTTTTGTTGATCGAGCTGCAACATACACACACACACTGTGGTGCTCCGTGTCGTGCACTGCGCATGCTGCGACTCGTTCATGCACTAGTCAAAAAGGTATTAGGAACAAAGGTATAATGTACCAATACCTAATTTAAATACGGGCTGATCTTGTTTAAAAGACATTTAGAACTTGAAACATGCGTTCGATGATTTTTAGTATTAATCAAACTTTTCAGCACGTTCTTGCGAGTATTACCCAGGGGGGCGGCAGTTGGTCCTCAACCCCCCCTAAATTTGCCTTGGATAAAAACGCCCCCTTAGATCCTGTAGGGTAGACCCTGATTCGGGAAAAAATGCCGCTGGCTGCTGTTATCCACGTACCTATTTCGACAAAGAGAAACGGAAAACCAGTCCAGGCGCCAGATGCACCGGAACCTAGCGTTCGCGAAGGTACGCACCTTGCGCTTCACTAGGAAGGGAGCCATGTAGGAACTACTGTCGTCGCTGAAATATTGTCAACACACACGGTCAACGACCGACGAAACGACCTTTGGATATGTCCAAAGGTCGCATACCAAAACATTGAAATTGTTTACCCACAAATACTATTTACGATACATTCCACAGTAGAAAGAGAACGCATCACGCTGTCTCGCCGTTTTCGCCAACAAATTGTCTACCCACAATATTATTTGCGGTGTCTGCAATATTTCAATCGACCATCTCTGCACGCACAGAAGCGAGATAAAAATATATTGCGGGCGCATTCCCGCGCCCATTCTGAAATGTATAAATACCCACTTACCGATAAATAAAGTATCATTAATTATTATTTATTATTCATTGATTCATTCACTCTCTCTTTCCGCATTGCTAATTGACGTATTTTATTTAAATACCAAACAATCAAAATCATCAGCGCGTCCTTCTAGGACATCCGCTAAAACCCCTTCAACACCCACCGGTGTCACTGATATTCGACGAAGAAATGGCTCCTTTTCCTGTATACTTAGCAAAAAGTTGCAGATTGTCAAACACTGGGTTTTGTTTTTAGTTAAAAGTTGGTGTGAGATCCAAACTCATGGTCTATTGATCTTCCTTATCTATTGAAGTTGCTTTTAAACAGAAGACCATGATGAATTAAGTTGTTCTGATAATTAGTCGATGGTCTGACAAGAATCTGCTTCGATAGCTGTGGGCAACAGGTCGTTGTCCAGCTACACTGAACTTCCTAAATGATGGCCATCGAAGAGATCAAAATCAACCTATCGGAACTCGCGGAACCAATGCTAGCACTTTCAGTCATCTTGTAGATTACAATGAATACCGCATATATTTTTGGTGGTCGTTGTTGCATACAATGACCAATATGAGCTTCTTCAGGTTTCATGACAGTCATTTAATTTAGGCTAAATCTGAAAGAAAAGAAATTCCATCAAAATTAAAAGAACAATAGCTAATTGGTTGCTCAAGACACTTCCTACCAGCTAAAACCAAAATTTTACTCGTACAATCTCTGCTCTTTCCGATTCTGGACAATGCGGACGTCTGTTACTTGGATGTTACAGAGCAACAGTTGGACAAATTACAGCGTCTTCAAAATGTGTGTCTAAGATTCATTTTCAACCTACGAAAGTACGATCATATAATTTCATACCAGAAGGCATTGAACAGGTTGAATGTTACTTTTGTCTGGTTGGTTGGAAGAGATTGCCGCCTGGCAATAAGCCCGCCAGATTGTGTTTGCAATAAAAGTGTTAAATAAATAAGTTCACTTGGAGTGAACACTTAATAAATAACACTTTTCATTTAATAACAAAATTATCTCACTTAAAAACTACATTAATTTCTAATATATTCTTACTAATTAATTTGTAATTATATTTTTTTCATAAATTAGAGTTATGAATTTGATGACAATCTCTTATTTTTCAATTATTTACTTCTATATATGTTCAGGAAATATCTGAAACTACGCACAACGGATGTTATTTTCCTGTTAACGCAATATGAAGCTATTGCTCTCTATTTGCATGCGAATATTTGCTAAAGTATGCCGTCATAATTCAGTCAAAAAAATTGCAAAAAAGGATTGTGGTTTAAGAAAGTTTTGCTTGTTCAAACAAATTATATTAAATAACTTAATATTAGGTTTATTGTAAAGTTGTCGCATTTTTAATAATAAACTTTTGACATCACAAAATTGTTTCGAATAATCGAGGATTCCTTCTCCATTCCAATGTCAATCTCGATCTTCTCTCCCACGTTGATCTTCTGTGAGTGAACAGTCCGATTATCATGCTGACTTCGTTTGTCACACTGACTGTTGAGACACCATCAGCACGAGAGCAGATCGCTCTGCCCTCCTACTAACTTCAGCCACCAGATACTTCAGATACCCCACAGTCAGTGAATCTTGTAGAATTCCTTATAGTGCTGTTCACCGATCTTTCGTTTGCCCATTACTTGACCGAATAGGACACGTTTTGGGTGTCTACGATCGCCTATGCGTATCACATATTCGGTCCACCTTAATTAAGCATCTACAACCATATACTTTATAGATTTACAGTTGGAGCATTGCAGAACTAAGACATTTGTGACAAGATTATTTCCATGGATCTATGTACCCTGATTTTTTGGGTACCATCGGGAATCGAACCTGAAACTCCCAGATGGGAGTCAAGAATGTTACCACTAAGCTACGGAGGTCGTCTGATAATCATAAATTTTGTCTTTGTTATGTTTAAGATTCTCTTATTAAAAGCCACGTCAACCATCTCAAGTAAAAATAAATACTTATCTTTCTTTTTTATTGTATGAAGTAATTTATAATAGGTTAGTCAAAAAGTTTTGATAGCGACATCTATGGAGCAGTAGAAAAAACAAAACTTCTACGCCATTTTAATATTTCATCTTTCATAAGAACGTACTCAAAATTTCATTTCGATCTGTCAATTCATTCTTTGTTTACAAGCCATTTGAAGTTGACGTGTCAGTGTATTTTTTAACAATGGATAAATTTTGTCTTTGTTATGTTTAAGAGTCTCTTATTACAAGCCACGTCAACCATCTCAAGTAAAAATAAATACTTATCTTTCTTTGTTATTGTATGAAGTAATTTATAACTCAAACATTTGCCAAAGGCTATCCCTATATATAGTACAAATTTATATCTTAAAAACTAATTTAATTTATATTATAACTATGAACTAACTTAATTTTAACTTATTATTTGTTGTTTTATTTTTACTAATCTTAATATTTAATTTCTTAGAAATAGTTGACACCTGAATTCTGCTTATAACTAGGTAACAATACTTACAACTAATTATTCAGCAAGTACATGACCGCTTGTTCAGGCTACTTGTATTCCATCACATTCACTCAGACCTTGGTTCTCCCAGCTAATACTGTAGGTGGCGTCGTCGTTGCCGGACCTTGCAGTCGAGGATCCCCTCGCCACTCCAACGTCAATCTAGAACCGTTCTCTAACGTCGATCATGTAAAACAGCCCGATCCCAGATGCGCACTCCCTCCCGCAAATGCCATAGATATGTGGACCCTGCTGAGCAGCCCAGTCATGCTGACACATGTTCGCAGCGCGCTGACTGTTTCTCACACGTCTAGTCGCTGAGACGCCATCAGCCCGAGAACATACAGCTCTCCACCCCTCACGGTCCTGAGCCACCCACTCCCAGTTCTCAGGCGCCCCGCACAAAGTAAGCGACTCTCGCAGACTGTCCTTATAGCGTTTCCTCTGCCCACCAACTCTTCGCTTGCCCACTACTTCCCCGTACAAGACGCGTTTTGGGAGTCTTTGATCGCACATGCGTATCACATGCCCGGTCCACCGCAATTTCGCCTTTACAACCATATCTTCTATTGGTTTACAGTTGGAGCGTTGCAGGACCGAAACATTTGTGACATGATCACTCCAGTGCATCCGAAGAATTCGGCGAAGGAAACGCTGGTGGGACATTTCAATACTTTTGTAAGCCCCCAGGGTAGTAATTAGACAATTGCTGTAGTTCTGTTGGCTTTAATAGAACTTCACGGTCCAAGCGAGGATGTGGTCTTGGAGGGTATCTTCACGCTGTTCGGTGTGAAGTCGAAAGAGGTGTATTCTGGGATAGGTGTTGAATGCATTTTTTGCACTCGTTTTATGTCTTTGTGACATAACAATCCGATATGCCTAAAAATTAAGTTATTCAAAATGGCAACAACTTATGCTGAATTCTTGTTGAATGAAACACAATATGAATAATTAATGTGATAGTATGATTGTCATAAATTTGTTTCCTGTGTTTTCTGTAGCAAAAATATGGTCATACGTATGTTATATATCTGCATATTAATCCAGTTTAATCCGATTAAAAAAAAACAGCGGAGAATGCTCCACGTTCTGTCAACCATCTTTGAAAAATTGTACAATCCAAGCTGTCCTCTGTGCTGCGTGAATAATTCTCTCCGATCTGATGACAGCAGAATCCTTTGTAAACTAATGCATCATATCATCAAATGATCATCCTGGTTCAATCAGATGTGGCGCATCCTTATCGATATTCAAAAATATATTTAAAAAGTATTATTTTTCTTAAAATATTCCTCTTCCTAAACTCCCATACAATTAATTGTCACCATTATTCCTTGATTATTTATATTTAGAAAGGCGTAAAGCAAGGACGCATTTTGTCACCCTGGTTGTTCAATATTAATATAGGTTCATTTGTGTACTTTATGACTAAGCTACTTTGTTTAACCTTGATCTTCCTGTGCTAAAAAAAATCCGTGCGCTCCAGTGCTGTGTATTCAATACACATGTAAAAATAAGCGATTTAAAATCGGAAAAATAAGAATATTCATAGCCAATCGCTTAAATTCATTTAATTTGAAGTCAAAAATGATAATAATTTAAATTTAATTGCTGAAAACATGAAAAAAAAAACATCGGCCGACGTTCACAAAACCGGCGAAGAGACCACCTCGAACGAAAGCCCTCGAGCTACTGAGCGAGAGAAGCGAACGAACTGAGATTCTATTTCTTGTGTTCACATATACCGAAGTAGAGTGAGAGTGAGACGTGAATAGCGTCGCTTCCTCACTCATAGTGTTTTTTTTCAATGAATATACCTACGTCACACACTGGCACACGTTTGATTGTATTGGTGAATTTATTCCCGATTTTCACAAAATATCTCTGATGTGGCCGATAATTGCTAATTATTTATATTATTTTTTTCATTCAATGCGTAAATGTATTACGGAGGAATACCTAAAATCTGAACCCAGTATTTATTATATTTATAGAGATATTAAAGTGTTTAGAAGCAATGTGTACTAGTTACACATCACAGGACAGGAAGGGTTAAGTGTGACATCATCAATATATTTAAGATGAATGAATGAATTAGGTTATTGGCTATGCGGTAACGCATTGGACTTCCATGCTGAAGGTCACTGGTTCGAGCCCCGCACTGTGCTACTACCCTCGAATGACACAGGCATTTTTTCCGCCTAGTATTCGGGGGTGTAAGGATACCTATGACTTCGATCATATCTATTATTAAAAAAAAATGTTATGCCTCTATCATATTAGTGCAGTTAATCGGTATGTGAAAAGTTCCATACTTAAAAGACAACCAGTATCCAATACAAAGTAGGGTGATTAATTCTAGAATTTCAAAAGGGATAACGCAAGGATGCGTTTTGTCACCCTGGCCGTTTAACATTTCAGGGATTTACGCGTAAAGGAATTACAGAGGTCAATTGGTGGCACACAACTGTTGAATGGAAATGTATGATAATGACATGAGATGATACTATCATGTCATCAGCATACAGCAATCAGCATACATTTCGCAATAACAACCATGCTCCGATCCACTGCCAGAATTTATTTTTTCCTTTTGCCTTTATTGAATTCGGCATCCCATTGTACGCCATGGGGCATAACAGATAGCCATATTACCTTTGGGCAAAATATGTTTTAACTCTAGGGATGGTGAACATTTGATCAGTTGCCATGCGTGTCATGTACTCGTATCTCTGTTAAATCTGCATCTTCCCCTCCTCTCGATGATAATGCCAGAGAATGGACTTGAAATGTAAGTTGGCTGTGTCTAGAACCTGATATTCCCTGAAAAGCTCCGCTATGGGATACTGGGCAGGAAGTTTATTAATTATGTAGCATAATGTAATTTATGTAGCCAATAAGTTGTTAAAATTTTAAAGTCAGAGTCGAACTTAGAATAGTATCTCCAGACTCCGACTTTGGTTTCGACACAACAAAAAACCAAACGACTTCACAACTCTGATTCCTGACTCCGACGCCACTACCCTGATTGTTAAAATTGACAGATCTTCGCTTAACGCACCAGACTTTCAAATTTCTATTTTCTTTCATATGGTGCCCTTCAACATATCTAGATTGATGATTCATACATATGGTGCCCTTCAATATATCTGGATTGATGATTCATACATATGGTGTCCTTCAATATATCTAGATTGATGATTCATACATATGGTGCCCTTCAATATATCTGGATTGATGATTCATACATATGGTGCCCTTCAATATATCTAGATTGATGATTCATACATATGGTGCCCTTCAATATATCTAGATTGATGATTCATACATATGGTGCCCTTCAATATATCTAGATTGATGATTCATACATATGGTGCCCTTCAATATATCTGGATTGATGATTCACACATATGGTGCCCTTCAATATATCTAGATTGATGATTCATACATATAGTGCCCTTCAATATATCTGGATTGACGATTCATACATATTAAATAACGCAGCCAAACCTTCGTGTTTAAAACAACTGGAGTGTGTACGAAACTCGCGCCTCTTAGCACGTGCTGGTCGCGTCTCTTAGCACACTACCACACGTGATGAGACAACAACATTGTATTGTACAGGCGGCCAATAGACAATACCACACGTGATGCGACAACAATATAGGAGACTCGTAGGCTAAAATAAACAATGAAAGGTTCCTGGAAACAATTATGCCCACAAATGATGAGTGATTTTATAAATTCTTAAGAAACTCTGGAAACTATCACAGATGAAATAGTTAGCCTAATGAATGAACTAAACTTGGACGTCAACAACGAAGATGTTAATGAGTTGATTGAATCTCACTCAGCCCCTCTGTCAAATGAATACTTAATTGAGCAACAAGAGTTAAATGAAATACACAATGCAAGTGAGGAAGAAGAAGCTGATAAAATCGTCAAGACTTTGACAATCAAAAACATGAATGAAGCCTTCATGCATCTTGACAATTTTTTTACTATCATGGAAGAATGTGATGGAAGACCAATGGAGAACGTATATCTCAAGTACGTAGGGCGATTGAGAAAGACACAGCATGTTTTAGAACTATTTATCAAGGAAAGAAGAAAAGGTGGTATTCAACTAACTCTTGACAAGTTTATAAAGAAAACACCTGAAAGCACTTAAACACGCCTCGTTAACTTAATTATGTATTTTGATAAATAAATATTTTTAATATATTATTGATAAATAAATATTTTAAAATAATATTTTTGATGTTTTTTTTTATATCCCTCTACTTTCGAACATTCAACATTCGCTCACATTTTCAGGAACCAATTATGTGCGAAAGTCGAGGTCCACCTGTATTGTATTACTCTTTCGTTGTATATAGTACAACATGAAGAGCTTATTGCCATGTTGAAATCCCTTCCAACCAACCAGAAAGATGTTGAGGAAGCCTTAAATGAATCCCAGACTTGAATCCTTTTTAAAAAATCTGGGTTTTTATGGTCCAGCGGGTTTGAACCCGCAACCTCCGAATTGGGAGATAGGCGTCTTAACAACTAGGCCACAGATGTCGTATGCACGGGGTATTGTATCATCAACAATCGGAAACAAATATTAATCAATTTTTTCATGTTATGTCCTCACTAATACAGGCAAAATCCTAGTTTACTGGGGATACCATAAATGAAAGGCAACAAACCCAGATCCATTAAAATTGTATTTCCACATTAAATTACCTGTTGTTTTTTAAACAAATTATGTGTTTATAAAATTTCTTGTTTTATACAAATAAATAAATAAAAAAATTGTTACTGCAAATAGATGGGATAATGCGAAGGAAAAAAAGAAGAATCGATAAGTATGTTAAATCCAAAACCCTCGTCAGGAGTATTATTAAATATGCTACGCACGTCATCATCGTTTTTAATGTAACCTCATCAACAACAGATTTGAAAAAGAGAAATTTCCGTTCTATTAAAATCACAACAATATAATTTCGCACTAACTGTAGTAGGAAATAGCGTGAAACAGTTGCTTGGTTTCATTACGCGTGCTATTCATTCGGCAGTTGTGTCAACAGACAGACAGTGTCACGTGTGTTTTTTTTGGCAATTGTAAAAACACAATTAGACAGTGTCACGTGTGTTTGTTTTGGCAGTTGTGAAAACAATATGAGACAGCGGCACGTATAGGAATTGTCTTAAATTTTTATCGATACTTCGTTATTACCGCGCTCTGCAATCAAATCTAACAATATCAACTTTTGTATAACCCAAAATACGTACTAAGATCATTGGTCTTCCCTCTTCTATCTCTATCCTTGGTCTTCCCTCTTCTATCTCTATCCTTGGTCTTCCGTCTTCTATCTCTATCCTTGGTCTTCCCTCTTCTATCTCTATCCTTGGTCTTCCCTCTTCTATCTTTCTCCTTGGTCTTCCTTCTTCTATCTGGCCTATATTTTCTTTGGTCTTCCTATACCATGTCTCACACGATTCCTACATTTTTTTTGTCTAACATTTCCTTCTTTCAAAATAACACACTTGATCTAACCTTGTCAAGTTGGTATCGGCTCTATCCCATGTGAAGTGAGAGCCAAAACTAACAGGACAAAAAAACCTTCTCAGAGTGGTGGAAATGAGAACCCTACGCTCCATCGCAGGCAGAACTCTTAGAGATCGGATCAGAAATGAGACGATAAGGCCTGTCTGTTGTGTTGAAGACATAGTGAGGTGGGGAAGAAGCAGAAGGTGCTTCTGGAGGGATCATGTGGACCGCACGGAGGATATAAGACTGGCAAGAATCGCTAAGACTGAAAAACCTAGCAGCAGGAGATTACCAGGAACGCCGCCGAATAGATGGAAGGACAGCTGGACGTCATCATCCCAGGACAGCCCACCGTCACAAGCAGGTCATACGACATAAACCAAGAGGAAGAAGAAGATCTTACCTTCCTTTTCTTGACATGTCTTCCTCTAGGATACACCCCACACACATTTTGCGCAGTATATTTGTTGTGTTAGTCTTTCTTCATCTTCAAACCATCTCAGAATGCACTTTTTCATCTTGCTCGACACGTCAGCCATTTAAGTTCACATTCATCCCTAATCACTTCATACCGTATTCTATCATACATTGCTATCCCATGTATTCTTCTAATTGCACGCATTTCTTCAACATTTATTTGGCTCTTTTAAGTCTTTTTCCACGTCCATACTTCACTCTCATACATTAAAGTTGGTACTTAAATACTGTTGTGGACTACAAGTATCGATTCGAGTATATATGTTTTATTAATGCCCCGTTGATTATGTTTCCTATCACTACAGCCCTTTTTTAATCCCTCATAATTATTTCATCATCTGGAAAATATTTCCAAAATAGTATTGTAGAATTCTTCAACTTGCCCTAATCTTTCATTATTCACCCATACATCACATTTTCTATCGCATTTTTCTATCACTGTATCGGACGTATGCGTCACATAGAATAATAAATTTTATTTTTGTGTTACCTGTGAACATTGTTGAGTTATAGTTTATAAAATTGTTTGAAAGTTGCTTTAATATTGTTGTATTGTAATAAAACGTTCCTTTGTATGGTCATCGCATTATCACTACATATGATCGGACGGCCCCTGCGCGCGATAAACGCGTGCAAACATTGAACTAGAGCAGAATGATTGCATAAGCGGTCCGATCGAGGTGCTTGCGATGTGCGATGGACTAAACATAAGGGACGCAAAATGGAGCAAATATATTCTTTCGTCTGAAACGTTATACTGTGTTTTTATTTCTACAAAATTCTACCGGTCAACAAGGAATCTTCTCTCTTCATCCCCTAGTCATTTACTTACTCAAATTAATAAGTTTGTATAGTACTCGATATTAAATATTTCACTAGATATCAAACTTTTCATTTTAATCACTTGTTATTAAGGATTGAAAAAGATAGAAGGACTTCGGATTATACGAGGGTCATCCAGAAACTAAGGTTACAAGGGCTCCTGAGGCCAAGGGAATTTTTTGTTTCAAAGTTGGTGCACCTGGCGTGTAAGGGGGGGGGGGATCCTAACGGTCAGTTTGTTTGGTCCCGCGTGTTTGTCGGCCATTTTTTTCAGTCACAGTAAATTCTTCCGATGGAGAGGTCGTCGTGCGCTCCCGCCAACTCACGTCCGTGCGAGACCCGCGCGGTCATCAGTTTTTTTTACTTTACAGATCAATATCGCTGCGAATATCCATCGGAAGCTCGTGGAAGTTTATGGTAGTGATGTGATGAGTCGACAACATGTCACGAAGTGAGTTAGGTTGTTCAGAAAAGGCCGTACTGATACTCACGACGAGGCAAGGCAGTGATGTCTGACGAATTTGTGCAAAAAATTGAAGAACAAGTGCGAAACGACCGCCGTGTGACGCTTGACGATCTTCATGAAGAATTTACTGACATTTCTCAAAGTCTTCTCGGTGATATTGTGTCGAGAAAACTTGGTTACAAGAAGTTGTGTGCGAGATGGGTGCCCAGAATGCTCACACAGGAGCACCGTCAAAATAGCGTGACCGCCGCGCGTGAATTTTTGGATCGTTTTGCACAGGAGGGAGAAGCTTTTCTTGACTCTATAGTGATAGAGGATGAGACATGGGTGTGTCACTACACCCCAACAACTTTTTAACGATCAGGAGGTCGAGGAAGCTGTGAAGAAGTGGCTGAAAGAGCTGGCGTCGGAGGTCTATGACACTGGTTTAAAAAAGCTAGTGCCCCGACTATAGAAATGTCTCGATCTCAACGGCGATTATGTTGAAAAATGGTTAAATACTCGTATATTTTTGAAGTCTCCTGTGAATTTCAATTAAATACAAGCATTTTTCGATCCTACATAAATGTTGTAACTTTACTTTATTACTATAGCCGATTATGGCCGACAGTCTCGTTCTTAAGCCTGATGCGTATTACTTAACGCCGGGTACTGTATGTTAGTTTGATTAATGTAATACAAAATAAATGCTTTAATCAATAATATCTCATGGAAATTCGAAATTGTCACTATTTGATAAATTTATTTATTAACCACTCGGAATATTACATTAAAATATAATAAAAATATTTAGGTATTATAATTTTGGCAGAACTAGATTGTGTAAAAAATAATTTTAAAAAAAATTTAAAAATTACATTGACGTAAAACAAAACTCATTTTCAACTATGTATATTTTTTATATTTATTTGATACTGATAAACAGTCAATTCGACGTAGGGTTACCACCTTCATTGAAATAATAATATAAATTAATATATTTAGTTGTAGACAGACAGATAGATATATTGATAGATAGATAGACAGACAGACAGACATACAGAGACAGACAGAGACAGACAGAGACAGACAGAGGCAGACAGAGACTGACAGATACAGACAGAGACTGACAGAGACAGACAGAGACAGACAGAGACAGACAGAGACAGACAGAGACAGACAGAGACAGACAGAGACAGACAGAGACAGACAGAGACAGACAGAGACAGACAGAGACAGACAGAGACAGACAGAGACAGACAGAGACAGACAGAGACAGACAGAGACAGACAGAGACAGACAGAGACAGACAGAGACAGACAGAGACAGACAGAGACAGACAGAGACAGACAGAGACAGACAGAGACAGACAGAGACATACAGAGACATACAGAGACATACAGAGGCATACAGAGACAGACAGAGACAGACAGAGACAGACAGAGACAGACAGACAGAAAGAGACACAGAGACAGACAGAGACATACAGTGACATACAGAGACATACAGAGACAGACAGACAGACAGACAGACAGACAGACAGATAGACAGATAGATAGATAGATAGATAGATAGATATATAGATGCCTTCGAGATGTGACGCTGGATACGAATACCCCGACTCCCATGGACTACAAGGCCTGTGCTATCATCCAACAATTGGAGATAACCGAAAGTTTTTCAACAACATCTAGGCAAATAATCTTAACGTTCTTAAGACATGTTGCTAATAAGAATGATGAAAAACTGATGACCACAGGGACAGTTGCGAAACTTAATATGTAAATTTTAAACAGTTTGATACTTGAAAAAGGCATATTTTCCTTACTCCTTTTGTATAAACTATGTAGATTCCACTGGAGAACTAGACAGAATTCTGTCGTGGTAGATATTCGTTTACAGAAATACGAGAATAATAATTTCTTCAATCTACTCAGAGTATTGTCTGGTTATGTCTATAATATTATTCATTGCACTGTAGGGAATGGAAACATGGACGATGAGACGGTAAAGGCGCAATTCGACTAAGGCAACACTGAACGACATGAGGCATGCGACATGTTTCCCAGTGTTGCCTGTTCCTAGGTGTGCGACTATGAGCCACAAATTTTAACAATGTCGCATGCGGATTTTGACTCCCCGAGTCGCATGCGCTTTGTCGTCAATACGTGTAGCATGCGTCTTAAACAATTCCATGGAGGCAACGTCAGTTTGGTACATTATGTCTTTACAAACAATCACGGCTGCATATTTAGTAATAGTTTTGAATCGTAGAAAAAAAAGAAAGCCACGGTGTTGGAGAAGAGAATTATATGTTGGTAGTCAAGAAGCTCAGAATGATGAAAAGCTGAACGCTAATTCTTGATTTTTTTCACATCGATTACAGTGCAATCGTATTTACTTGCTAACTGCTTCAGTTTATCATTTTTTATCCTGTTGTCTTTATAATCAGTAATTTTATTACTCCATAACTCCGGTAAATTATGATAATCTTCAATAAACAAGGTAGTTTTATCAATATTCCACTCCATGTCGCACGCTACAAGCCGCACCGATCCGCTGACTTTCGGATAATGGCGACATTGTTCGACACGCTGAAACATGTCTAAAGGTGACGCATGCGTCCCGGCAACAACAATCAACATGTAGCATGCTACAAAGATACTTGCTTCTTGTCGCTTCGTGTTCCTTTCGATTGAAAGACTGTGTGTAGCCTCTAGACAAATTATATTTCAGCAGCACTTTAGCAGTTGAAAGAAAAAACAATAACATAATCCCAAAGATATAATATTAGGTGTTAACATAAGTTGTGTCCGTTTTTTTCCAATTTATAAATAAGCACCAAAAGTAAAACAAAATGGTAAATGTTATACGTCATTCGAAAGAAAATTTTCTGCTCTACAAGATATTGTTTTTTACTTTTATGTTACATATATTATTATATTTGATTACAAGCCTTCAAAATGGAATGGCAAGTAGACGAAAGTGATTATTTTTGTTGTTTTCACTCAAAACATGTGGAACCCAAGCGCCGAACTTCTGGACTTTTCCCATTGATTTAAGATGGCGGTATACAGTCATGTGACCACAATTCGTCTGCTCAGCTAATTCTATGGTGGTTTGAAGGGGATCTTCATGAATAATATAGTTTAAGCGGTCCTCATCGAAGTCCACTTGTCGTCTGGAACGCTCCATGGCTTTCAGGTCGAAATCCCGTATTTGAAACGCAGAAACCATCGACGAGCTGTCCTTTCATTCATAGCATCTTCACCGTACACTTAGCAAATATCGCGAGCAGCTTTATTCCCCGATTGAACGCGAACAGAAGGATGAACATCGAAAATGCTCACTTTCGTCTACTTGACATTCCATTTTGAAGGCTTGTAATCAAATAAAATAATATACGTAACGTAAAATCAAACACAATATCTTGTAGAACAGAAAATTTTCTTTCGAATGACGTATAACATTTACCATTTTGTTTTACTTTTGGTGCTTATTTTTAAATTGGAAAAAAACGGACACAACTTATGTTAACACCCAATACAAAGGTACGAATGTGACTGTGACGGATGTGGCATATTTGTTTTGCGTTTTCCAACAACTGTCACTATATATAGATGATCAAAACACTTTGCTCAGTTCAAGCAACAGACAAACACAATTCTCCAACATGAGAGGCTTTATTGCTGTGGTTATTTTGGCTCTTTTGGCTCAGCAGGTATTCCTATTTTTTCTACTTCTTGATTGTATAATAGAGGGGCGAAACTACAACAGGTGTTTTAGCGCTCGGGGTAGTTTTTTTCTTTCGTATAGGTGTAAGGGGCTGCACCACCATTCCAGCATTCTTGAGGTCAACCTCACTTGCACGTGGCGCACCTGCTGGTAACTGACGGCGCTCTGCCGACTATTGGCAGTTTATTTGTATTTGGGTATTTGGGCGCATTCTCTTTCAATGGTAGCTATCAATTAATTAACTGTTGCCGGTTTTGTGCCATAAACGTTATCTTTGACGAGTCCCCTTAAACAAATGTCAATTGGCGTGAGCTCTGAAGAGCGCGAGAGGTATTCAATGCTACCTCTACGTTCAATCCATCTATTCGGTAAATGTTCATCAAGATAGGTCCTCGCATCACTATGGTAGTGGGGAGGTGCACCATCTTGCTGGAAATAAAAACCCTCCTCATTCCTAAACTCCTCACGAATACGTAATGCGATTAACTCATGCAGCAAGATCAAGTAAACCGCACGGTGGTGTCTATAATTTTTTTATGGGACACTTATTTAAAATAAAAGCATTGCGGCCCGCTAGCTTTAACCCAATATTGGGTTTGGCACGCGGCCTAAAACACTTGGTCACCCTGATCCAATATATCAGCTTACTTTCAAATTTGTCTTCAAAATAAGTGTTAGATACAAAGCTGGACTATTGTCATCATCGTCGTTGCTGGACCTCGTAATCGAGGATCCCCTTGCTATTCAAACGTCAATTCAGTAAGAAAGTGAAGCTATGCCGTGGAGTTTTGTTTCCTTCTTTGAGTGAGCCGCTGCACACCGGCAAACTCATCAGTCACAACGCTGTACAGGATCCAATAACACACTAAAATAAGACGATTGGAACAAACCAACATGTTGTTTTCTTTTTTTTTTTTAAAATACATGTAACCTTTCTTCTTCTCAGTGTCATGTCAGGTCCCCCCAACGTTGACTATCACCTGAGAGTAGGCATCTTTGTCCCCGACAGCCCGAAAAAGATCCCCAACGCTCCTTATACCAGTCCAATCACGTATATTACGGAGCCAGGAGATTTGCCTCCTGCCAACACCTCTTCGACCCTCTATTTTGCCTTGGATGATCAGGTGCAGTAATTTGTACTTTGCTCCTCTAAGTACATGACCCAAGTAGGACACCTTTCGGATTTTAATATTAGTCAGCCTATTTAATATTATTTAACATTATTACCATACATGTGACCAAAGGACTAGTATTAGATGTCAATAAGAGTAAAATAAATTATTTGATTTAACAGGTTCCAAAGAATTCTGCCAAGGATGTAGTATGCGCTAACACACTCATCACAGAAAGAGATCCCACCTTGCTGGCTGCGATGGGAAAGTAAGAAATAATTCTCTCAAAATTTTTACTATCAATTTAAGCTGGAAATAGACCAGAGAATAAAGGTTCCCATGGTAACTTATGGTAACAGAAAATGAATACTTTTTTCGTTTGGGCGCTGCTGTATCTGTTACACATAATTTGTTTTTTTTTTAATCTGTAAGAAATTTACGACCTCCGTGGCCTAGTTGGTGAGAGGTTTTATCTCACAATCCGGAGGTTTCGGATTCAAATCCCGTTGAATCCCAGATTTTTTAAAAAGGAATTCCATTCTGATTTTCGAGTGGAAGAGATTGCCACATGACAATAAGCCCACCAGGTTGTACTGTATACAACGAAAGATACAATAAAAATATGTTTTTCTAAACATATGCGGATCCGGGGAAGTACCTAGTCTAATAGCCGCAGCCACCACCTTCTTATCCTTACACTCAATCAATTTTGTTATGTTTTATATTTGTCTATAATAATGAATTTGTGTCTTTTAGTTGTAAGAATTGTTATCTAGTTACAAGTTAGTATGTTAAACATGTTTTGTCGCTAAATTGACGTAGCGTTTGTATAGTTTTAATTTGTCAATAAAAGTGGGTTCGAACCCCGAGTTAGTTTATTTATACATGACAAAAATTGTATTTATACATAATTTATTAACAAATAACAGGTTATTTAAATTTGACACACCATTTATCTGTTTATGTATCTGGGTTTATTGCCTTTCATTTGTCATGTCCCCAGTAAACTAGACTTTTGCCTGTATCTTCATGGTTTACCTCTTAGTGGGAGATATACGGGTGGTGTTTGCAACTTTAGGAAGCACAATACAGCCCTTTTTAGGAGGTCTTATCAAAATTTATGATGAACACTACACATATCATAATCATTGTCAATCAGGGTCGATCCACTGCTGGATGAAGGTCTCCCCAAGTTGACTCCAAATAGTTCGGCTTTTCGCTCGTTGATGCTGTGTGATGCTGCGATGCTTCCTGATTTCATCTATCCTTCGGTCTTCTTCTGGGCCTCTTTATGCCTCTTGGGTACGATTGGATTATTTCAGATGTCCATCGGGAGTCTGACATTCTGGCTACGTGTCCTACCCATTGCCACTTCATTCTTTTGCACACCTTTATAACGTCTTCTACCTTTGTTATATTGCGAATCCAGGTGTTTCGTTTATGGTCTCTTTTAGTATATCCCAACATGCATCTCTCCATAAAATATACCTTACACATACACCATACCTTAAGCTGAATATGTTACTACCACATATCGGAAGATCTACAAAAGTTTCTTAGTAGATCATATTTTAAGCGACACAGATTTAACGAAAAAATATTGTGTTATATACAATGAAAAAATATTAATTGCACCTTTTAAAATCAAACGTCGTAGCATCGGTCAGCACGTCTGAAAATTAAATAATTTTTTTTAGGCTTTTGCCTGTATCTTACTGAGGAGATAAATTAAACCTTAGTTACATTCCAGAAAAGAAGAAGTAATCGAGTGTTTCTATGTTTCAGCTCACTGTTGGTAAGCCTGAGTGAGGCGCTGCTGTTCGGATCCAGTAATAAGGTTAAACAGTTAAAAGCGTACTTAGTCAATTCCGTTAACAGCAACGTCAAAGCTGAAAAGGACTTATCAACTACCCTCGTACCCTTGTCCATCATCGACCCTTACCTCCACATGAAACCTAGCGGGTGTCCCTTCGCTGAGGTAAGTAAAAAACAGTAATTACAATTATAATATGCATGAACTAATTTATGATAGAGATTTTGACGTGGCAGTACAAAGGTATGTAGCAATTCTTCTACTGGCCACTGTCTTTTGGCTGCATGAAACAACTCCTCTACTGTCTGAATACCTATCCATTCCAGAACTAATGTGATGGATAAACACTCAGTGACGACGTGGTTGTCCTTGGTTATCCCGATTTCTGTATGGAACCTAAAAGAGATTTCCAGTTTCTACAAGGCACTTCAAAGCCAGATGGCAATTCTTTTTCTGGCAAATTCGTGACGCGCGGTTATCTTTAGTTCTCCCGATTTCTGTACTGAACTTGATAAAAGGTTTTCAGGTTGTCCAAGGCAGTACAAAGGCAGGTGCTAATTCTTATATTGCCCTCTGGGATCCGATGTTCAATTCTACTCGTTCATCCTAGCAATATCAATGGTTGTTCTTAAGGCGTTGGAGCCTTCATCAATCTGTACCTGAATTACAACCTAGAAACTGGTGGAAATCCAGGCAAAGTCATTTGATACTTAATGAATCTTATTTTACCATTGATTCTTCTCGTGATACCATCAAATCTTTATTTGATTCTCTATTCATACATATATTTAATAAATCATCACGCCAGTTCTCTATTGGAGTAGCCAGAGAGTTTGATGCTGGATGGATTGATGGTTCCATGCGCCAGTACCAGGTGGTCATGATATGCACGTCAATTTATATTGCCTCTTGTTGTAATGTGCAGGCAATTAACGCCACAATATACCTGGATAACAGTTCGACGCTGGATGGATTGATGGTCCCATGCGCCAGTACCAGGCAGTCATAATATGCACGTTCATTTATATTTTCTCTTGTTGTATTGTGCAGGTGATAAACTCGACAGTGCGCCAGGATACAACCCTGAATACCAGTATGCTGCAGGCTGCGATTGATGGTTCTATGAAACAGTATCAAACAGCCATGATAAATATGTCCATTTACAACGCCATGAAGGCTTCAGGGTGTGGTCTTCCAGATAATATTGTGAAACCATCAGTAAGTATTCGTTTTTATGTGGTTTTTAGTTATTTATTAAAAATAATTCCTTTTGAGAGAAATAATCACCTAATGACAACGTGTCGCAATATTTTTCAATTTCGTGTCCAGAAATTAGTAACATTTCTTAATTTTAGTGTCTTTTGCTCGCTGGATTGGAAATCTCCGCGTAAACTATCAATACCAGATTTATGACATCAAATGATAGCGCCTTGCAGGAATTTCTTCCAGCATTGTGAAGATTACACAGCTGTTTTACAGAATTTTGTGATTTTCAGCTCTCAGTTTCTGAAAAAAACTGAATCATGCACTCCGAAATTTCACAGAGTAATTTATCAACACTCACATATGCAATGCTCGACCACAGTTATGCAATGTGATTTTTATTTATTTTACTATACAATAACGTCAGAGCTTTTGTCGCTAAGTTTCGTTAATGTGCCTGTAACAAGATTGAAATATCTTACTGCAATTGGTAAAACATTTTAGTTTCCTTTGTTTGAACAAATTGAATTTTAATGGGATTGAGTTTTAAAGTCAAACAATAAAAAATCGTTACGAGATCGTACGCGACATCGCTAATACTAATGAAACAAATATGCACTTTGTTCTAGACTACCAGCATTACATTTTATGGTTTATTATTTTTCCTTTGTTCAAAATGAATAAATGATAACCTCGGCACAGGTACCCCAGGGGAATTGTTTCAACGATGGTTTCACGTACGATTTTGATGCTTTGTGGGACACATACGGCACGGGAATTCCCCTTAATGCTAGACTCATGGCCAAGGCACTGTACACCAGCAACAACTACAAGGACCGTTTATTCGCTGCCGTGGTCAGTTATGGATTGACGCCCTTCAGAAACAGCTTGAACCTCGGCTGGAGCGTGGTGCAAGGACTCGAGGTACCCCTACTATTTTTATTAATCAAGATTTTAATTTAACGTAGCAAACTTACACTATTTTCTGATACTATCATCAAGAAATAAATACAATACAAACTTAACAACGACACGCATCATGGCGACTGATCAAATATTCACTATCCTTAGAGTTAGAACATATTTGGTCCAAAGACAATATGCCTATCTGGCCCCCATGACGTACACTGAAATTACAAATCCAATAAAGGCAAAAGGGTGTGAAAATTTAAGGCAGTGGATTGGCGCGAGGTTTTTTTATTGAGACAGGTGTTTATTTTATTTATTTATAAGTAAGCGGTACAATATACCTTATAACAAAAAAAAATACAAAAGAGCCAGTAGTGAGTGCTCAACACATACATTTTGATGGAATATACAAAATATAAAATAATTTTACACAATTACAACAAAAATATTTAGAATGAAACAGGTATCAAATCGTAAAATCACATGTTACCGACACAATACGGGGCTGTCCATAAGCGCACAACTCACAGTGCGAAAAAATACATAAAAAATAGACAAGTCATTGAAAAACAAAATATGGAAGACGGAATCAGACAGGTACAACTTCACAAATCGTCAAAAAGCACGGGGGGAGAAAAATCCCAAAATTCAGACAAGTACTTAAAATTATTGACAAAAATTACAAAACTTTATCTTAAACTAACATGGAGATACAAAAAGCTGTAGTAACTATATATTACAGTCATTGTTTTATATTATTTAATATTAACATATATATTTAAGTTTAATATATGTATGTATACCACAAAATATTACGAAACTTCACTAAGCAGACTTACGTAATTGTCGAAAACTTATTTTATAGTAGTTAAGAACTTAGATTTGTTTTTAGTGGAACAACGCTTACATAGAAAAAAAATTGGATTTTTTAGGAATTTTATCGATAGATCTTGAGATATGGAAAACACACGGGCTAGAAGTAGAACGAGATGCAAGTTGCTTTGCAGAATCGCAATTTTTCACATGTTGATGCAGAGTTACTCAACTCCAGAAGTAAAGTTTTGTCAACTCAAAGGCAATCAGCCTATCTGGCATACAATGAGAAACCGAATTCAATAAAGGCAAAAGGCTGCAAAAGAACAATAAAGGCAAAACAGGCTGTAGAACTTCCAAGGTATGTGCTGCACACAAGAAGAGAAGTGAGACCCCGGTACATGTGTAAGGAGTGCGACGTTGTTCTCCACAAAGAAGAACATTGGCAAAATTACTAAAATTCTAAACTTAGCTAAAACTAAAGTATTTTTAACAGACATACAATTTCATTACAATTATCTTTTATATAGCAATTTCAGTTGACCCTTCACAAAAGGAAGAATTCCTCAAAAACCAGCCGGGTTCTGGAAGAGGTCGTCTTTATTTGAACCCGTGTCTTAAAATGTTAATATACTCCGTACCAAGTAATTAGTATGAATTAGATCCATCAATTTATTTACCTGGAATGAAAGTAAAATGTTTATTTTGTCTGTTCCCTTTTCAGATGCTAAAACTGCAAACCGACTCCAAGATCCCCAACGCCTGCTGCGCTGTCCGTTTGTGTCGCCTTAACGAGCTTCGATCCAACAACTTGGGCGAGTCTGACAGAGGTATACTCATTCAGAAGAAGACCTTAGCTCCAGCGCCAACCTACGACAATGGGTGTCCCGCATCATAAATAAAGCAAATATCTATTTATCTTTCAGGCCCACACATCAAGATCAGCTATTATACAATATATTATCAGCATTGATATTTTTTTAAAATTTACTTTGCCATTTTATAACATAATATTCTTCTTCTTCTTCTTCCTCTTCCTATAGATCATGATCTGTTTGTTCCACTTGTTCCCCTCCTTGTGATGTGGATTGCCAGCTGTCACGCCATCTTTTCGGAGGTCTTCCCGGCAATCTTCTTTCGGCTGGGTTCCCTCGAAGGGCGACACGTGGAAGTTTGTCGTCTTGCATTCTGTTTACATGTTCGTTCCAGTATCGCCTTCGTTGTCTTCCCCACCTGACGATGTCTTCCATACTACACTTTCTCCTTATTTCGGCGTTTCTGATTCTATCTCTTAGTGTGTTTCCGGTTACACATCTCAGTGTTTTCATTTCCAAAATTCTCAGGAGAGATTTAGTTCTAGATGTGTCTGCTCCGGTCTCTATTCCGTAGGTGGCTATCGGCTATCGGTCTCACACATGTCTTGTATATTCTGACTTTACTTTCTATTCTCATCTGTTTATTATTCCACACCGGTGTTCTTAGGCATCCCGATATTGCAGCCGCCTTATTGACCTGTCTCAAGGTTTCATCATACAGATTTCCATTGCTACCGATGTTCACTCCAAGATACCCAAACTCCATCACTTGCAGATTTGACATAAAATGCTGACTTTTTTGTCTCCCAGTCTGTATCCTCCCAATATAATATTGAAGGTATAAAATAGAAGCAACTACCTCGACAGAGGACGTGTCATCTCTGCTAATGGCTGTACGTCTATCAGCCGACATCCTGATATGTCGCAATGCTTCAAATATAGGAAACCCATTTTAAAGTTGCTTAAAGTCACGAAGTCATAACACATGTATGGTATATACAGTGATACGCCTTATGTGTCCATATTCAGGATACATATATTAGAAAATCATTATGGACATTGTATAGACTCTTTGAAACTTTAAGGAAGTTTTTTTCAATTTCAATGTTTTTATACTATTATTGTTTTTATGTGTACAGTTTTATTTAAGTGCCACTCAATTTTGACTGTAAAAAATGTTTCAGGGCCGTATATTTTAAATAAATATATTAAATTATATATTTTTATTATTTTTATTTAGAAGAAATATATAATCTTTCAGAATATTCCTTTGTATTGATAATCCTCAACGGTTTCTATCCAAATTGCTCTATCATCTAATTCGGAACGGCACTCCAAACGAATTTTAAGAAGCGATTCGCACCTTTTCCCACGCATTGTATAATACAATAAATTCTGTTCTGCAAAAATCGAAGCCACAAGATCCACAACAACGCCTTTAATATGAACATTGGATCCACAACAACGCCTTGAACATGAACATATGTTATGGGCCATTCTGCATAACCGATATCGACATTACAATAAATTGAAATGATTTCAAAAACTTAAAAAAGTCTTTAGTTTCATTTTGTGGGATAATGTTTATTTTTTTTAATAAAATAAATAAAACGCTATCTTTGTTGCCTCCCACTGGAAACACATTGTATGGTCCAGACATGGAAATAAATAAATACAGGTTTACTGATAGCAACATACTATAGTATCGTATGTACATAATACGAGTATATTTAGACACATTTCAAGAACACATTAAAAATAGAATACCTAATATAAATTAATAATTTGATAAATGAACAATAATTGAATAAATGTGTAGGGAATACCCACGTCCCTAAAATATTGTCAACATGCAGGGCCAACGACCGATGAATCAACCTCTGGATATGGACAATTGTCACATACCAGAACGTCAACACTGTTTACACGCAAATAATATTTACATCGCATTCCAAGGTAGAAAGAGAACATATCACGCCGTCTCGCCGTTTCGACAATAAATATCCTACCCACTGTATTATCCGCAGCGCTTGCGACCACCTCAGCACGCGCAGGAGTGAGATCGAGATATACCGCGGACGCAGTCACGCGTCCCGTTCTGAAATTCTATATATACCTACTTATCGTTGAATAAAGGCACTTGTTATTATTCACTTGACCATTCATCGCTGTTTACTATTTATTAATTACATATTCACTCTCACTTTTTGGCATTCCTGAATCGACGTATTTTATTTTAAATACAAACAAATCAAAATCATCAGCACGTCCTACTAGGACATACGCTAAAAATGTATCTATTTATTAAATATAAAATTAAATATCGTATTGTAGTAGATATTTATATTTAATTTAATTAATTAAATAAAAATATATTAAATGAATAAATTAATTATAATTAATAAATATTTTTTTTATAATAAATATCAATTAATAATAATAATTATTAATTATAATAATTTTTATCAATAATATGAATTCATATTAATAATATTATAAATTATTATTAATAATAATTAATTAATTAATTATAATAATGAATTAATTTATTACAGTATAATATTAATATTCATTAATAATATAATATTAATATTATAATTATGAATAAATTATAATCATTATTAACATTAATAATTATTTATTAATTATTAATAATTAATATTAATAATAATGATCATAATAAATTTATTATTTATTTATTAATACTTATGTTTATTAATTATTTTATTAATTAATAAACAATTAATAATAAACCATTATTAATTATTTTTTAATAAATTAATACATTTTTAATTAATTAATTAATTAAATTTATTTAAGTTAATTATTGTAATTAATATAACCAGTTCCTAAGCCTAAAAAAAATATATCGTTAACAAATGGAAAAAAAGTAATGCATAAAATCAACTTTTCCTAGGAACTAAGAAGTTTCACTTCTACCGCGCGAGTGTCTCACGCATCTGTTTTTTTCTCTTTTGAGAACGAAGTCATAGGTATCTCCTGTACTCCGAATAATAGATGGCAAAAAAATCCTCATTCGAGGGCAGTAGCACAGTGCGGGACTTGAACCGGTGACCTTCTGTACGAAAGTCCAGTGCGTTACTACTCTGCCATGCACCTCTATTTTTAATTGTACCACAAAGGCCCAACAGATACCATATCCATCGCATTATTAAGTGATGTTACAGCTAAAATTAGATACCTCTATTGATAGTAGTATGTCAACTAGAACTGATAGAAGACGTGCTGTTTCGTTATATTTTGAAATGTTAAAAATTTAATATAGCGTGGTTATCAAGTTTCTTTCAAAAGGACGGAAAAGCCCGACAGAAATTTAATATTGCGTGGTTATCGAGTTTCTTTCAAAAGGAGGGAAAAGCTCGACAGAAATTTAATATTGCGTGGTTATCGATTTCTTTCAAAACGAAGGAAAAGCCCGACAGAAATGAAATGAACATATATCTGTATCTAAATGCTGAAATATTCCCTATTGGAAATTATTGATTTATTTGAACCTTGAAAAAAAAATGCTTTACATATAAACATCTATTTGTTGATTTTATGTTGAGTGCAAATAACGCAGGCGGAATATTTTTTGCATACAAAGTCCTTTGTAGCACCAACTGCAGAAATATTGAATTATTCATATGACAATCTGTCATTTTTTTTATAATATCAAACAAATGTTAAATTAAATTATTTTATCATTATTATAGCTAGAAAATATATGTTATTCTACTGTGTTTTATTTAAAATATTTTAGAGATGTTTTGCTTATTAATTCATGTAATTGTTTTGTTTATTAATTAATGTAATTGTTTTGTTTATTAATTCATGTAATTGATCTGTAAAATAATAAAATGTATGCCTAAAAATATGTTAAAAATACACTAAAAACTATAATAAATTATTTATACAAAAAAGGATTTCTTTGACTTCTTACATTTCCTTATTTCAAAATATTCACATGATCTAACCATACTTTCCTTGGTCTTTCTCTACCACTCCTACTCACATTTACACTGTATATTTGTTTTTCATTCATTCGTTCCAAGTGCCCAAACCATCTCAGAATGTTCTAATTAATCTTAGTAAATACATAAGCCATAAGTTACATTCATCTCCAATCACTCTGCATTCTATCATGCATTGTCACTTCATGTATTCTTCTCAGTGTACATATTTCTACATAATTTATTCATCTTCCTTTTCCTACGTCCATATTTCACTCAGTTATTGTTAAAGCAGAAACAAGTTATGTATTGCGATGTGCAAGGATATTTGTAGTTATCGTGGAGAAGTTTTTTTTCTCGCCGACAGTGCTTGTCGCCATTCTACAGAAAGAAGTAAACTTGCTCAACATTTTACAGAAAGAAGAAAAGTACAAATCTGGCAAAAGTATTATATTTCCATGCCATAAATTATTATTGAATAAAAAATGTTTATGTCCTTTTCGTTTTGTGTTTGTGTGGTATTGCATAAAAAATGTTTGTGTCCTTCTTTTAGACTTTTGATTTTAATAAAGATGTCATCTGTGTCTTCTCACTGAAAGTATTATTATTAAAACAGGAAGAAGTTATTTGATGCAATGGGTAAGGATTTTTGAAGTTGTCATGGAGAGGTTGTTTTTCCCGCTGAGAAGGCTTGTTGTTATTCTACAGAAACAAGTAAACTCTCTCCGTAATGGAAGAAAAGTTCGAATATTGCAAAATTATTATATTTCCATTCCATAAATTTTTATTTAATTATAAAATATTTGGAAGTGTCCTTTTTCCATGTTAAGTGGTTGATTTTTGTTTTTATTGAGGCTTCGTCTATGTTTTTTCACTGGATGGTGTCATTGTGAAAGCCGGAAGAAGTTATCTGGTGCGATGGGCAAGGATTTTTGAAGTTGTCGTGGAGAAGTTGTTTTTGTTGCAGAGAGGGCTTGTCAACATTCTACAAAGAGAAGTAAACTCTCCAGAATGGAAGAATAGTACAGACCTGGCAAAATGATTATATTTCCATTCCATAAATTGTTATTTAATAATAAAATATATTTGGATATGCATATGCAAAACCCATATTTTCTACCTGTTATAAGATAAATGAGGAAAGATATCATCATCATCATCATCATCAGTTCTACAGTCCGATGGTATATTGATTGAAGTAGAATTCTTTGTTTCTTTAGATCGTTGGAGTTTTGAGTCAATGAGTGCTGTGTTTATATCGTATTCTAAGATGAATGTTGTGTTTATATCGTATTCTAGGATGAGTGCTGTATTTATATCGTATTCCAAGATGAGTTCTGTGTTTATGTCGTATTCTAAGATGAGTGTTGTGTTTATATCGTATTCTAAGACGAGTTCTGTGTTTATATCGTATTCTAAGATGAATGTTGTGTTTATATCGTATTCTAAGATGAGTGCTGTGTTTATATCGTATTCCAAGATGAGTTCTGTGTTTATGTCGTATTCTAAGAAGATTTCTCTGTTTATATCGTATTCTAAGATGAGTGTTGTGTTTATATCGTATTCCAAGATGAGTGCTGTGTTTATATCATATTCTAAGATAAGTGCTGTATTTATATGGTATTCCAAGATGAGTGCTGTGTTTATATCGTATTCTAAGATAAATACTGTATTTATATGGTATTCTAAGATGAGTGCTGTGTTTATATCGTATTCCAAGATGAGTGCTGTGTTTATATCGTATTCTAAGATAAGTATTGTATTTATATGGTATTCTAAGATGAGTGCTGTGTTTATATCGTATTCTAAGATGAAAGGAGGCAATCAGTGTTAAGTTTGTACGATACATTAAAAATAAAATTTTATTTTATTTTAAATAGCTTGAATGGTACAGAATGACTTTCTACTTTAACATTTGAATAATCTTGTATTGGTTTAAAGAAACAGAAAGATGAAATCCACTTTTTTAGTATATGTCATATTGTTTTTATAAACATTTACAGAGGTTTGTGAAGTAAATATAAGAATCATTATATTTCCTTAAGCGTAACACGCTGAAGTGTATTCAGGTGGTGGTGCGTACGCGGACTTCTGCGTGCTGAGGATTCTGTCCATCTCCGCAATGTTGGTCTGGTTGACCTGGTCCAGCCTGCACAGTCTTCCGGCGCAGCATCTCTTCGGGATGATGGAATCCGTTTGCAAGTTGAGCATCTAAAATATAAATATAAATTTTTATTTTGTGCTAGCTTTGATGTATGGGTAGAAACATGTGCATGGAAAAGACTAATAGGAGTCGAATAATACTGTAGAAATGTGCGCCTTGTGAAGACACTACTTTTCTTTGTATTTACCACAGTTATTAATTGAGTTCACTACCAGTTTCAAAGGCCTCTGTTTTCTTAAAAAAACTTTCTCATCAACTGACGAAGAAAACAGAGGTCTTGAAACTGGTAGTGAATTTGATTAATAAAATAGAGATGAAGACAAAGAAAAATAGTGTTTAATTTATTTTATCAAACTAAAAATCAATCTGCTAAAATGGTCCACAATAGTATTTTTGAACCAACTTTGACGAATGGGAGTGCAACGTGGACGTGGAAAAAGACAGCCAAATAAATGTTGTAGAAATGCGTGAATTGAGAAGAATATATGGAGTGACAATGTATGACAGAATAGGGAATGAAGTTATTAGGGATGAATATGAACGTGTGGCGGTCGCACACTCGGATACTGTGGGTGTTCATACATACGGTCAATGACCGATGAAATAACCTTCGCATTCCTCGACGAAATCTAAATAAACAAGTCCCAAGTTCACACTCCGGTCATTCAAGTCCAGAGTTCACACGCCGGCCATTCAACCCGGGGCCCGGAGTGGACCGCATTACACGCCGGAGCGAGAACGCACCACGGCTGTTTCGCCAGTTCCGTATTTGAATGATACCTACATACAACAATTAATCGTTTTGCATTCACAGGAACGAGACGTAGGCATATCGCGAGCGCATTCTCGCGCACATTCTAAAAATATATAAATTCCACTCTCTTCTTCCGCATTGCGATCCAAAACGTGTTTTATTTATCAACAAATCATCATCATCTCTTCCCTTAAGGACCGATCTCCTAAAAACTTAAGGCTGATGTATAAAGTAAGATCAAAAACAGTAGTTTGAGATGGTTTGGGCGTATTGTACGAATACTATCGAAAAAATAATGCAACAACTGCAACTAAAAATATTTGCGACACATTTGGAGAATATTTAACTGTTCGGCGATGCCAAAGGTGGTTGAAACAATTTAAAAGTGGTGATTTTAAACTAAAAAACAATCCTCGAAGTGAAAATGTTGTGAAAGTGGTATATGATACGAAGGATGTGTATTGAGATAGGAATGTCTGGCACTCGGTCATCTCTGCCTACCCCGACAGAGAAATATCGTGATGGCTATTTATGTATATATTCTCCGTATTTATCTTCGATGTTGAAGCATGGACATTTACTCAGGCCACCAGGAACTAGAAACTATTAGAATGTACTCGTAGTACTTTCAAAATATACCGATAGTTTGAAATGTCGATTCAATGAAAAAATGTCCTCTCTCACCTCCAACCCTTCCTGTACACTCCAGCCAAAATTCATACTGTTGCGGAAGGGCAGAATGCCGTAGGTAAGGATGGCTGCCGTCATCTGTTCCTGGACGTCAGTGGAGTCATACAGGGCCCTCACCAGTGTCCTGATCTCTGGGTCAAGGTTCGTGGAGTAGGTGTCCCATATTGGTTCTATGTCGTATGTGTACCCGTTGTTGAAGCACTGTTTGTTTGGGAGCTGTAAAATAATAAAAATACATTTTTTTCGCTTTTTAGAATTTATTTTTATTAATTAATTAATCAGTTATTAATTAATGAATATTTTTTTATTAATTAATTAGTAATATTTAGAATTAATTATTAGAATTATTTTTTTAGAATTGAGTTATTAGATGAATTTTTAATAAATTAACCTTTTTAAAAAATTAATTAAATTGATTTACTTTGTAGAATTCATTTTTAGATGTTACCTTTTATTTATTAATTAACTTGTTATGAATTAATTACTTATTAATAAATTAGTTATTTATTAATTATCAAGTTTTTAGAATGATTTTTTTAAGTTTAATTTTAATAAAATTTCTAGAGGTAATTTAAAATTAATTTAAAATTAATGAATTAATTTTCATTTAATTAAATTTTTATTTATTAATAATTAATTACAATAGTTATTAAAAAAAAACGTTTTTACTCCATCCCCTTGAGACATGACATTTAAAACGTCACAGGGACCATGCTACATTTTCTTGAGTATAACCAAGTGAGAGAACCAACCGGACTTATTAATTAGTTATTAATTAATTCATCTTTTTTTATTAATTATTTAGTTTTTAATTAATAAGTAATATTTAGAATTAATTATTAGAATTGAGTTTTTAGATGATTTTTTAATAAATTTAACTTTTTAATTAATTAATTAAATTAATTAACATTTTAGAATTTATTTTTAGACGTTAACTTTTATTTATTAATTAACAAGTTCAATTAATTTTTATTTAATATTTTTTTTAGTTCTTAATAATTAATTAGTTATTAAAAAACGTTTTTACTCCATCCCCTTGAGACATGGCATTTAAAACGTCACAGGGACCATGCTACATTTTCTTGAGTATAACCAAGTGAGAGAACCAACCGGACTACCCTTAACAATTTAATTAGGTGAATGGTAACTCAGTAACTCAATGGACATCAGTGCGAAAGGTCGCCTGTTTGAACCACGCGCCATTCTACTGCACTCGAATGACAAAGGCATTTTTTTACCTCGGGGAAACTCGTATAAGGATACGTATGACTTCGGTTACATGTATTATTTTAAAAAGAGAAAAAAACATGCCAGTATGGTCCGGTCGTCTCCCTTCGGTGTGCCATCGGGTCCAGTACAGCGGTGTGTGCGGTGAGTTTACTGGTGTACAATGACTTACTCGTTTAAATAATAAAGAAACAAAAACTCCACGACACAGTTTCGCTTTCCATCTGAATTCGCGTTAGAAAGCACTCATCAACATACTTAAGTGACTGTGAATATATGTGTATCATATGTTTGTGTGTATATACACGTATGTATGCATATGCATTATTTTTTATTTTATATAATAAAAAAAAAATTCCATGTAATTTTTCTTCTTTTTTAATGTCTTGTATTTTTCAAAGTAATTGGGCTAAGCCTGTTTTGAAAAAATAAATAAATAAATACGAGGCCCAGCTACGATGAGACGTATGATCTTGGGAATGGAAGACACCAATGTTAGTATTGGTTTATTGTGTGGAAGCTGTTGCACTTCAGCTAGTACACAGTCTTGACAGATCAAACCCAAATCTCCGATGGCAAGAATATCAAACTTCTTCATGTTTAATCGTCGCAACCTTTCGTTAGGCAGATTGTTTTTATATACATGTTTCGCTATTTTAGCGTTGTTTAACAGCGCTGTAAGAATTGATGATAGCCGCCAGCATACTTGTATAAGCTATAGAAAACCTTAAATCTTAGAGTAAACTCAGTCCCGAAGTTACTTAAGTCGGGAATCGAACCTGTGGCACCCGCTTGGATAGCGTGAATGTTAACCGTCAGACTACAGCCTCTAGAGTAGCTTGCAACCTAAGACCGAACCTGAGGCACCCGCTTGGATAGCGTGAATGTTAACCGTCAGACTACAGCCTCTAGAGTAGCTTGCAACCTAAGACCGAACCTGAGGCACCCGCTTGGATATCGTGAATGTTAACCGTCAGACTACAGCCTCTAGAGTAGCTTACAACCTAAGACCGAACCTGAGGCACCCGCTTGGATAGCGTGAATGTTAACCGTCAGACTACAGCCTCTAGAGTAGCTTGCAACCTAAGACCGAACCTGAGGCACCCGCTTGGATAGCGTGAATGTTAACCGTCAGACTACAGCCTCTAGAGTAGCTTGCAACCTAAGACCGAACCTGAGGCACCCGCTTGGATAGCGTGAATGTTAACCGTCAGACTACAGCCTCTAGAGTAGCTTGCAGCCTAAGACATTCTGGATATAATCCAATTATGAATCAGATGAATATCGCTTACCCTGGGCAGGGGAGTGTCTGGAGGCAGAGTGCAGCCCGAGGCCTTTTTAGCAGTGTAGACAGCCATTTCAATCATAGACCTGTGGTAGCTGTCCTGGTTATTGTTCAATGTTTCCTGCAGTGCCATCTTGTTGGACGTGATGTCAAACGCCGCCGTAGCGTTAATCGCCTGGACATAAAAAGATAACATATTAATTTATTATCATAAATCAAATACGATAAAACAACACCACATCATACTCGATAAAACAACACGTTTACATCAAACAACGAAAAAATAATATGTTTCGAGGCTTTCGCGGTTCTTCGTATTAGTTGGATAAGGTTTTTCGAAGTGTTTTACCACGTCTTCTTCTTTTTCCTGGCACTGTCCCAACTCATTGCCTAAGTAGGCTGTTGAGGTCGGCTTTTCTCGTTCTCAGGCTGTATATTCTTCGGTTCTGGGTGTCGCTTTCATCTAGGCCGTTTCTATGCAGGATTTTGGAGCATTGAGTCATCCAGGAGTTCTTTGGTTTTCCTCTGGACGGCTGCCAAGGAATATCCACAGACATTGCCTGATTTACAGTATGGTTTGGTGGTCCAACTACGTCTTGAGGGTATTGGATTTTTGTAGCCAACGTAGTCACAAATGTTTCGCTTCTGCAACGCTCCAACTGTAAACCTGTCGAGGATATGGTTGCAAAGATGGAGTTGTGGTAGACCAGACATGTGATATGCATGAGCGATCATGTGCTCCCAAAACACGTCTTGAATGTTTAGGTCTTGGGCAAGCGAAGGGTTGATAGGCAGAGAAAGTAAAGACAGTCTGAGATAATCGCTGATTTTGTGCGGGGTGTCTAAATACTGGAAGCAGGTGACTTAGGACATCAGTTCTCGTAATCAACGACTAGACGTGTGAGAAACAGTTAGCGTGCTGCGAACATGCGGCAGCATTGCAGGCGACTCAGCAGAATCCACGTCTCTGTTTTATCACAGAAGATCACATGGTCGACGTGGAAGAGTGGATCAAGATTGACGTTGGAGTAACGAAGGAATCCTCGACTATGAGAGGCTATTTCTTCTTCTTCTCAAACTTTCTATAGACTCAAGAGTCTGTTGCTGCAGGATTGTCCTCCTGTGATGCTGAGCTCCAGCTATTTCTCCATCGTTTCGGGGGTCTCCCTGGTGGACGCCGTCCATCCGGCCCCCCATGCAGAGCTATGTATGAAATTCTTGTGGAATTCATTCTCTGTACATGTTGGTACCAGTATCGTCGACGCTGTCGTCCCCATCTGACCACATCTTGGACCTCACAGACTTCTCGGATTGTGGTGTTCCTTACACGATCACGCAAAGTCTTCCCAGTAATAGACTTCTATAGTACAATATATTAATTACTGGAGACTACTATAGTATATTAATTAGTAGTGAAAATGATCAGACTAAAGTGCCTTAGATCTGGTAGTGATACACTGATGGAACAAATCTTCAAAATGCACTTGATTGTAAGTGTGGATGAGGGTATGCATACCTCAGCAAAGGTGCAAGCGGTTACGTTCTGCCCCAGATAGGGCCAGATGATGGACATCTGGATGAGGCTGTTGCCGCAATCTCGTTCTCCCTTGAGGTTACTATAAAGCGCTAAGACCAAGTACTCCTTTAGCTCTATCGCTTCGTGGCTGGACACTGAGATAGAGTTGCTCAACCTCTCCAGGGAGGCTCTGGAATAAGTTAAATCACAAAGTTATTAAAACCGTTACATTATCATTGCTGTTTTCTCCCTGTGAGGATAGGCAGAAACGAGTTAATGTCAGACCTTGCTATCGCAACACACATCTTTCGCCTTTTCTACATCCATACACCTTCTCATACAATTCCTTCTACCCTCGAATACTTCTTCTTCATCTAATTTTAGGCCTGTTATGGTCTTGCATCATTGTTTGCCTCTTGTGACGTCGACTGCCAGCTGTCTTTCCATCTTTTGGGAGGTCGTCCTGGAGGTCTGCTTGCTTGGGGGATACTGTCCCTGGACATTCTTACGGCTCTTGGTCTCACCATTCTGGATACGTGTTCGTTCCAGAACCTTCGTCCCCATCTGATAATATCTTCAACTTCGCACGTCCTTCGGATTTCTGTGTTTCGTACTCTATACTCTATTTCGCTGGTTCGAAGGAGATTTTTGGTTATGACAGTGTCGGCTCTGGACTCTATGCTATATGTCATTATGGGGCGGACACAGGTCTTGTATATCCTTACCTTGCTTTGGATGTTCATGTGCTTGTTTTTCCAGATAGTGTTCTTTAAACATTCGGAAATAGCTGCGACCTTTTGTGATTGTTCAAGTACTTCGCCATAGAGGTCATTATTGCACATTATGTTAGCACCCAAGTATTTAAATTTTGTTGCTTGTGCAATTGGTGTGTCGTCGATCGGCACATTGCATCCAACTTGCTCTCTGGCGAGAGTCATGCATTAAGTCTTGCTGATGGAGATAGACATGTTGTATTTTTTGGAAGCAGTGTGGAATCGATCTAGCATTTGTTGCAGGTCTTCCTCTAATTTGGCTATGATGGTGGCATCGTCAGTATAGCATATGATGTTTAGCATATTGTCGCCCATCTTGTATCCCACGTTAAGGTCGGCAACTTGTTCTATAATTTTATCCATAACCAAGTTAAATATAAATGGGCTTAAACTATCTCCTTGTCTTACTCCGGTTGGTGTTGGAACGTCATTAGAGAGTTCTCCGTCTACGCGAATTCTTGTGGAGCTATTTAGGTTTATGTCTCTTATGGTATTGGCGATGGAGGGTTCTACTAGTAGGAATACTACCTCGAAGGAAAAAATACCTGTGTCATTCGAGGGGAGAATCACAGTGCAGGGATCGAACCTGCGACCTTCCGCACGAAAATATAATGCGTTACTGTAAGGGGTACTAAACGAATGAATATATGGATTTGAATAATCTGTTCCCCCACCACTATCTTTCTCCTCTTCCTCTGAAGATCGAAGATTCACACTTTTTAGTCATCTCTCACAAAGTTCACTATCTCTTAAACCACCTTCATTTTCAACAAGCATAATCATATCATCTACATGCAGAAGTCCACATATGGTATATTAATTTCAATAATTCGTCCACTAATTCCACTCCTGCCATATTTTAAATAACGCGTACTTGCGTTAATATTGTTTGTTTATACTGTAGCAGTAGATAGGTCCACCCGCCGGCCTGACCGGGCGCATTCCATGTTTGAGTCTATGGATTCTAATTTCAACAAGAGTGACATTTTGTTTTTTATACATATTACAATTTTGACAGATGTTATATTTTATTTCATTATTATGGATCGTCTTACTTAGCCATGTTTGATAGAATCACTGGATCCGTTTCTGTTATTTTGGTGACTGGACAGGAATTATTGGCTCCGAAAGCCTGGAACAAAAACATTTTATTTTATTTGAAAAAAATCTTCAGTTACAACGAATTAGTGACTTAAGGGGCAGCCTTTATTTATGTAGGGATGTGCCCATTGACTGAGCTTACTGCAGAGGGCTTCCAAACCGATTTAAACCGAAACTGGTTAACCAGTTATTTGGGCAATTTAAAAAAAACAAATCCGGTTATTTTTACTCGGTTGACCGGTAATAAAATTGAATTTATTAATTTAATCACAGTATGTATGCTATATTTTGGTGTATCATTATGACATTGCTGAAATGCGATACATTAAAAGTGTTACCCACTTCCTGGATGTTTAAAACTAAAACTGGTTATTCGAGTGATAATTTTGATGGTATATGAACACTACACCTAAACCCGAATGTGTTAAACCTCCACAAGGTTAATGCCTTAACTATAAACAACATATACATATATGTATATATATATATATATATATATATATATATATATATATATATATATATATATATATATATATATATATATATATATATATATATATATATATATATATATTTTTTTTTTTTTTTTTTTTTTTTGAATGGAAACTTCTATAGGTGCGGTAGGGCAAATTGGCCTGAACGTCACGAAAAGTGAAACGGTGTATTATATTATTATTATTAAATTATTTTTACATAACAGCTAACCGATTTCTCGGAAGTACAAAAAAAATCGTGCAGCCCATTGTTTAATTTCACAATTAAACAGTGGGAAGAACGTTTTAAACTTAGGTGTGATTTACCATAATTGTATCAACAGACAAACCTCAATTGCCAGATAAACACAAAACACAAAGATCACAGCAGCCCTCATGTTGTTTCTTATTCCTGTTGAACGCAACGTTAAACACTCACAGTGCAGCCTCCTCACCTTATATATACTCTCGCTCCACCACATGTACAATATTATGCTGTATTATGTATCTGCTGACTTGTGTCTATGTACAGTCTCCACATTGTCATCCGTTTCCGGTGTTATTCGCAAGTATATTCATTTATGTACTCCATTTTGTCAATTTCTCTAACCACTCTGACGCGGATAAAATATATCTATATAAATTATTAATAAAAAAAAATGTTTATAAAAACTTATATGGTATGCATACCATCGTCATTGTCACCTAGCTCGCAGAGCGTAGCTCTAAGCACCAAGCGAGGCTCCTACCTGTGTGGCCGAGGCCTTACAGATTAAAATTGACGATCGCCTTGGAAATTTGGATTTTATTTGTCAACAATGTGTGTATGCTGAAGTGCAATAGTGCAACATGCACCCAATAAATCAATACAAGTACAGAATTCTTCCATCCACCATCATACTCGATCACGACGAATATTCATCACTTAATCAGTCAATGGTAATCAGTCAATCTTACGACCAAAATCAGTCAATCTTAATCAGACAATTTTAAGACCTAAATTAGTCAATCTTAAGATCTAAATCGACTGATTTTTTTCTGAAATCTTAAGATCTTAAATCAGTCAAAGCGTATCTTAAATCAAGATCTTAAATCAGTCAAGATCTTAAATCAGTAAAGCAAGATCTTAAATCAGTCAAATCTTAAGAGCTTAAATCAGTCAAATCTTAAAAGCTTAAATCAGTCAAATCGACTGAAATCTTAAGATCTTAAATCAGTCAATTTTACGACCTAAATCAGTCAATTTTAAAACCTAAATCAGTTAATCTTATGGTATAAATAAATCAATTTTAAGATCTACGATATGTCAGTCAATCTTGTGACCTAAATCTGTTTAACTTTAAACCTAAATCAGTCAATCTTAAGACCTTAATCCATCAATCTTTAGATCTAAATCAGTTTATTAACACCTAAAACATCTTCAGGAGTTTATCAGTCAATATTATTATTTTAGTGGCACCCCTGATAACTTAATTCCCCAGCTGTGTTTTTTAAACGCGTGTTTTATTTTAAACTTGTATCTTAAACTCGTTATGTATAGCATGATTGTTACAGGCAGTCCTCGACTTTGATGTATTCGATTTTCGTAAAATTCCCTATTTCGTACTTCTACATTTACTGGTGACTAATTGAATTTTATAAGAGTACATTTAACAAAAAAATTCTTTCTAATCACATCTTAAATATCCAATCTTATTCATGAACTATGTTATTAACATCTTAAATAGCATCACAATCTTATTCATGAACTATGCTATTCAAATCTTAAATATCATCACAATCTTATTCATGAACTATGTTATTCACATCTTAAATAGCATCCCAATCATATTCATGAACTATGCTATTCACATCTTAAATATCATCACAATCTTATTCATGAACTATGGTATTCACATATTAAATAACATCACAATCTTATTCATGAACTATGTTATTTACAATACATCTTAAATATCATCACAATCTTATTCATGAACTATGATATTCACTTCTTAAATATCATCACAATCTTATTCATGAACTTTGCTATTCATTTCTTAAATATCATCCCAATCTTATTCATGAACTATGCTATTCACATCTTAAATAGCATCCCAATCTTATTCATGAACTATGCTATTCACATCTTAAATAGCATCCCAATCTTATTCATGAACTATGCTATTCACATCTTAAATAGCATCCCAATCTTATTCATGAACTATGCTATTCACATCTTAAATAGCATCCCAATCTTATTCATGAACTATGCTATTCACATCTTAAATATCATCACAATCTTATTCATGAACTATGCTATTCACGTCTTAAATAGCATAACAATCTTATTGATGAACTATGCTATTCACATCTTAAATAGCATCCCAATCTTATTCATGAACTATGCTATTCACATCTTAAATAGCATCACAATCTTATTCATGAACTATGTTATTCACATCTTAAATAGCATCACAATCTTATTCATGAACTATGCATGGATGTCAGCAATGAAGGTGTCAGTGATATAATTAAATCCCACTAAGAGTTCTTTCCGAATCTGAACTATGCAGACGTCTGATATTTGGATATTACGGAGAAACAGCTGAACAAATTACAGCGTCCACAAAATATTTGTCTAAGATTTATTTTTAACCTGAGAAAGTACGATCATATAACTTCATACCAGAAGGCGCTGAACTGGTTGAAAGTAAGAAAAAGACGCCAAATTCACATGCTATATTTATTTTGTAGCATTCTTAACTTTCCTACCACCCCCTCTTATCTCGTCAAAAAAAATTCGGCCTGTTTTTGATCATGGACTTGCGCTTCGTTCAAACAGAGATTGTTTTTTGGCCTTCCCGGTTCACCACTCTTCTTTTTTTTACGTCGTACTTTACTGTTCAGGCAGTGAGATTCTGGAACCAGTTGCAAACCAATGCTAGACTCGCTCCTTCCTTGACATGCTTTAAGAAACGACTGAAAAAACTCTTAATTTCTAGTCAGTAATACGACGTGTTTCATTCCTGATTTATCTTTCCTATCCACCATCCCTTCCTTTCCTTTTTCTTTGATTGATAATATCTCACTTAAAATTTGATTTGTTGAAATCCATAAATTTCATTAATATGAATAATCTTTCTAATATTTTGTTTGATCACGTAAATTGCTTTATTAACGTTTGTCTGGTTGGTTGGAAGAGATTGCCGCCTGGTAATAAGCTAGTTAAATAAATAAATGAATAAACCTTGGTCGAACAATAACTTAATTAACCTACATGAGGTAAATAGGATACAAACGGAAACAGAAGCAGTTGATAATAAAGAACCCGTTGTTCAGGCTTTGATATTCAAGAATGTGAATTATATAATTATGTGACTTGACCATAAATTGAATTTAAATGCATTATAATGATATCTTGGTACTGAAGAAGGATGCTACGGATTCCATGGTCAGGAAGACGAACGAACGCTTCCATTCTCGAACAACTTAGAATCACTGAGAGAATAATTATTATCACATTATTCGAGGGATCCTTCACATACTCAGCCAGCAAATACCGGAATGAGTTGCCCTTGACCTTGAAAGAGCGGGTGAATAGTTGTGTCTTCAGAAATGCTCTGAAATTTTACTATCCTGTAGTGACTTTTTTTGTTGTGATTTGAACTCTAATTAGCTTTCTCTCTTTTCGCTGACGATGAATCCGGGGTTGTGTGCGCGTTCTCTTCTCTTTATTTTTTTATATTGCTGCTTATTTATTTTAATTTTCCGTATTGTGGTTTGTATCTATCAACACCATTTTCTATTTATGATATTATTTGGATAAGATTTAAACTTTTTTGTCTGAGGTGGTATTTGTGGGTTTACTTTTTTATCTGAGGTGGTATTTGTGGGTTAACTTTTTATCTGAGGTGGTATTTATGGGTTGACTTTTTTATCTGAGGTGGTATTTGTGGGTTGACTTTTTTATCTGAGGTGGTATTTGTGGGTTGACTTTTTTATCTGAGGTGGCATTTGTGGGTTTACTTTTTTTATCTGAGGTGATATTTGTTGGTTTAATTTTTTATCTGAGGTGATATTTGTGGGTTTACTTTTTATCTAAGGTGGTTTTTGTGGGTTTACTTTTTTATCTGAGGTGGTATTTGTGGGTTTACTTTTTTATCTGAGGTGATATTTGTGGGTTTACTTTTTATCTGAGGTGGTTTTTGTGGGTTTACTATTTTATCTGAGGTGGTATTTGTGGGTTTACTTTTTTTATCTGAGGTGGTATTTGTGTGTTTACTTTTTTATCTGAAGTGGTATTTGTGGATTTACTTTTTTTATCTGAGGTGGTACTTGTGGGCTTACTTTTTTATTTTTTCTACCATTTATTTATTTTCTGTTTTTTTTTTCTTAATCTACATGCACAAGGATGTGGGCTGAACAAATATATGTTGACCTCGCGGCCGGGCTTGTCCTATATTGGTGGAGTGCATCTCGGCCAGGGGGTGCTATGAGATGAGCCCGAACCTTTTGTTAGTTTCTCTCGTAAATGTATTATATTATACATATAATATATTGCTATCAATAATCCTATATATACAATATATATTTTTTAGATTGTCAACAATATGCCTTCAGCGAGTCCTCCAATTCTTTGGGCACATTGCTCGTGGCCAAGGAGACAGTCTGGAGAGGCTCGTGGTTACTGGAGGCGTGGAAGGACAAGGCACAAGAGGAAGAATTCCAATGCGTTGGACTGACCAAGTGAGAGACGCAACTGGACTACCCTTAACAACTGCCCTTCGAGCCCCGGAGTGCAGGGATGGATGGATAGGAGTCGTCAGAGGCTATCATGGGAATTACGATGCTCAGTCAAGATAAGGTCTTTTCAAAATCTTTCTGGTTGGTTTGAAAAGATTGCCACATGGAAATAAGTCAACCAGGATGTACTGTATACAACGAAAATGTTATACAAAAGTAATAAACTCCTTTTGTAAAAAGAGGGTTCGAATCTCGAGTTAGAGCGCCCTTGAGTAAAGTCTGCCATTTAAACAATCATATAAATTATTCTTTTAATATTATTATTTCGTATATTGTATTGTTTTACACTTACGTCGTTAATATTACAACCTTTATTACCATATGACAATCTCTTCCAGCCAGCCTGGCATATCTTAAAGATACCCTAAGTGAAAAACTAGGCTGAAATCTTTTTCAAAATAAATTGGGTTTCAAATGGGATCTGAACCTGTAACCACCGGGTCGGAAGACTGGCGTCTTACCATCTAGGCCACCAATGACGAACGAGCGTCAATGATTTCCTGTATATATGTATATAACACGTCTGATACACACTCTCGCACATTTATTCAACACTTCCCGAAAAACATTTATTTTGAAACGTAATTAAATTAATATTATTTAACTACATTAGCATCTGTACTCAAAAGTGGAATAATAATAAACCTGTTTTCGTTGTATTCATACATCTTTAATTAAGTCAAAAATACGTTTCAGCTATTATCATTTACTAATTTAAACTGTAAATTCATTTTACATACTTTATTGTTATATACGAGTCACATCCGGATGTTTCAAGTATATTAAACATGCATTAAGGCTGCAGTCCAGATTTTACATGTTTTCAGCGGCGGACTACTTTTTGAAAGAAGCTGAAGAAATCAGTCGATTCTGACTTCTTTTTAATGTAAAATTCTTTGCACATTAGTGCCACTTTTGTATAGATGGTGCTTCTAAGCAGTTTGCAACTTGCTTTTTTGTCTATTATTTTGTCTTGCTTGGAAAAAAAATTCGGCTAACATTTCAAATAAGCTCGAAAACTCGGTCGATTCTGATATCTTTTTAATGTAAAATACTTTGCTCATAAGTGCCACTTTCGTATAGATGGTGCTTCTAAGCAGTTTGCAGCTTGCTTTTATGTCTGTTTCTTTGCCTTGTTTGGAAAAAATATCGATTGCCATTTAAAATAACTCGGTTGATTCTGATATCTTTTTAATGTAAAATTCTTTCTTCATAAGTGCCACTTTTGTATAAATGGTGCTTCTAAGCCGTTTGCAACTTGCTTTTTTGTCTCTTTCTCAGTTTTGCTTGGAAAACATTATCTTCTGGTCTGTTTTTTTAGTTTTTTTTATATAAAAGCATTTCTTTGGGAAAAATCACAGACACTGTGGAACCTATATTTAGAGATTGTGGTACCAGCACACATTGTGAACCTTATTAGGTCACTGTACCAATATAGTTTTGCGACAGTCAAAGTCAACAATATCAAGTCCAAACTGTTTAAGTGCAAAAGGATTTACGGCAAGGTTGCATTCTGATTCCCAGTTTTTTAACCTTTATGAGGAATATTTAATGAGGAGAGCACTTGAAGACTGTACGGTGGGGTTGCTACAGGTTAAAGAAAGCTCTCTAGCCTGAAAAACACAGATGACACGATGTTGATGGCCACACCTGAAGAACAAATGACCACGTTCTTTAAACAGGTGGAACACGAGAGCAAGAACCTGGGCTTATAAATCAATAGGTCCAAAATTAACTTAATGATAATGGGCTGCAGTAACAAACTGCCACTAAATAATTTCTTCTCTTTATTAACGATATTCAGAAAATTTATAATTGTATATTGGATATTTCTAACCATTTTCACATCGGGCCCACCGAGAAATTCCCGGTGGCAGTGCGCCACTGTCTGTTCTAAGTTAATTAATTCACCTAGATTAGTGAATCCCAAAGTAGGAACTACTACCCCCTTGGGAGCGGTATAAAGTTCAAGTAAGGCGCTGCAAGGCAAAGGTGCTGTAGGGAGTGTTAAGTATTTATTTATTTTACACATGGCAAGAAATATACATAATTTGCGAAAAAACAACTGGTTATTAAATTTGGACACACAATTTTAATAGATCTGGGTTTGTTGCCTTTCATTTGTCGTGCCCCCAGTAAACTAGGCTTTGGTCTGTGGACATGTAGCATGAAAAAATAAATCGATACTTCTTTCCAATGTTTTATTGTATAAAACCTCGTTGCACATTCTCATCAACCTGACAAACAGTGACACTCAATTACATATGTATTCATCATGCGAAATCAAATTCCTCACACTTCATCACTCCGGACAGACCAAAAACATTCATCCCACAATATATTGTGGGATTAATGTTTTTGGTATTTTTATAATTTTTGTTATTTTTATAATTATGTGCGGTATACCGCACATAATTATAAAAATAACACCAAAAATATATATAAATATAAAACAACAAAAAACACCACACTCGAGAGTTCACACAAACCTTTTCCACAAGTCATTCCTCTTGCAAACCCAAGTACTCAAACTCCTGTCGCAATAACAACCACGCTCCGATCGACTGCCTAAATTGTTCTCCTCCCTTTGCCTTTAATAAATTTGCGTGAATTCGGCACCCCATTGCATGTCATGGGAGCTAAATAGGCATATTACCTTTGGACAAAAGTTGTTTTAACTCTAGGGATGGTGAACATTTGATCAGTTGCCATGCGTGTCATGTGTCTCTGCTGAGTCTGCATCTTCCCTTCCTCTCGATGGTAGTGCCAGAGAATGGATTTGAGATGTAAATTGGCTATGTTCATATAAAAATAAATACTTCCTATGGATAAAGGCGTATCTCTGAAGAGCTGATTTTACCCTAGAGCTTTAAGAAGTTCAAATAATATCTGTTTTTTTTTCGATTCAAAGAATTTGATTAATTTATTTATGGTAAATAGTTTAATCGCACCTTAGTTAACTTTATTGAATTTAAACATACAACTTTATCCGTGCGACAGCTTTGGCTGGCTGCCTGCGGGACACTATATGGAGAAACAAACACATGCTAACCGAAAGTAAGGTCAGGATATATAAGACACGCGTCCGCCCCATCATGACATATGGGATAGAAGCGAGAGCCGATACCATCAGGACAGAAAACCTACTCAGAGAGGAGAAGTGAGAACCCTTCGCTCCATCGCAGGCAGAACTCTAGATCGGATCAGAAATGAGACGATAAGGTCTGTCTGTGGTGTTGAAGATATAATGAGGTGGGGAAGAAACAGAAGGCGCTTCTGGAGGGATCATGTGGACCGCATGGAGGATATAAGACTTGCAAGAATCGCTAAGACTGAAAACCCTAACAGCAGGAGACTACCAGGAAGGTCGCCAAAAGGTGGAAGGACAGCTGGACGTCATCATCCCAGGACAGCCCACCATCACAAAAAGGTCATACGACCTAAACCAAGAGGAAGAAGAAGAAGAACTTTATCCGTAAGATATATTGAAATAGGCTTCTCATAATTGGGGTAACCATCCCTAAAATTGAGCAACGCTTCTAACACCTATCCCGACCCCTTGTTTTTATGTGATAAATTCGATTTACGTTGAGTTCCGGTTCCGTTTTATCACATAATGGATACCTATTTTAAAAAAATGATATATTGCATCTCTTTTTTTTTTTTTTTTTCAAAAACATTTCAACCTTTGAACGATAGTGTTTAGATTTATAACATGGACAATATCCCAGGCAATGGGAATATGCATGAATCCTAAAGGCACGTCATCAATGTGCAGTAAAGTGTATGGATCTTGACATATGAATCAGGAAATCAGCTATAGTCTTAGGGTCCAAATAGAATAAGGTTGTCAAAGAACATGTCTTAACATGTATTGATATGTATCCCATAAACTGATAAAAAATAAAACCCCTGCAGAACTTGCAAGGTATGTGCTAAGTACAATAAGATATGTGAGACCTGGTATAGATTGTCGAGCCAGAATAGACATTTTGCAATAGTGTGAGTAACACTCTCTGTATTACACAACTTATTTAGTGGTATTGGTTTTAGAATGCCACACGATTGGTTCGCGCAGAGCGCACGTTTGTATTGTTGTTAAAATACTCGGTGTTTAGAAAAACACTACCATGTCGAAATTAGGAGTGCGATTTTTGTCTAATGTAATGTATAATTAAAAATGTTTCGAAAGCTTAGAATGTACTTTGTTATAACTTAAAGTTTCCTAGAATTTAGTATCACTCCATCCACTATTATTTTAAAACTTTATTATTTGGCATTGTAATTATGTAATTATGATACATTAATATGTTAAATAATCTTACATTCATTTTATTTTTATGTGCTATAATCTAATTAAAGCTGACGGATATTTTTACTTTATAATACTTGTATTTATATTTATTTTTAATCTTGAAAAATTTCAGTATTGTTATTTAATGTTTCTTAGAATCTGCCATGCCTAAACAATTAATATGTTAAATAAACTTACTTTCATTTTATTTTTATGTGATATAATCTAATTAAAGCTGACGAACATTTTTACTTTATAATACTTGTACTTATATTTATTTTTAATCTTGAAAAATTTCAGTATTGGTGTTTAATGTTTCCTAGAATCTGCCATGCCTAAACAATTAATATGCGAAATAAACTTACTTTCATTTTATTTTTATCATTATTACAATTTAAGCTGACAGTATTTTTAATTTACAAAACGTGAGTGTTCATTTCAATGTTTAAATATAAAATATTATTTTTACATTTTTTTTGCTTTTTCACTTCATTAAAAAAAAATAAAGCGACAAGTTTTTGTAAACACACTGTTACTCATACTATTGCAAAATGACTCTTCTGGCTGAATGATCTATACATGTGTAAGGAAAGTGATGTACCTCTTCACAAAGGGAAACTTTTTAATGAGTTACCATACTAAACTGAATTATTTAAGCAAGCATGTTTCCCGTTCCAGCTCTACATGTTTCCCGTTCCAGCTCTACATGTTTCCCGTTCCATCTCTACATGTACCCTCTTCCAGCTCTACATGTTTCCCGTTCCAGCTTTACATGTTTCCCGTTCCAGCTCTACATGTATCCCGTTCCAGCTCTACATGTTTCCCGTTCCAGCTCTACATGTTTCCCGTTCAAAAATCATACTTTTGATGCCTATCTACTCCCCTACTTTTATTAGCCACTATTCCCCTCCCCCCTATCCTGTACCTATTAAAGTAAGGAAAAATATATTTTAAACATCATTTAGTTTACTTTCACCTGACGAGGAAGTCGCAGGTCTTTGAAACCGGCAGTGAAGTCAAATAAAACAGTGGCGCATACAAATAAAAAATTAATGTTTTATTTATTTTATTAAAAAAATCTGCTTATATTCATTTACACCAGTTCCTAGTTCACATTCATTCATACCTTGAAGGAGCGGGTGAATATTTGTACCTTCAGAGATGCTCTAAAGTGTTATCTTCTGGGTGGTTAGTAGGTTTCTCAGTGGTTAATGGGTCTCTTATTTGCTTTTTTTTTCTTTTTCTTTCTTTTCTCTCTTTTCGCTGGTGGCGAATCGAGGATTGTGCGTACGTGTTTGTGCGTTATTTTCTCATTAATTCTTTTAAAACTGCTTAACTATTTCAATGTATTACTGCTTAACTATTTCAATGTATTACTGCTTAACTATTTCAATGTATTACTGCCTAACTATTTCAATGTTGTTTCAACTAATAGGTTAGTCAAAAAGTTTTGAAAGCGACATCTATGGAGCAGTAGAAAAACCAACATTTCTACGCCATTTTAATATTTCATCTTTCATAAGAACGTACTCAAAATTTCATTTCGATCTGTCAATTCATTCTTTGTTTACAAGCCATTTGAAGTTGACGTGTCAGTGTGTTTTTTAACAATATGAAAAATCCGAATATCGTGCATTGATTAAATTCTTTGTTTTGGAAGATTTATCGGCTACTGAGATCCATGCAAAGATGGTGAAAGTATTAAAGGAGTCTTCTCCTTCATTTCCAACCGTTCACCGATGGGTTTTGGAGTTTAAGCGTGGCCGTACAAGCGTTGAAGATGATCCACGCTCAGGACGTCAAAAAAGTGCATCAACACCAGAAATCATAGCGAAAATACAGGATATGGTTTTGGAAGATCATCGATTGACTGTGGATGTGATAGCTGACACCATAGGTATCTCACATGGAACAACATGCCATATTTTGGCTGAAGTTTTGGGTTTCAAAAAACTGTGTGCACAATGGGTGCCGCATTTGCTAACAATGCAACAAAAACACGTTCGAATGCGACTTTCTGAGCAACATTTGGAGCAATTTCGAAAGGATAAAAAGGATTTTCTGCGTCAATTCATCCCTACGGATGAGACTTGGGTCTACCACCATGATCCTGAATCAAAACAAGAGGCTATGGAGTGGTGTGAACCAGGCACTTTGGCTCCGAAGCGAGTTCGTGTCCAGAAATCGGCCAAGAAGGTGTTAGCGTCAGTTTTTTGGGATGCAAAAGGAATTTTATTGATAGATTATCTCCAAACTGGTAAGACAATCAACTCTGATTATTATTGTGACCTTTTGGACTAGTTGGATGAAAAAAATTGTGAAAAAAGACCCGGTTTGCAGAAGAAAAAAAACATTTTTCATCAAGACAATGCACCTGCTCACACAGCTCAAAAAACCATCGCGAAAATCAGTGAATTGGGGTACGAATTGTTGCAGCATCCACCCTATTCGCCAGATTTAGCTCCCTCTGACTTCTGGCTGTTCTCACACCTCAAAAAATTCCTTCGTGGAAAGCATTTTTCATCAAACGAAGAGGTTATAGCCGTCGTAGAGGAGTATTTTGCAGGCCTTCCAGAAAGTCACTTCCGTGATGGGACAACAAAGTTGGAAGATCGTTGGACCAAGTGTATTGATCTTATGGGAGACTATACTGAGCAATAAAAGTGATTTCCCCACAAAAAAAATGTATTTTCATTTCCGCTTTCAAAACTTTTTGACTAACCTAGTATTTCTGACCTAGTATTTCATTTCCCATTTGTCATTTTATAAAATTTGGACTCCTTTGAGGCTTTTCTTTTTTTCGTTCTTGCTGACAGTAGTAACCTGAGTTGGTATATCTGGGTTTACTTTCTATTTTGTTTTCTGCCATACGTTTTTGATTTTTTATTTATTCTTTAATCTAGATATGTGGGAGTGTGGGATGGAAGCCCCCCGATGCCCTTGCGGTCGTGCTCGCCCTACATTGGTGGGGTGTACCTCGGCCGGGGGAATGTTTGTGGGATGAGCCCGGACCTTTAAATGTCTTCTCTCTTGAATGTATTTTTTTGTCATCTATTTATTTTCTGTGTTTTTTTATCCTTTTGTTCTACGTGTTCAAGGGTGTGGGCTGAAAAATATATGGTGTCCCCGTGGCTGGGCTCGACCTATATTGGTGGGGTGTATCTTGGCCGGGAAGGGGGGATGTTATTAGATGAGCCCAGACCTTTTGATAGCTTCTGTATTTTAATCTATTCTCTTTTTAATGTGTTCCTTGAAATATATCTAAATGTATAATGTACATACTATCTTGCTATCAATAAACCTGTATTTATTTATTTCCATGTCTGGACCATACAATGTGTTTCCAGTGCGAGGCAACAAATATAGCGTTTTAATTGTTTTATTTAAAAAAAATAAACACTATCCCACAAAGTGAAACTAATGACTTTTTTAAGTTTCAAGAAATCATTTCAATTTATTGTAATGTCGACATCGGTTATGCAGAATGGCCCATGACATACGAGTATGTTCATATTGGGTGTATGTTCATATTCGTTGATGTGGATCCAATGTTCATATTAAAGGTGTTGTTGTGGATCCAATGTTCATATTAAAGGCGTTGTTGTGGATCCAATGTTCATATTAAAGGTGTTGTTGTGGATCTTGTGGCTTCGATTTTTGCAGAACAGAATTTATTGTATTATATAATACAACGTGTGGAAAAAGGTGCGAATCGCTTCTTAAAATTCGTTTGGAGTTCCGTTCCGAATTAGATGATAGAGGAATTTGGATAGAAACCGTCGAGGATTCTCAATACAAAGGAATATTTTGGAAGATTTTATATTTCTTCCAAATAAAAATAATAAAAAAATACAATTTAATATATTTATTTTAAATATACGACCCTGAAACATTTTTTATAGTGAAAATTGAGTTGCACTTAAATAAAATTGTACACATAAAAACAACAATAGTATAAAAACATTGTAATTGACAAAAACCTCAAAATTTCAAAGAGTCTATACAATGCCCATTATGATTTTCTAATCTATGTATCCTGAATATTGACACAGAAGGCGTATCACTGCATATACCATACATGTGTCATGACTTCGTTGCTTTAAGCAACTTTAAAATGGGTTCCCTATATTTGAAGCATTGCGACATATCAGGATGTCGGTTGATAGACGTACAGACATTAGTAGAGATGGCACGTCCTCTGTAGAGGTAGTTGCTTCTATTTTATACCTTCAATATTATATTGGGAGGATACATACTGGGAGACAAAAAAGTCAACATTTTATGCTACGCAGACGATGCAATACTCCCCGCAGAATCCAAAGATGACCTCCAAAGGATGTTATATAGACTCCATCAAACCTCACTAAAATATAACATGTTGATATCCACGGACAAAACGAAGAGCCTCACAATATCTAAGACCCCGGTGTGATGGAAACTAGCAGTGAATAACAAAATAATAGAGCAAGTGATGGAGTTTAGGTATCTTGGAGTGAGCATCAGTAGCAATGGAAACCTGTATGATGAAACCTTGAGACAGGTCAATAAGGCGGCTGCAATATTGGGATGCCGAAGAACACCGGTGTGGAATAAACACGTGAGAATAGTCAGTAAAGTCAGAATATACAAGACACGTGTGAGACTGATAGCCGATAGCCTACGGAATAGAGACCAGAGCAGACACATCTAGAACAAAATCTCTCCTGAGAACCTCGGAAATGAAAACACTGAGATGTATAACCTGAAACACACTAAGATATAGAATCAGAAACACCGAAATAAGGAGAAAGTGTAGTACGGTAGACATCGTCAGGTGGGGAAGACAACGGAGACGATACTGGAACGAACATGTAAACAGAATGCAAGACGACAGACTTCCACGTGTCGCCCTTCGAGGGAACCCAGCCGGAAGAAGATTGCCGGGAAGACCTCCGAAGAGATGACGTGACAGCTGGCAATCCACGTCACAAGAAGGGGAACAAGCGGAACAAACAGATCATGATCTATAGGAAGAGGAAGAAGAATATTGTATTATAAAATGGCACAGTAAATTTAAAAAAAATATCAATGCTGATAATATATTGTATAATAGCTGATCTTGATGTGTGGGCCTGAAAGATAAATAGATATTAGCTTTATGATGCGGGACACCCATTGTTGTAGGTTGGCGCTGGAGCTAATGTCATCTTCTGAATGAGTATACCTCTGCCAGACTCGCCCAGGTTGTTCGATCGAAGCTCGTTGAGGCGACATAAACGGGCAGCGCAGCAGGCGTTGGGGATGTTGGAGTCGGTTTGCAGTTTTAACATCTGAGAAGAGAACAGACAAAAAAAAACATTTTATTTTAGTTCCAGGTAAATAGATTGATGGATATAATTCATACTTTTTACTTGGTACGGAGTATATTAACATTTTAAGACACGGGTTAAAATCAAGACGACGTCTTCCAGAACCCGGCTGGTTTCTGAGGAATTCTTCCTTTTGTGAAGGGTCAACTGAAATTGCTATATCGAAGATAATTGTAATGAAATTGTATGTCTGTTAAAAATACTTTAGTTTTTAGTTAAGTTTAAGTTAAGTTGTTCCACTAAAAACAAATCTGAGTTCTTTACCACTATAAAATAAATCTTCGACAATTACGTAAGTCTGCTTGGTGAAGTTTGGTAATATTTTGTGGCATACATACATAACATATATTAAACTTAAATATACATATTAATATTAAATAATTATAAACAATGACTGTAATTTATTATTACTACAGCTTTTTGTATCTCCTGTACATGTTAGTTTAAGATAAAGTTTTGTAATTTTTGTCAATAATTTTAATTACTCGTATAACTTCCCATATGTTCATTTGTACAAAAAAGACACTGTTGTGTCGTTAATAAAATAAAATAAAATATGTTTTAACTCTTAAGATGGTGAATATGTGGTCAGTTACCATGCGTATCACGTGTGTTTATCGAGTTTGTATTTTTTTCATGATGATAGTAGTGTCAGAGAATAAATTTTTAAGTATACTTATAAACTCCAGGATTTTTGAAGACATGTTTTCGAACTGCCTTTTAATTGATTATTATTTTTTTTTTTTTACTATTTTTGTGATTTTTCTCCCCCCGTGCTTTTTGACGATTTGAGAAGTTTTACCTGTCTAATTCCGTCTTCCATATTTTGTTTTTCAATGACTTGTCTATTTTGTATGTATTTTTGCGCACTGTGAGTTGTGCGCTTATGGACGGCCCCGTATTGTGTTGGTAACGTGTGATTTTACGATTCGATACCTGTTTCATTCTAAATATTTTTGTTGTAATTGGGTAAAATTATTTTGTATATTTTGTATATTGTATCAAAATTAATGTGTTGAGTACTCACTACTGGCTCTTTTGTATGTTTTTGTTATAAGGTACATTGAACCGCTTACTTATAAATAAAATAAACACCTGTCTCAATAAAAACCTCGCGCCAATCCACTGCCTTAAATTTTCACACCCTTTTGCCTTAATTGAATTTGGAATTTCAGTGTACGTCATGAGGGCCAGATAGGCATATTGTCTTTGGACCAAATATGTTCTAACTCTAGGAATAGTGAATATTTGATCAGTTGCCATGATCCGTGTCATTGTTAAGTTTGTATTGTGTTTATTTATTGATGATGGTATCAGAAAATATATTTGAAGTGTAAGTTTGCTACGTTAAATTAAAACCTTGATTAATAAAAATAGTATCGATACCTCGAGTCCTTGCACCACACTCCAACCGAAGTTCAAGCTGTTTCTGAAGGGTGTCAATCCATAACTGACCACGGCAGCGAATAAACGGTCCTTGTGGTTGTTGCTGTTGTACAGTGCCTTGGCCATGAGTCTAGCATCAAGGGGAATCCCCGTGCCGTATGTGTCCCACAAAGAATCAAAATCGTACGTGAAACCATCGTTGAAGCAATTCCCCTGGGGTACCTGTGCCGAGGTAATCATTTATACATTTTGAACAAAGGATAAATAATAAACCATAAAATAAAATGTAATGCTGGTAGCCTAGAACAAAGTGCATATTTGTTTCATTAGTATTAGCTATGTCGCGTACAACCTTGTAACGATTTTTATTGTTTGACTTTAAAACTCTATCCCTATAAAATTCAATTTGTTCAAACAAAGGAAACCGAAAACTTTTCCCAATTGCAGTTAGATATTTTAATCTTGGTACTTAGAGATTTTTAAGAAAATAGCGACAAAAGCTCTGACGTTATTGTAAAATAAATAAAAATCACATTGCATAAGTGTGGTCGAGCATTGCATATGTGAGTGTTGATAAATTCCTCTGTGAAATTTCGGGGTGCAAAATTCAGTTTTTTTTTCAGAAACTGTCAGCTGAAAATCAAGGTATTCTGAGAGTAAACTTCAACAGCTATGTTATGTAATCTACACAATGCTGGAAGAAATTCATTTCATGTCAAAAATCTGGAATTGATAGTTTAGATTTCCAATCCAGCGAGCAAAAGACACAAAACTTAAGAAATGTTACAAATTTCTGGACACGAAATTGAAAAATATTGCGACACGTTGTCATTAGGTGATTATTTCTCTCAAAACGCATTATTTTTAATAAAAAACTAAAAAAACACATAAAAACGAATACTTACTGATGGTTTCACAATATTATTTGGAAGACCACACCCTGAAGCCTTCATGGCGTTGTAAATGGACATATTTATCATGGCTATTTGATACTGTTTCATAGAACCATCAATTGCAGCCTGCAGCATACTGGTATTCAGGGTTGTATCCTGGCGCACTGTCGAGTTTATTACCTGCATAATACAACAAGAGACAATATAAATGAACGTGCATATTATGACGGCCTGATACTGGCGCATGGAACCATCAATCCATCCAGCGTCGAACTGCAGTCCAAGCTTTTATCCAGGTATATTGTGCTGTTAATTGCCTGCACAATACAACAAGAGACAATATAAATTGATGTGCATATCATAACCACCTGATACTGTCACATGGAACGAGCAATCCATCCAGCGTCGAACTGCAGTCCAAGCTTTTATCCAGGTATATTGTGGCGTTAATTGCCTGCACAATACAACAAGACACAATATAAATTGACGGTGTATGTTATATCATGACCTCCTGGTACTAGCGCATGGGACCATCAATCCATCTAGCATCGAACTGCAGTCCAACTTTTTATCCAGGTATATTGTGGCGTTAATTACCTGCACAATACAACAAGAGACAATATAAATTGACGGTATATATCATGACCGCCTGGTAAAGGCGCATGGAACCATCAATCCATCCAGCATCAAACTCTCCGGTTACCCCAACAGGGAACTGGCGTGATGGTTTATACAATATACTCGTAAGTATGAATAGAGTATCAAATAAAGATTTGATGGTGTCACGAGAAGAATCAACGGTAAAATAAGATTCATTAAGTATCAAATGACTTGGCCTGGATTTCCACCAGTTTCTAGGTTGTAATTTAGACACCGATGGATTAAGGCTCCTACGCCTTAAGAACAACCATTGATATTGCTAGGATGAACGAGAAGAAGTTAACATCGGATCCCAGAGGGCAATAGAAGAATTACCACCTGCCTTTGTACTGCCCTGGAGAACCTGAAAACCTCTTATCAAGTTCCGTACAGAAATCGGGAGAACCAAAGATAACCGCGCGTCATGAATTTAGCAGAAGAAGAATTGCCATCTGGCTTTGAAGTGCCTTGTAGAAACTGGAAATCTCTAATAGGTTCCGTACAGAAATCGGGATAACCAAGGACAACCACGTCACTGAGTGTTTATCCATCACATTAGTTCTGGAATGGATAGGTATTCAGACAGTAGAGGAGTTGTTTCGTGCAGCCAAAATACAGTGGCCAGTAGAACAATTGCCACATGCCTTTGTACTGCCACGTCAAAATCTCTATCATAAATTAGTTCATGCATATTATAATTGTAATTACTGTTTTTTTACTTACCTCAGCGAAGGGACACCCGCTAGGTTTCATGTAGAGGTAAGGGTCGATGATGGATAAGGGTACGAGGGTAGTTGATAAGTCCTTTTCAGCTTTGACGTTACTGTGAACGGAATTGACCAGGTACTCTTTTAACTGTTTAGCCTTTTTACTGCTTCCGAACAGCAGAGCCTCACTCAGGCTTACCAACAGTGAGCTGAAACATAGAAACACTCGATTACTTCTTCTTTTCTGGAATGTTACTAAGGCTTAATTTATCTCCTCAGTAATATACAAGCATAAACCTAAAAAAAACTTATTTAGTTTTCAGGCGTGCTGACCGGTGCTACGACGTTCCGTTTTATTTATTTCGTTGTATACAGTACAACCTGGCGGTCTTATTGTCATGTGGCAATCTCTTCCACCCAATCAGAAAGATATCTTAAGTGAAAATCAGAATGGAATTCCTTTTTAAAAAATCTGTACTCCAACGGGATTTGAATCCGAAACCTCCGGATTGTGAGACAAGCGTCTTACCATCTAGGCCACGCCACGGGGGTCGTCAATTTCTTGACAGATTAAAAAAAAACAAATCATGTGTAACAGATACAGCAGCGCCCAAACGAAAAAAGTATTAATTTTCTGTTACCATGGGAACCTTTATTCTCTGGTCTATTTCCAGCTTAAAATGATAGTAACAATTTTGAGAGAATTATTTCTTACTTTCCCATCGCAGCCAGCAAGGTGGGATCTCTTTCTGTGATGAGTGTGTTAGCGCAGACTACATCCTTGGCAGAATTCTCTGGAACCTGTCAAATCAAATAATTAATTTTACTCTCATTGACATGTAATAATAGTAATTTGGTCACATGTATGGTAATAATATTAAATAAGCTGACTAATATTAAAATCCGAAAGGTGTCCTATTTGGGTCATGTACTCAGAGGAGCAAAGTACAAATTACTGCACCTGATCATCCAAGGCAAAATAGAAGGCCGAAGAGGTGTTGGCAGGAGGCAAATCTCCTGGCTCCGCAATATACGTGATTGGACTGGTATAAGGAGCGTTGGGGATCTTTTTCGGGCTATCGGGGAAAAAGATGCCTACTCTCAGGTGATAGTCAACGTTGGGGGGACCTGACGTGAAACTGAGAAAAAGAAAGGTCACATGTATTCTTAAAAAAAAAAAAAAAAAGAAAACAACATGTTGGTTTGTTCCGATCGTCTTATTTTAGTGTGTCACTGGATCCTGTACAGCGTAGTGACTGATGAGTTTGCCGGTGTGCAGCGACTCACTCAAAGAAGGAAACAAAACTCCACGGCATAGCTTCACTTTCTAACTGAATTGACGTTGGAATTGTGAGAGGATCCTCGACTACGAGGTCCAGCAACGACGATGATAACAATAGTCCAGCTTTGTATCTTACACTTATTTTGAAGAAAATTTTGAAAGGAAGCTGATATATTAGATCAGGAGTGATCAAGTTTTTTAGGCCGCGTGCCAAACCCAATATTTGGTTTAACCTAGCGGGCCGCAATGCTTTTATTTTAAATAAGTGTCGTGAGTAGTTTAGGAATGAGGAGGGTTTTTATTTCCAGCAAGGTGGTGCGCCTCCCCACTACCATAGTGATGCGAGGACCTATCTTGATGAACATTTCCCGAATAGATGGATTGAACGTAGAGGTAGCATTGAATACCTCTCGCACTCTTCAGAGCTCACGCCAATTGACATTTTTTTAAGGGGACTCGTCAAAGATAACGTTTATGGCACAAAACCGGCCACAGTTAATTAATTGATAGCAGCCATTGAAAGAGAATGCGCCCAAATACCAAAACAAATTGTACGTGATGTTTGCGATTCCACGTTATCGGCAGTACATGGACCAGAACAGAATCAATTTGAGCACTTGGGGTAACTTAAAAAGTTCTAGGCATATCTTCTGTAATTTGGAGTTTTAATCTTAATAAACATATTTAAGATTGAATAATGCAATATTAAAGAGTTCGTCGCACTGAGTGACAGTGTTGCTAACACATTCAATGACGAAACGCGAGTTTCGTATCTACTCCAGAGGTTCTAAACTCAAAGCCTCGATTACTGGGACCGTAAACAATATTGTCTCCCAGCCACGCTCTTCAATATGTCTGAAACCGAAATTCGGGTATATTGAAGATTTGCAAGTGCCGAAGATGAAGTTTTTCACAACATTCATCACAGTGTGTGTGTCTCTTCTGATGGTTCGCTCAGAATCCCCTGAGATCCCCCGAATGGAAGGGTATATAATTTAGTCCTATTCGAATGATCCATACATTGCTGTACCGGCTGCGTATAATTAATTGAGTTGAACCGGTCACGTTCTCGATCCAAGTTCTACGGTGGTTGTTCTGTATCACAGAAGAACTGATACGACAAAGATATCCACAGAGCAGTTGCCCTAGAAGAAGTGATTTAATTCTCCTTTATGTGGAACGATATTGGATCCCATCAACAAATATACTGCCAATAGTCGGCAGAGCGTCGTCAGTTACCAGCAGGTGCAACACGTGCAAGTAAGGTTGACCTTAAGAATACCGGAATGGTGGTGCAGCCCCTTACACCTTTACGATGGAAAAAAAACTACCCCGAGCGCTAAAACACCTGTTGTAGTTACGCCCCTCTATTATACAATCAAGAAGTAGAAAAAATAGGAATACCTGCTGAGCCAAAATAGCCAAAATAACCACAGCAATAAAGCCTCTCATGTTGGAGAATTGTGTTTGTCTGTTGCTTGAACTGAGCAAAATGTTTTGATCATCCTTATATAGTGACAGTTGTTGGAAAACGCAAAACAAATATGCCACATCCGCCACACTCACACCTTTGTATTATATCTTTGGGATTGTGTTATTGTTATGTCTTTCAACTGCTCAAGTTCTGCTGAAATATAATTTGTCTTTTTGTGATGATAGGTAATTCCTCGTTATCAAGTATTATTGTAAGTCATCCTACAGATGGAAGACGTCATGTGCGCATATTCGTTTATTACGATCTTCAGGTTTAATCTGTTGTAGTATTTCGTTAAACTTTTAACTTCAATCTTGTTTCCTTAACCCTATTTTAATTTTTGCGGTCATCGGAATTAATCTGCAGATCACATTATTTAAAAAAAATATATATTTAACACTTTTATTACAAAATTAAATCTGGCGGACTTATTGCCAGGCGGCAATCTCTTCCAACCAACCAGACAAAAGTAAATTAAGCAAGTTACATGGTTGCATAAATCATTAAAATTACTATCCATCCCCACGAACCCCACAAAGATGGACAATCTCTCGAACATTATTTTTCATATAAAATGAGATAAGATCAATCAAAAGAAAAGGAAGGGATGGTGGAGAGGATGGGGAAAAGAAAAATCGGGAATTGAATGTATTATTTTACTGACTAGAAATCAAAAGTTTTTTTCTGTCGCTTCATAAAGTATACGAAGGACGGAACGAGTCTTATATTGGTTTGTAACTGATTCCAGAGTCTCACTGCATGGATAGTAAAGGACGACGTAAAAAAAAGAGAAGCGGTGAACTGGAAAGGCTCTGTTTGAGCGTAGCGCAAATCCATGATTGGAAAGACGGGTAGTCAAAATCCGCATGCGACATTGTTAAAATTTGTGGCACATAGTCGCACACCTAGGAACAGGCAACACAAAGAAACATGTCGCATGCCTCATGTCGTTGAGTGTTGCTTTAGAAGAATTACGCCTTTACCGTATCATCGTCCATGTTTCCATTCCCTACAGTGCAATGAATAATACTATAGACATAACCAGACAATACTCTGAGTAGATTGAAGAAATTATGATATTTCTGTAAACGAATATCTACCACGAATGAATTATGTCTGATTCTTCAGTGGAATTTACATCGTTTATGCAAAAGGAGTAAGGAAAATCTGCCTTTTTCAAAATTTACATATTAAGTTTCTCAACTGTCTCTGTGGTCATCAGTTTCTCAAATGTCCCTGTGGTCACCAGTTTATCAATTGTCCCTGTAGTCACCAGTTTCTCAATTGTCTCTGTGGTCATCAGTTTCTCAAATGTCCCTGTGGTCACCAGTTTCTCAATTGTCTCTGTGGTCATCAGTTTCTCAAATGCCCCTGTGGTCACCAGTTTCTCAATAGCCCCTGTGGTCACCAGTTTCTCAACTGTACCTGTGGTCATCAGTTTTTCATCACTCTTATTAGCAACATGTCCAATGAACGTTAGGATTCTTTGCCTAGATGTTGTTGACAATTTTTCGGTAATCTCCAATTGTTGGATGATAGTATAGGCCTTGTAATCCATGGGAGTCGGAGCATTCGTATCCAGAAGCGTCACATCTCGAAGGCATCTATATATCTATCTGTCTGTCTGTCTGTCTACGAGTATCTATCTGTCTACAACTAAATATATTAATTTATATTATTATTTCAATGAAGGTGGTAACCCTACGTCGAATTGACTGTTTATCAGTATCAAATAAATGTAAAAAATATACATAGTTGAAAATGAGGTTTGTTTTACGTCAATGTAATTTTTAATATTTTTTTTTAAATTATTTTTTACATAATCTAGTTCTGCCAAAATTATAATAAATATTTTTATTATATTTTTATTTAATATTTCGAATGGTTAATAAATAAATTTATCAAATAGTGAACATTTCGAATTTCCAAGAGATATTATTGATTATGTTAATCAAACTAACATACAGTACCCGGTGGTAAGTAATACACATCGGGCTTAAGAAAGAGACTGTCGGCCATAATCGGCTAACTTCGGCTTTGTAGAGCGTCGTCTCTGTCGCACGATGGGCTAACAGTCCGGTATCTAACAAATCAAAATAACAGACAAATCGCGACGGAACACGTGGATGAATGACAGACGACGCTCTACAAAGCCGAAGTTAGCCGATTATGGCCGACAGTCTCTTTCTTAAGCTCGATGTGTATTACTTACCGCCGAGTACTGTACCAACAAGCCATGCCCCTTTCGGGTGGGCAGAGAGGACGGATCTCCCCAACTTTTTTTTCAATATATCTCGGCATACATGCTCTCCTGTTTCTCATATGTTACTTGTTAACTTTCGCTTAGTTAAAAATTCTCCAACCATCACCTTCCACTTTTTTTACGGTCTCCATTTATTTTAGACTTATATTTGTTTCGTAAAATTTTCACAACTCATATGACCTCTACATGGCCAAACCATTTCACAACTCATGTGACCTCTACATGGCCAAACCATTTCACAACTCATATGGCTTCTACATGGCCAAACCCTTTCACAACTCATGTGACCTCTACATGGGCAAACCATTTCACAACTCATGTGGCCTCTACATGGCCAAACCATGTCACAACTCATGGGACCTCTACATGGCCAAACCATTTCACAACTCATGTGGCCTCTACATGGCCAAACCATTTCACAACTCATGTGACCTCTACATGGCCAAACCATTTCACAACTCATGTGGTCTCTACATGGCCAAACCATTTCACAACTCATGTGGCCTCTACATGGCCAAACCACTTCACAACTCATGTGGCCTCTGCATGGCTAAACCATTTCACAACTCATGTGGCCTCTACATGGCCAAACCACTTCACAACTCATGTGGCCTCTGCATGGCCAAACCATTTCACAACTCATGTGGCCTCTACATGGCCAAACCACTTCACAACTAATGTGGCCTCTGCATGGCCAAACCATTTCACAACTCATGTGGCCTCTACATGGCCAAACCACTTCACAACTCATGTGGCCTCTGCATGGCCAAACCATTTCACAATACATGTGGCCTCTAGATGGTCAAACCATTTCACAATACATGTGGCCTCTACATGGCCAAACCATTTCACAACTCATGTGGCCTCTACATGGCCAAACCATTTCAAAATAATTTCTTAATTGTATTAATAATATCACACATACATACCATCACACTTTTTCCCTATTGTGGCAAACAGAGAGGACAGAACGCCAGATTTTTCATTCTCGACACAAATATTTCCCCCCTTCCAAATCCATCCAACTCTTACGATTTCTTTGAATCCTTACATTTCCTTCTTTCAACATATCATTCATTTGATCCAACCATACTTTTCTTGCTCTTCCTCTAACACTCCTTCCACTCGTATTTATACTGTATATTTATTTTGTCAGATTTTCATCATTCATTCGTTCAACGTGCCCAAACCATATCAGAGAGTTTTTCTTCATTTTATTCAATACATCAGCCTTAATTTCACATTCATCCCTACCCACCATTTATAACATACATTTCTAATAAACAATTATCCCATATTCGACTTTTTCTCACTCTATCTAACATTGTAATACCGAATATTCTAGGCAAGGTACCACGTATATTCCGTTTTTATCCCTCCCCCTTTTAATATCCAGATTTTACTACCATACATAACACTAGCCCACCACTGCACACAATATTTTTTTGGGATTTTACGCTTGATTTATTTACTAAAATAGTACTAAGTACACATTGACCTTGTTACCTGCAGCAACACACCGTTCAATATACTTTTCTGTCTTACCATATATTATTTGTCTTATTATTTCATCATCTTACAATAAATACGAGTATTATAGAGCTTATCATGGACCCTCAAAGTTGGTAGTACGAACCGACTGGAAGCATTCGAAATTTAGATGCACCAGAGAATGCTACGGATACCCTGGACGGATATGATCAGCAACACGAGGGTTCTTCAAAGAGCCAAAGTTAATAGAGAGTTGCTAATATTAAAATCTGAAAGGTGTCCTATTTGGGTCATGTACTTAGAGGAGAATAGTACAAATTACTGCACCTGATCATCCAAGGCAAAATAGAAGGTCGAAGAGGTGTTGGCAGGAGGCAAATCTCCTGGCTCCGCAATATACGTGATTGGACTGGTATAAGGAGCGCTGGGGATCTTCTTCGGGCTGCCGGGGACAAAGATGCCTACTCTCAGGTGACATTCAACGTTGGGGGGACCTGACATGACACTAGGAAGAAGAATATAGAGCTTAGCTATACAACTAGATTTTTGTGACTTAAAACTGGAGATTTCTTTTATTTTTCGTGCAATAATTCATCCGCGTCCATTGACTTTTTCGTCAGATAAGATAAGCTTTATCAGTCTTACAAATAATACGTTAAGAAATAATCCTCTGGCCCCTTTCAAATAACTATTTTAAAGGGCCATTGTTAAAAAAGGATTTGATGGTTTTTGTTCGGAATCGTATACAATTTCCAAGAAAAATCTTTCTCTTCGTTCTGAGTAGTGACTAGGGGATGTTTCAACATGAATGCAACCAATGAATGGGTCACTACAACGAAATTTCTTGGTTCCCACTCAACGGTAGAGGGGATGAAAGACGCTTCTTAGAAAGGCTCAAAAAGCTCTCGTTCAATTGATCGGAGACCTGCTTCAGAGACTTATATCTTTCACCTGACTCCGACATAACCTGTCTCCTGAATGTGGGGACTCCTGTTTATCTCCCTGATATACTAGATGACCGATATCGCCATCATGAAACTCACTATCACGACGCCAAGCACAACAGAAGCATGTGCCTGATGGAGCTGACCCTAACTTGAAGTTGTGCAGCCCGCCAAGCCTCTGAATCAGAGGACATATTCGCCTGATTCCCTATTATATCAGTGATCCAAGCTCTAGTTCAAGAGTTTCCCCCTGGGGTCAATTTGATTTTTCTAGGGGTCGATAGTTTCAATAAAATAATTTGGGGGTCGACGATAGCAAAAATAGACCCCCTTACTTCTGCTATTTGTTTGTTACTTCAAAATATCTATGATTCCAATATGACATAATAAAGAATATTTGTACTTATTTTGAATTCACATATTCATTTCATAAATGTCAAAAATTTTAAAAAAATCTGTTCGTATTTTTTTGCTTTAATTTTCG